>CM077652.1:24493819-24841319 GCA_039707465.1 Rhabdophis nuchalis | reverse complement strand
AGATAAATAAATGAAAAATTTACTTGCGATTAAGGTGAGAATCCCACGTCTCTCTCCTTGCTGAGAAAATGACATGCACAGCCCCCCAACCCCGAAACTCACTAGGAATTTTGCTCCCTTGCTTTTCCTTAACCTGAACACTTCCTTCCTCTTCCTGGCGGTTTTCTAGATTGTAGATGAAGATGGCCAGATTTTGCCCCATGGAGAAGAAGGAGACATCGCTATCAGGATAAAACCCAGGCGTCCCTTTGGCTTCTTCTCCCACTACGTGGTAAGCAAGGAAGCAGGAAGTCCTCTCCATCCCTCAGAAAGTTCAGTGAAAGCAGTGAGGTTGTGATTTGTGTCTTTCTTCGTTGTGCAGAAGTGGCGGGAACAGTCTGGAGACCATCATATGGAGGAGAGTTGCTGTCAACCCATGGGCAGTAGGCCACGTTGCATGCAGGACCCTACTTTCCATTCATTCATGATCAACATCTTGCGACAGGGTTCCTCAAATGCAGTGGCGTAAATTTTTAGACAGAGGGCAAATCCTCTTGGTCAACATGAAGGCAGTAATTGAGTGGTGCGGTGGTGGGGTCCTTGCCTCAGAATCCGGAGGCTGGAAGTTCAATCCTAGGTAGAGGCAGATATTTCTCTGTCTGGGCACATTGAGAATATATCTGCTGGGGGAAAAAAAACCTCCTCATTGGCAACAGGGACGGCATCTGGCCAGTAAACACTCGGCTCCATTCAGTTGCCCAGACTCCAGCCCGCAAAGGATTATGGGGTTGTTAAAAGAGGATGATGATGATGGTGGTAAATGGAAGAAGAAGGTCCCTGGTTAAGCTGCATTGCTGGAAGCTCCTGGGAATTGCAGAACATAGTTTATTCTTTTCCCCCAATTTTTTATTGTTTTTTCGCCCTCTATAACATCTTACAATCATCACATTAACATTGCAGAATGTAGTTTAAAATCGTGCCAGTAGAATCCATCATCCGTGTCATTTTGTTAATGTCCAGGGCAGCCCAGAAAAAAACACAGCAACTGTCCGGGGAAACTTCTACATCACTGGTGACCGAGGCTGGATGGATGAAGATGGCTATTTCTGGTTTATTGGAAGGTCTGATGATGTCATCATCTCCTCAGGGTTGGTCCATCTCAATATATGTTAGGGAAAAGTCAGAGGGTGGGAAAGCATCCCAAAATCGTTGTTAGCATCATCTGGGTCAGGACAAATTTGGTCTTGAAAGACCCTTCTGTTGATCTGTTGATTCTGATTTCATCCAGATGTTGGATTGGCCAACTCCAACTCCAGTTGGGGTGACTTCTGCTACACTCCACATAGCTGCTCAAAATCAAGGAAGCCAGAATTAGTCAAAGATCCAGTAGAACTGAGGATAAATAACGAATCTTGGAAAGGATATAGGAATTGCCAACCCTGATTGGTTTCATTAAACATCATTATTAACCTCATTAAAATATGGGGATGCGATGACTCAGTGGCTAAGATGCTGAGCTTGTCGATCAGAAAGGTTGGCAGTTCAGCGGTTCGAATCCCTACGCCGTGTAATGGAGTGAGCTCCTGTTACTTGTCCCAGCTTCTACCAACCTAGCAGTTTGAAAGCACGTAAAAATGCAAGTAGAAAAATAGGAACCACCTTTGGTGGGAAGGGAACAGCGTTCGGTGCGCCTTTGGTGTTGAGTCATGCCAGCCACCTGATCACGGAGACGTCTTCGGACAGCGCTGGCTCTTCGGCTTTGAAACGGAGATGAGTACTGCCCCCTAGAGTCAGGAACAACTAACACATATGTGCAAGGGGAACCTTTAGCTTTACCTTATTAAAATATGAAAGATAGGATAATAAATAAATTAAAGTGGAGTCTTTTGGATGATGTCAAATATTTCTTTTCAGTTCCTAGTTGCCACCTAGATTGAGTTGCTAAGATGAATCAATTAACAGCCTCCAATCTTTTGATTGTTTATTTCTAATATTCTTTCATTCCTTGTTCTTTTTTTTTTATTATTTCCAATCCTGGTTTTGGGATCTCGTTTTCCATTTAAGTAGATCCAATCTTGCTCAACCTTTTTGAACTAAGACAAGATCAGCATCCAAAAACTGAGCTGTTGAATTGTACCGTATTTGCCAGCGTATAAGACGACTGGGCGTATAAGACGACCCCCCATCATTTCCACTCAAAATATAGAGTTTGTTATATACTCGCCGTATAAGACTACCCCCTCTTCCACACACCTTCCACACACAATGTTTCTGTGGCTCTTTGTCTCCTTCCCTCCCTCCCTCCCTGTCCCTCTCTGTTTCTCCCTCCCTCCTTCCCCTCTGTCTCTCTCTCTCTTTGTATCTGTGAGACGCGCTCTGTGGTGACGGCGAGGCCTTCCGCGGGGTCCCATTCTGCCAAATGCCACAAGTCCTACATTTCCATTTAGAGATGATCTTTTGGTTCTTTCTTCCCCAGATATCGCATCGGGCCTTTTGAAGTAGAAAGCGCCTTAATTGAGCATCCAGCAGTGGTGGAATCAGCTGTTGTCAGCAGTCCGGATATCGTCCGAAGGGAGGTAATGAAGCTTTTCTATAAATCTGCAAATGAGTTGCAAATTTAGGGAGGTTTTTAAGAAGAGATTGGACAACCGTTTGTCTGAAATAGTAGATGGTTTACTCTCTGAGCAGGGGGTTGGACTAGACGACCTCCAAGGTCCCTTCCAACTCCCTTATTCTGTTCGGCCTGCTTAGGTGGTACTAGAAAAGGTTGGATGCAGATGTAGCATTTCTGATTTAATTGTAAAAGGTAAAGGTTCCCCTCGCACATGTGTGCTGGTCGTTCCCGACTCCAGGGAGCGGTGCTCATCTCCGTTTCAAAGCCGAAGAGCCAGCGCTGTCCGAAGACGTCTCTGTGGTCATGTGGCTGGCATTACTCAACACCGAAGGAGCACGGATCGCTGTTCCCTTCCCACCAAATGTGGTCCCTATTTTTCTACTTGCATTTTTTTACGTGCTTTTGAACTGCTAGGTTGGCAGAAGCTGGGACAAGTACCGGGAGCTCACTCCGTTACGCGGCGCTAGGGATTCGAACCGCCGAACTGCCGACCTTTCTGATCGACAAGTTCAGCGTCTTACCCACTGAGCCATCAACAAACCTTGCCTGACCTCTTGATCAGTAGCTGCTATGGATGGTTTTGTTTTCCAGGTGGTAAAAGCCTTTGTGGTCTTGTCTTCTGAATTCGCATCACACAACCCAGAGAAATTAACTCAAGAGCTGCAAGACCATGTCAAGAAAGTGACAGCTCCGTACAAGTATCCCAGAAAGGTAAGTGTTACAACAAGGTGTTGTCGAATTGTACAGAAGCCTGCTCTGAAGGGCGATAACAGAGTAGCAGAGTTGGAAGGGACCTTGGAGGCCTTCTAGTCCAACCCCCTGCTTAGGCAGGAAACCCTACACCACTTCAGACAAATGGTTTTCCAACGTCTTCTTAAAAACCTCCAGTGTTGGAGCATTCACAACTTCTGAAGGCAAGTTGTTCCACTGATTAATTGTTCTGTCAGGAAATTCCTCCTTAGTTCTAGGTTGCTTCTCTCCTTGATTAGTTTCCACCCATTGCTACTTGTCCTGCCCTCAAGTGCTCTGGAGAATAGCTTGACTACCTCTTCTTTGAGGCAGCCCCTCAAATATTGGGACACTACTGTCATGTCACCCCTAGTCCATTGGGTGGGGGGTTGGACTAGATGACCTACAAGGTCCCTTCCAACTCTGTTAATCTGTATTCTGCATTTTAGTCCTTCTTTTCATGAAATAGTATTGTGGTGTTTGTGGCTTAGCAACCATGGCCAAAAAAAGGGTGTGACTCATTTAACAATGCTTAGCGGCGAAAATTCTGATCTCAGGTGGGGTAATAATTCAGGAATTACTTCAATCTCCCGGACTTTAGAAAGGAAGGAGTTATGATTCTTTTTTTATTTCTATTATTTCATAAGGTGGAATTCGTTCAAGAACTGCCCAAGACGATCAGTGGCAAAATCCGAAGGAATGAACTGCGAAAACGCGAATGGGGACAAATTTAATTCCACCTTTCTTTTTTCTTTCTTTCTCTCATCTCTTCTCTCTTCTTTTTCATCTCTCTCCCTCATCTCCTCTCTCATCTTTCTCATCTCTTTCTTATCTTTCTCATCTCTTCCTCTCTCCTCTCATCTCTTTCATCTCTGCTCTTAATCTCTTCTCATCTCCTCTCCCTTCTCATCTTTGTCTTCTCATCTTCTCTCATCTTTCTCATCTCCTTTCATCTCTGCTCTTATCTCATCTTTGTCATCTTTCTCTCCTTTCTCATCTCTTCCTTCTCATCTTTCTTTTCTCATCTTTCTCATCTTTTATCTCCTTATCTTTGTCATCTCTCATCTTCTTTCTCTCTCATTTCTTTTCTCTCATCTTTCTCATCTCTTCCTCTCATCTTTTTCATCTCTGCTCTTCTCTTCCTTCTCATCTTTCTTATCTTTCTCTTCTCATCTTTCTCATCTCTTCTCTCATCTTTGTCATCTCTCCTCTCATCTTTCATCTTCTTTCTCTCTCATCTCTCCCGTCTCTCATCTCTTTCTCTCATATCTCTGTCTCATCTCTCTTTCTCTCATCCCCCCCCCCCCCCGGGGTCACCGTTTGCAGATCAGCTGGCAGATTTCTGCACGCCCAGGTTCCATTTGCAAAGCCGAAAGCAGAGCAGCTTCCCGGGCCCGAGGAAGTATGCAACTTCTGAAGAGTGTTCCGCAATCAGTAAAACGGCTTCTACTGTACAGCGCAGTGGAGCTGCCATTGTAACGGCTTCACAGTACTCTACCAGGAGGTGTAAGGGGGGGGAAATCCAACCTTAGAAATTACCTTTGGTCCAGATATTTTCCCCCTTATAAATAAATACCCGGGCAATGCCAACTTATCGACTAAATAGGTGAATAAATGAGCGAACACTGATCTGTCCCTTTGCATGCTGATTTTAAAAGGCCGACTTGCACCCACTGATCATTTATTTTCACACACCAAATCTGGCTTGTTGGGTTGTTGTTGTTTTTTACAAAGAGAAGCGTAGTTTTTTTTTTAAAAGCAAAGAAGATGTGTTAGCCAATCTGTTCCAAACCAAAAGGTGGTCAAATTTAATAGAAAACAACATACAAAAGAAAAGAAAGAACACATATTATACCCCTGCAAAGATGTTCCACTATGCAAAGGCTTTATTTTCAGACAAGAAATCCCTCCCAGAGAAAAGCTGGATTTTCTCTCCTTAACATTCCGGGGAAGGATTCACGAGTTTGGAGCATTAACGTGTCTTTCTAACCAGGTAACTGCAAACAGAACTTTTTTTTTTCAACCAAAGATGTATATTTTCCCCAAAGCCCCTTTGGGCTAATGTCTGACAATTTGCTTAAGATAGTTAAGAAGGGTCTCTACGAGGGAGCCCATGAAAGTTCCTCCAGGTTCAGTATCCTACCTGATGATGTTAAAAGAGTTTACAAAAGAAACTTCAACCCAAGTTCCCAAATCAGGAAAAAAGCACCAAAACTTTAAACTACCTATTCTCATAGAGTGGGGGAGGATCTCCAAAGTTGGCGACTTTGAAGACTTGTGGACTTCAAGTCCCAGAATTCACGCGGGGCTGGCCGAGGAATTCTGGGAGTCAAAACTCAACCTGTCTCAAAAGTGGCCAAGTTTCGGTCACCGGCTGAACGAGAGATCTCAAGAGGTGCTGTTTTTCCAGAGGGGAGATGGGTAGGTCAGAATACGAGATCCCCAGATCCACGGAGACGCCAGGCCAAGAGAAGAGGCTCACTTTCGTTCTCAAATTACGCCAGGACTTTGCGTCAGGATGCCGGCTCGGTGACTGGAGCGCGATCCTGCGAAAAGTCGGCCAGTAAACAGCTGCCGTCAATGGGGAAAAAATCTACGATTTGGAAACACGAACGGTGGAGGATGAAGAGTTAAAAACTGCCTTGCCAAAAAAAAATCTACAAGCGAGGAGGCAGCTGAATAAGAAAAACTGGTCACGATAGAACGGGATAATTAAAAAACCCTTTAATAAGTCAACTTTTCTAGAATCAGCAACCGTATTTTTCGGCGTATAAGACGCACCAAGATTTTGAAGAGGTACATTTTTAAAAAACTGGTTTTGCACTCTGCAGGCCTCCCAAACCCTCTGCACGCCTCATTTGCTGTGAAAAATGGGGCATGCAGAGAGTTTGAGAGGCCTGCAAAGTGCTCCTGGGGGGCTGGGGAGCAAAAAACGGCCCATTTTTAGCACAAAAAGGGGATGCATAGGCTTTGGGAGGCTTACAGAGTGCTCCTGGGGGCTGGGGGAGGCAAGAAACATGTTTGAAACCAGCAAGAAACATGTTTGGCTGGGCAGCATGGTGTCTTTTAGTCCAGGGGTCTCCAACCTTTGCAACTTTAAGTCTGAAGGACTTCAGTTCCCAGAATTCTCCAGCCAGCAAAGCTGAACTGAAGTCCTTCAGACTTAAAGTTGCAAAGGTTGGGGACCCCTGTTTTAGTCCTAACGATAAGACTCATAAGTGGCTCTGGGGTCAGGAAAAGACTAGTCAGAGTTTGACCCAGGCACAATTCTCTCTTTTGTGTATGTCACACTCGGGCAGGGGTGACCATGCTTAAAACCTATAGACTTCCAACTCCCAGAATGGCTGACTGGGGAATTCTGAGAGTTGGAAGTCCACAGGGTCTTAAAAGTTGCCGAGGGCAGACAGCCCTGAAATGCAGGTTGTGAAAATCATGCCTTGCATTGTAAATACACACACACACCCCAATTCAGAATAACTACCACAAGGCAGGAACGGTGGGGGAAAGATTGTCTGAGACAAACTGCGCCTTAAGCAAGTCACCTGGAGAACAAACAGCAACCCCTGACATTATCAAACAGTCACCCATCCTGCAGATGTTTCCCCTCCCCTTTTTTCCCCTCTCCTTCTCGGCTCTTTCGTTCACGGTCCTAGTCCTCATGATTGTCGTTGGAGGCGGTCTCCGTCTCCCCTTGGCGCTGGTTTCGGTTTTCCTTCTGTGCTTCCGGTGTTTTCGCTCCGGGGCCGTCGTTCTCGTGGGATGCTTTAGGAGCCTCGGGCTGCCCCTCGGCTTTGCTTTTCACCACCTCCTGAAGGTTGTACTTCCGGAAGAGAACGTAGTCCTTAACCACACTCAAGCAGCAGATGTTCCTGATGATCTCCACCACGATGGTGTATTCGGGGTTGCTCAGGTCGACCTTGTTTTCGGGGTTGAGGTGGCCCACGACGCCTGCAAGGCAACGGTGGAAAGAAGGCGGGAATCACTGCGTTAATTTCATAACTATTATATTTTTCGGAGTATAAGACGCTTCGAAGTATAAGATGCACCTAGCTTTCGGGGAGGAAAAAAATCTGCCTCTGCCTCCCAGCAATTTGCCTCCTTGCAGCAAACAGCAAAGACGATATACACTGTTTGTAGTATTACATTTCAGACTATACTTCTACAGATGCTGTTAAAATTGATGTGGCTTTCTGGAAGCATACGTTAGTCTCTGCTATTTAAAAGAAGGTACAAGAGCACCTGCTCTTCAGAGCAAGCGTTTATTTTAAAAAGCTTCTTCATTTTATTAAGCTTTATAGAACAACAATAAAGCAGTCTTTTAAAAAAAAAAGACAAATAATTCGAACATTTTATAGGCATTTAGAGTTATTGACTAACCGCCTTGCAGCAAACAGCCTGATTAGCACAAGAAAAAAAAAATCTGCCTCTGCCTCCTAGCAATTTGCCTCCTTGCAGCAAACAGCAAGTTTCACCTTCAATTTCAGTTTTAAGCTGTCTTAAACTTTCATTCTTAAACCACTGCAGATCTAAAAGACCCACTTTTTCCATCAGGCCGGCCTGGCCTAACTCACGCTCCTCACCCCAGTCTGAAGTTTTAAACTGTTTTAATCGGGTTTTAATGGGATATAGTTTTAATGTCTTTTATAAAATTTTAGTACAGGGTTAATTATTTAATTTGGTTTTAAATATGTATGTATTGTTATGTTTTAGATGTTCTTAATTTCCTGTACACCGCCCCGAGTCCCTTCGGGGAGAGGGGGAGGTTTAGAAATTCAATAAATACTAATACTAATACTACCGTGGATGGAGATCTACCCTAGGAGAGAAAAGCCATCATGGTTTTGCCCTTGGTGTTTACCTGCCAGCTCTTTTATGACTTCTTCCCTGCTGAGGTGGCTGTTATTTCGCGCCTTGTAAACGATCTGGAAAGTGCCCTTCTGGGGGCTTTTGAACCAGGGTTCGAAAAAGGTCTCTGCATACCGCTTCATGTCTTCGAGGAAGGCCTTGCAGGTGCCCGACACGGGCAGCATGCGCAAGATGACCCTGGTTTTCTTCTTCTTGGTGGCATGCATGTCCTTTAGAATGTGGTGGACCAACTTCTCAGGTTCTGAAAGGACAACACAGAGGTGAGGATTCAAAGCTGTTTCAAGTGAGAAGCTTCTTAGAAAGCACAGTCTGTTGACATGAAAAAGAACTTCAGGTAAGTCCTCGATTTCTGACCGTAATGGAGCTGGCCCATTAGGGTCATGAGTCATGGTGTTCGAAAAAGAGGGCATCGTGTGAATGGACCTGATTTTACGACCTTATCTCATAGCAATAGCACTTAAACACACACTGAATACCGCTTTAAAGTGCTTCACAACCCTCTCTAAGCGGTTTACAGAGTCAGCCTCTTGACCCCCAACAATCCGGGTCCTCATTTGACCTGCCTCGGAAAGAGGGAAGGCTGAGTCCAACTTTGAGCCTGTAAGAATCAAACTGTTCGCAGTGGGAAGAGATAGACTGCAATACTGCATTCTAACCACTGGAAAGGAGGGAGGGAGGGAGGGAGGGAGGGAGGGAGGGAGGGAAGGAAGGAAGGAAGGAAGGAAGGAAGGAAGGAAGGAAGGAAGGAAGGAAGGAAGGAAGGAAGGAAAGGAGCAATAGCACTTGGGCCTATATACCATTTACCGCCTTCTCTAAGCAATTTAGAGTCAGCCTGTTGGCCCCAACAATCTGGGTCCTCATTTTACCCACCTCGGAAGGCTGAAAGGCTGAGTCAAGCTTCAGCTGGGGAGAATTGAACTGCTGGCAGTCAGCAGAATTAGCCTGCAATGTTGCATTGTAACCACTGTGCACCATGAATGAATGGATGGATGAATTGATGGAAGGAGAAAAGGAAGAGTAATTGCACTTAGACTTACACTGCATATCACTTCACTGCTTTACAGACCCTCTCTAAGCGGTTTACAGAGTCAGCCTCTTGCCCCCAACAATCTAGGTCCTCATTTTACCCACCTGGGAAGGATAGAAGGCTGAGTCAACCTTGGAGGTAGTGACAGATTTTACTTTCCTGGGCTCCAAGAGGACCGCAGATGGGGACTGCAGCCAAGAAATTAAGAGGCTTGCTCCTGGGGAGGAAAGCGGTGGCAAAGCTAGAGAGCATCCTAAAAAGCAGAGACATCCCCCTGCCAACAAAAGTGCGTCTAGTCAAGGCTGTGGTTTTCCCAGTTGCAATGGATGGCTGTGAAGGTTGGACCATCAGGAAGGCTGAGCCTTTGGACTCTGGTGCTGGAGAAGAAGACTCCTGCATTGAGTCCCTTGGACTGCAAGGCCATCCAACCGGTCAGTCCTAGAGGAGATCCACCCTGATTGCTCTTTAGAAGGCCAGATCCTGAAGAGGAAACTCAAAGACTTTGGCCACCTGATGAGAAGGAAGAAGGACTCCCTGGAGAAGAGCCTCATGCTGGGAACGATGGAGGGCAGAAGAAGAAGAAGAGGACGGCAGAGAAGGAGGTGGCTGGATGGAGTCACGGAAGCAGCCGGCGTGAGCTTAAATGGACTCCAGAGGATGGGAGAGGACAGGAAGGCCTGGAGGAACGTGGTCCATGGGGTTGCAATGGGTCGGAGACGACTTCACAACTAACAGCAACAAAGTCGTTTGGACTTTTTTTTTTTTAGGGAGGGTGATGAATAAATGAAATTAGGACTAAAACAAATCATCATCACTTTATTGGCAAACCCTTCGCACACATACCAACACCCAGCGTTCGAATGAAAACCACGTTGTTAGCTCCGCTCTCCACCGACTGGAACCGACGCTGCTTCTGTTCCGTGGAAGTACGGATCTGATCCACTTCTTTTTTCATAGCTGCTTCGGCATCATCTTCCTCCTCTTCCTCCTCCTCCTCATTCCCAGAGAGCCTGTCCTCCTCTCGCTCTGCAAACTTAGCACAGGCAAAAATGCATAAACACACATTACGGATTGTCTTACGATCACAAGGGAGCCCAAAATCTCCACTGCTAAGCAAGACGGTTGAGTAGACTTGTCCGAGTTCGTTGCAGAAATCACTTTCTTTCTTTATTTATTTATTTATGTATTATTTCGATTTCTATACCGCCCTATTTTCCCTGGGGGGATTCAGGGACACATCCAGAAAGCACCCACCGATAACTGATTCAGCAGGATTCATTAGTTTCTTTATATACACAACAACACATGAATAAATGCACAATACCAACAGCAGATTCTTCCAATGTGGTAGAAAGGGGAAATTGCTTTCAGTTCAGAGCAGACTAGATTAGTTCTCTTGCACAGACTCAGAGCTACATAGGTAAGCCATAGGTAAGCCACGCCCAGGCTCCGAGCCATCTGGCATGGCTCTCAGTCACCAAACAGTTCCAGTAAACACTCAGCTCCATTAGTTGCCCCAACTCCACCCAGATGCAAGAGAACAGAACAGAACAGAATAAAAGTAGTGTAGGGTTCCCTAGCTATGCAGAGGGTTGGACTAGAAGACCTCCAAGGTCCCTTCCAACTCTGTTATTCTATTCTAATTGAGTTGGTCAAAAGCTCCCTGTGTTCTTGTTTTGTCCTTTAGGGATTGGAAAGAATGTTCTGATTTATGTATTGTTTACATACCTGGCTTGGTCATTGCAGCTTCCTGTAGGTTGATGATGCCATTAACATCTGGGGTGGGACAATGAATCAGTGGAACAACTGGGTCCATTTTGGAGAAGGGCGGGGTATAAATTTAATAAAATAAATAAATAAATAACTTGACTCCAGGAGTTGTGAATGCTCCAACACTGGAAGTCTTTAAGAAGATGTTGGATAACTATTTGTCTGAAGTGGTGTAGGTTTTCCTCCCTAGGCAGGGGGTTGGACTAGAAGACCTCCAAGGTCCCTTCCAACTCTTGCTATTCTATTCTATTCTGTTCTATTCTATTCTAACCATTTGTTTGACGTGGTATAGGGCTTCCTGCCTAGGCAAGGAGTTGGACTAGAAGACCTCCAAGGTCCCTTCCAATTCTGCTATTGTATTATTGTATACGTTATGAAAATGAATACACACACACGAAAAACACCCGTCCCAGCTTATCCCAGGGAAGCAGGGAGGCTGCAAAAGTCGCGGGACTACATTTCCCAGCATTCCCACCGGCTATTTCCCCGTCATTGTCCAGCGGGGAATCCTGGGAGTTGTAGTCCCGACCCTTTCCAGGCGCCCCCGAGCGAGACAACCAGCCAGGGAGCCCCCTCAATGGCTTCCCCTCCCGCCGGCCTCACCTGCTCGGGCCCGTAGAGCTGCTCTCCGTACTCGCCCAGCAGGCTGTAGGCTTCGGCCACGCACTTGCGCTCGTTCATGTTGCAAGTGATGAGGATGCCGCACATGCCGGCCTCCAGCTGGCGCCGCCCGCCCGGCCGGGGCCGCTTGGCCGCCTGCGCATACTGCCCTTTGGGCGGCCGCCGCTTGCGAGAGGCCGAGGCCGGCGCTGCCACCGGCGGCGTCTCCACGGCAGCCATGGGGAAAGCGGCGGGGGACGGGCGGCGCAGGCGCAGCAAGGCGCCGCCACCCGGCCGGCGGGCCTTGATGGCGTCATCCGGCCGCGTCCGGAACGTGTGTCTGTGGGTGGTGAAAGACCGTGGCGGTAAAGAAAAGGTGGACGGCGGCGTAACCATAGAGTCGAGGCGCGGAAATGCAAGACAGGATGGCTCTGTGGGCGCCAGCTAGTGGCCCTCCCGAGTTCTTGCAGCCCGGGTCTGACAGGCGTTTTTAAGATACAAACAAGTAAAAATGCAAAACGCCAAAAATGACACTTTGTGCAATAATAAAATGACACTTTGTGCAATAATAAAACTCTAAACAGTGTTTTATAATTAATAATAAAATGACACTTTGTGCAATAATAAAACTCTAAACAGAGTTTTATCATTAATAATAAAATGATACTGTGCAATAATAAAATGACACTGCAATAATAAAATGACACTTTGTGCAATAATACAACTCTAAACAGAAAGAAAGAGAGAGCAATCACAGAGATTAGATGATAGACAAACAGACATAGGTAACATGGATACAGACACAGACTGACAGAGAGAAAGCAGATAGATAAAAGAGATTAAATTAGAATTCAATTCAATTCAAAGAGATGTAACCCAACATCTGGAAGCATGGGATCCCCCTTTGTTGCTCAGGAGCTCAAGCCATGCGGTCCTGTCTACCATTAAAACCATCTTTCCAAGCAGCCTCTCTGTTCCCAGTGTGTTTTCCCCCACTTGGAACTGAACCCAGAAGGACATTTCTTCCCACAGTTTAATCAGTAACGATGATACGGTGGCATAAGCAATTGATAATAAAAGCAAATAGCCGCAACCGATTCCTATACACCTTCGGTCCTTTAGAATAAAGGGTTTATGGTCTTTGCAGTGGTGCCACCCCTAACCTCCATACTGACTATTAGATAGTTTTTAAACTTGGGATTTTAATTCGGTTTTTAGCGCAGGGTTTATTTATTAGAATAAGTATTTTAAATTTTATATATTTTATATACTTTGTATGTATTTTAACATCCCTGTGCGCCGCCCTGGGTCCTAACAAGGAGAAGGGCGGGGTATAAATTTAATAAAATATAAAAAATATAAATATATAAATATAATTCTTTTATCCAACCTTTTTCTGCAATTTCTCCTCTAGCTGGCACCGGTGGAAGGTTGCAGATTGCTTCAGAGATGCCCCACCAGTTTTCCCCTGGTAGCAAAAATGTGTGACGTACTGTGTCCTTAGGGGGAAAGATAAAAAAACCCTACCTCCTTCTCTGGACAGTTTCCAAGGAGGTCAAGAGGGGACATTTGCCTGGTGGCTGCCTCCCGGAGACGTTTGTTTCGGCTCTTGTGAGTTTTTAGCTGGGTTTCCCTTTTACCTGACTGGGATTAACTTCCTTGCAGCTCCTGTTAAAGAGGTGGGAGCTTAAAGTCCATTGGCTTTCCGAGAATCCAGAAGAGGGCCTTCTTTGAAAAAAACAAATCAACCACAAAATCCCAAGTACCTGTTGAATTTTTGAAGGAGGTAAGAGAACAATAAATCCAGCTCTTATTTCATGTTCAGAATGACGATGATTATTGCATTTTTAGGGGAATAATAATAATAATAATAATAATAATAATAATAATAATAATAATAATAATAATAATATTTAATACTTGTAGACCGCTTCCTCTCCCCATAGGGACTCGGGGCGGTGCACAGGAAGAATAAAAAACAGCAAATATACAAACATTTAAAAACAAATTAAACCTATACCTGTGCTAAAAATCCCCATTAAAACTAAGTTAAACTAAAATAACATTCCCAATTAAATATAATACCCCATAGAAAGAGAGACTATCCTAGGCCGGCCAGACAGAAAAGATGTGTTTTTAATTTTAGACGGAAGGAGCGGAGGTCCGTGGTCGTTCTAATGTCGGGGGGGCAAGTCGTTCCAGAGGGCTGGGCCCGCCACAGAGAGAGCCCTTCCCCTGGGCGTCGCCCGCTGACAAAGTCTAGTGGACGGCACCCGGAGAAGTCCCTCTCTGTGGGAGCGAATCGGCCGTGAGGATGTATGAGGCAGGATCCGATCCCGCAGATATGCATTTGTGGCTTCGTTTATAAGGCTCAGTGGATAAGACGCTGAGCTTGTCGAGCAGAGAGGTCAGCAGTTCGGTGGTTCGAATCCCTAGCGCCGCGTAACGGAGTGAGCTCCCGTTACTTGTCCTGGCTTCTGCCCACCTAGCAGTTCGAACGCGTGTAAAAAATGGTAGGTATTGTAGCACATCGGCTGGCTTAGCCTTAGATAGGTTTCTAAATCTCAAACGTTGTGTTTTACAAAGGGTCGTAACTCTGCCAGGTAGCACATGCCTTACGTAGCGTTGTTACTACACTCAGCCTGGGCAGAGTATTCGGTTGCTGCTCAATCTCCTGTGTTGCCATGCCAAGAGAACTTTGCCTGCATCGGTTTTATCCAGATCCAACTGCCAGCGTTTTTATTATTCATTTTTATTTTATTTTATTTTATTAGATTTATATCCCGCCCTTCTCCAAAGAGGACCCAGGGCGGCGCACAGGAATTTAAAATACATACAAAAGCAAATATAAAATTTAAAAAACTTATTAAACACCCATCCTGCGCGAAAACCAAATTAAAATCCCCCAAAATATTAGTTGATTCCCACACCGATTCTTTCATGTTGGTAGTCACAGGAGAAAAATAAGGAGCACAAGGTTCAAGTCTCTTGCAGATCTGGGGTTGCACCCTATCTTTCCTAATCCTTAGCAATAGCAGTTCGATTTATATATACCGCTTCACAGTTCTTTGACAGACCTTTCTAAGCGGTTTGTGGCCTCTTGACCCCCAACAATCTGGGTCCTCAATTTACCCACCTCGGAAGGACAGACGGCTGAGTCAACCTGGAGCCTGGTGAGATTCGAACTGCCGAATTGCAGCTAGCAGTCGGCAGAAGTAGCCTGCAGTACTGCGCTCTAACCACTGCGCCCCCCACAGCTCTAAGTGTTTATGCTATTTAAACAAGCCAGCCACAGCCTGCTTTGCAATTTCTCCTTCTCCTTTTCCTTCTTGTGGCAATCCCTCTTCTTGTTTTCTTTAATTATAAAGTGTGTTTTCATTTTCATAACGTATCATCCTATGTACCCTATTACATAGCCAACATCATATTATATTATTAAATGTTTACATCAATTCATCTTACCATCAACTCTCAAAAACCAATTAATGGCTCTTCTGCTTTCCATACACCGTATCTGTACCTTATCCATCACTTCCCCCCCTCCTCCTCCCTACCTCCTTTCTTCCCTCTATCATCCTTCTCTTCTCTATTTCCTCTCTCTTTCTCCCCTTTCCCCTCCTTCTTTCTCTCCTCCCCCTCCTTACCTCCTTTCTTCCCTCTGTCATCCTTCTCTACTTCCCCTTCCTCTCCCCTTTCCACTCCTCCTTTCTCCCCTCCTCTCTCCTATCCCTCTCTTCTTCCCTTCCCTCTCTTCTATTCTCTCTCTTTCCACTCCTTCTTTCTCTCCTCCTCTTCCCTCCTCCTTGCCCTCTCTCCTATCTCTCTTCTTCCCTTCCCTCTCTCTTCCACTCCTTCTTTCTCTCCTCCTCTTCCCTCCCCCTCCTTTCTTCCCTCTGTCATCCTTGAGTTCTCTACTTCCCCTTCCTCTCTCCTTCTCCTCTCTCCCCTTTCCACTCCTCCTTTCTCCCCTCCTCTCTCCTATCCCTCCCTCCTTCCCTTTACCTCTCTCCCCTCTTCCACACTCTTCATCTCATTTACTCGGTGTATTTCAACCTCTGAGCAAGCTCCATGTTATGTTGACGGTATTTATAATTTCATTTCAATAAACATCTTTAATTTGAACATATATATATCCTCCTCCTTTTTATTTTTTTTGATCCTGATTCTTGTTTTGTTTCTCTTAAAACGTTGGAAATTCCCAGCGAGTGACAGGTTACACAATAAGCTTAGAACGACTTAGAAATTAGAACAACTACAGACCTCCGCTCCTTCCGTCAAAAATTAAAAACACACTTTTTCTGCTTGGCCGGCCTAGGATAATCAACTGTTTTCAACTGTTTTTAGGGTTTTTAACGATTAATTTTTAGTTTTATATGGGATTTTAGCGCAGGGTTAGTTTAATTTTATTTTATATTGTACTATGTTGTGATTTTATATGTATTTTAAATTCCCTGTGCTCCGCCTTGAGTCCCTTCGGGGAGAGAGCGCGGGTTATAAATTAAAATTTATTATTATTATTATTATTAAGCTTAATTAAAAGCAGAGAGGTGAACCACAAGGAAGCAAAGTTTCGCTCTGCCCTTTTAAGAAAGCTATAATAAAACCAATCGGTTGATTTTCATCCTGCATTTCAGATAGGCGGTGATTGACAGAAAACAGGCCGGCCAACGAACCTTTCGAAGACCAGACCATGATGGCTTGTGTCACCTTGACAATAAGATGCAATGTCTCAGCTGCTAGGATCCTGCGGTCCCTCTGCCTCGTTTCTTCCAGAAGCTTCAGCAAAGCCAAAATCCCTTTGGCGGCTCAGAATTTCACAGACTACAAATCCGTTTGTGAACAGTATCAGTCGGAGGTGCCGGAATATTTCAATTTTGCCAGAGATGTGGTGGACAGCTGGGCCCAGTCAGAAAAGGTATGTTTTTTTCTTCCCCTCCATCTTCTGCACGAGGGATCATCGTTAAGGGATACCGTGTTGGGTCAATACAGCTAGTCCTAGACTTACGACCGTCCTGGATCCTGAAATTTTTTGTTGTTAGCGTGACCGTTATTCAATGAATTTTGCCCCCGTTTGCCAGGGTCGTCTTGGGAAACTAACAGAGGGCACGTTTTTCATTCTGTTCAAAGATTTAGATTTTTTATTATTGTATAAGTTGAGGGTCCCGCTCACAAGCGCGAGGAAGCTATGGTTTCAGTTTTCAGAGACAAAGTACCAGCGGTGCTTCCCAAAATGCTCTTGGTGCTCAACATGTCTACATAAGAAGTGAATTTAAAGCTACTTTACTTTTTACTTTTATTAAATTTATATACCACGCCACTGTCCCAGAAGGGACTCGGGGCGGGGCACAGGAAAGATAAAATACGCATATAACAAATACAAATAATAAATACAGTAATCCCTCGTTTTTCGCGGTTAATGGGGCCCGGACCCTTCCGCGGAAACTGAAAAACCGCGAAGTAGGATTCTGTATATCTATACCGGAAACTTGAGTTGGTGGACATCGTTTAAAGCAAGCACTAGGGGGCGCTTGCCTCCTACCAATGCATTTTTTTTCTATTCTGTATTTTTGAAAAACCTGTGAAGCACTGAAGCCGCGGAACATGAAGCCGCGAAAAACGAGGGATTACTGTATATCATAAATATTCTAGAAGCTTATTAAATTAACCCAACTCTGTGCTAAAACCAATTTAAAACCCCATTATTAAAACCTAATTCAATTTAAAACCAGTTGATCACATAGTCTCGGAAGTTAAGCCTCGAGCTAACTTAATAACACCTATTGGTAGGGCAATCCCAATGTTAGGGTTCCAAGGAAGACTCCCAAAGAAAGAAGACTCTGAGACTTGAGGTTCCTCAAAAGTTCCATTTTGTTAGAGGTGTCCTATTGGCACATCTGCGGAAACCCGAATCTGAAAGCTTCCAGGTTTTCCCCACCCAAATGAAAGTCCAAGCCCCTTCCCCAGCACCCTCATGTCCATCCCATTGATGGACTGGCTGCTAAAGCAAGGTCATGGCACACACTGGAAAATAAATCAAGAAGACTGTAATAGGGGGTGTCTGTCTCACAAGAACAAAGAATGCTTATCAACAGGAAATATGCATGTGTAAAGCTTGTAGCAATGATGGCTAGTTGGAAAGTTGATAAAAGCAACAAGAATTAGACAATTTATAATACAATAGCAGAGTTGGAAGGGACCTTGTAGGTCTTCTAGTCCAACCCCCTGGGTGGGCAGGAACCTTATACCATTTCAGACAAATGGCTATCTAACATCTTTTTAAAGACTTCCAGGGTTGGGCCATTCACAACTTCTGGAGGCAAGCTGTTCCAGAGGTTAATTGTTCTAACTGTCAGGAAATTTCTTCTTAGTTCCAAGTTGCTTCTCTCCTTGATTAGTTTCCACCCATTGCTTCTTGTCCTGCCCCCAGATGTCTTGGAGAATAGTTTGGCTCCCTCTTCTTTGTGGCACCCTCTGAGATATCGGAACACTGCTATCATGTCTCCCCTGGTCCTTCTCTTCATCAAACTAGACATACCCAGCTCCTGCAATTTGCAGACCTCAGCTAAAAGTTAGGAATAGAGATGGACAGCAGCAAATGAAATGTCTATTAGAGAACTCCTGGGGCCTTCATTAGCTAAGACCTAGGAATGGGACAGCTGTAGACCAATAGAACAAATTGTAGAATTAGTGCTAAAATGTTTATTAGAGGATATTTCTTCCTGTTTCACCTCGTCCTGCCTTCTCCTTTAGTGAAAATGTATAAAACTTTCTTAATCCTTTGTTCTTGGTTCTTGGCCTTTTGACCAGGAACCCTTTTCCTTGGAGGACTCCAATAAAAAGCTATCAGAAAACCTGCACCTCGTGTCTGGCGTCCATCATTGGCTTCGGCACCAGGCTCAGACCCAAATTGGGGACAACACCATGGCCCAATCTGGCCCCATCCCAACTGGAGATGCCTCCCAGTCATGCCACTCAAGGTGCAGGGCAAGATATCCTTGACTCTCTGAGAAAGGAATGTTATTTTGACTATATCTCACCCATACCCCAACCTCTCATGTTCCCACAGCATTGAATGTGGCAGGTCTGAAGGCCCAATGCAACAGGTGGCTTCCGGGCCTGACACCTTCCTCGCCTCAGTTGTTAAGTGAATCCCTGCCGTTGTTAAGTAAGTCACAAGCCAACTCTTTGAATGGAACAGACGTTGCCTTGAGAAGTTGTGGGAGCTTCGTCACGGGAAGCTTTCAAGAAGAGACTGGTGTGCCGTCTGCCAGAAAGGGTGTAGAGTCTCCTGCTTGGGGGGGGGGGGGGGGTTGGACTAGATGACCTACAGGATCCCTTCCAACTCTGTGAATGTCAACTTGTAAAGCGTTTCCATGACTACTATCAAGTTTCCATAGAGAAGGGAGGAGAATCCCATGCACACCTTTGGCCAGAGTCAGGTCTCATATTCTTGCAGCTGGCATGTGAATGCGCATGTCCGTAACCCGCCGTAGCATCTTGTTGGTGGATGTGATTTATGACTAAGGCAGAGGGGAGGGGAACACAGGGGTAAAGTTCAGACGCCATTAAGTGGAATTCAGTTTCGGCTCCACAGAAGGAAATGCCAAGATGTTGATCCTAACAAATGAATGGTTTTTGTTTGAATTTTGTCTCGAGGCTCGTAAATTAATTAGCTCATCTCTTGGGAACGTCACAGTCAATCTGTAATCTGTACTTCTCTCCCCAAAGTCTCCCCATTCATGTCCCCGTTGTTTGAGACCTGTGCAGAATGAGGCAGTGGCGGATCTCCAGATCTGAGCCGATCTGAGCCGATTCCCCTCACGGCTGACTTCTTCCCCCAGGAAGGAAGGCGCCTCCCCAGCCCTGCTCTTTGGTGGGTCAATGACCAAGGGAGCCAGGTGAAGTGGACTTTTGGGGAGCTGTCCTTGGAGTCCCGGAAAGCCGCCGCGGTGCTATCTGAGCAGGGGGGCCTGCGGGCAGGAGACCGAGTGGTGGTGATTCTCCCGCGTATTCCCGAATGGTGGCTCCTGAACCTGGCTTGTATCCGTACAGGTGAGAAGTAACAACACCCAACCACCAGCCTGTCTCTTTCCTGTTGGCATCGGCTAATACATCGGACCAGAGTTTCTCGACCGTGGCTACTTTACGATGGGTGGATTTCAACTCCTGGTTGAGAAACTTTGCATTATACGTATGGTTCATGCTGTCTTTCTTTCTTTCTTTCTTTCTTTCTTTCTTTCTTTCTTTCCTTCCTTCCTTCCTCTCTCCCTCTCCCTCTCTCCATGTATATTGCATTATACATTATTTCTTTCTTTCTTTCCTTCCTTCCTCTCCCTCTCCCTCTCCCACTATCTCTCCATGTATATGGCATTATAAATGATTCTTTCTTTCTTTCTTTCTTTCTTTCTTTTTCTTTCTTTCTTTCTTTCTTTCTTTCTTTCTCTTTCTTTCTTCTTTCTTTCTTCTTTCTTTCTTTCTTCCTTTCTTTCTTTGCTTCCTTCCTCTCTCTCTCCCTTTCTCTCCCTGTCCCTCTCTCTCTCAATGTATATGGCATTATACATGATTCTTTCTTTCTTTCTTTTTCTTTCTTTCCTTCCTCTCTCTCTCCCTCCCTCTCCCTCTCGCTCTCCCTCTCCATTTATATTGCATTATACATGATTCTTTCTTTTTCTTTCCTTCCTTCCTCTCTTTCTCCCTCCCTCTCCCTCTCCATTTATATTGCATTATATATGATTCTTTCTTTCTTTCCTTCCTTCCTTCCTTTCTCTCTTCCTCCCTCCCTCCCTCTCTCGATGTATATTGCATTATACATGTTCTTTCTTTATTTCTTTCCTTCCTTTCTCTCTTTCTCCCTCCCTCTCTCTCCATATGTATTGCATTATACATGCTTCCTTCCTCCCTCCCTCTCTCTCTAGTAAAAAAATCGGCAACCCACCACTGCTTCTAGCTTTGCTGATGTTATCTAGTTGGGTAATGAAACGTCTACAAGGAAACAACTCACCAGGGTCCCACCGTCCTCCTTCTGGCTCCACCCTCTCACCTTCAAAAGTTGGGTGTCGGATCCTCCCCGTGCCCAATGCCTGAACGCCAAAAGCGATGAGAGGCTGGCATCTTATGGGGGTCCCTAATTCCTCCTCTTAGGAGCCGTGCTGATTCCCGGAACCACCCAATTGACTGCAAAAGACCTCCAACACCGCTTAGCGGCTTCCAAGGCCAAGGGTGTCATCACGGACTCTTCCCTGGCCCCTGTGGTGGACCTGGTGGCTTCCCAATGCCCCTCCCTGGAGCTGAAGTTCGTGGTGTCCAAGGAACCCAGAGAAGGATGGCTAAGCTTCAGCAATATGTTGCAGTAAGTAGCCAGGTCGGTCCAACAGAAGCATCCCCTTCACAGCCAGCGTCTCTCCACCTTAGCAGCTTTCGGGAAAAATTTAAAAAGCTATTGGAGGAATAGTGGGCCTCACGCATCATGTTCTACGCAGGCTGGCGTCTCCCGAGCACACTTGCGCGGCCACGAAAAGCAGTGATCCGATGGCCATCTATTTCACCAGTGGCACGACAGGGGCTCCCAAAATGACCGAGCATTCCCACGCCAGCCATGGGATCGGACTTGGCTTCAATGGAAGGTAAGGAAGAGCCTGTGAGTTCCCTCAATGGGAGGTAGATCAGTGGGTCGGAGTGTCCTAAGCCAGGGGTCGGCAACCACCTAGTTCAGAGAGCCCCTGGGACCCCACGGTCCAACCCTGAGCTACACAGGCTCTCTTTTTATCGGTGGGTGCTATTTGAATGCACTTTCCTGTCCTTTAGGTATTGGCTGGATTTGACTCCTTCCGACCTGATGTGGAATACTTCAGACACCGGCTGGGCAAAATCTGCATGGAGTAGTGTTTTTGCACCCTGGAGCCAAGGGGCAGGCATATTTATCCATCACATGCCCCATTTTGACCCTAAACTTATCCTTGAAGTAAGTGCCAAGTATGTTTTTGTTGTTAGTTGCGTGACTGACCCATCGTGACACCATGGACAATGTTCCTCCAGGCCTTCCTGTCCTCTACCAACCTCTGGGGTCCGTTGAAGCTCACGCCGACTGCTTTGGTGACTCCATCCAGCCACCTCTTTCTCTGCCGTCCCCTTCTTCTTCTTTTGCCCTCCATCGTTCCCAACATGAGGCTCTTCTCCAGGGAGTCCTTCTTCCTTCTCATCAGGTGGCCAAAGTCTTTTGAGTTTCCTCTTCAGGATCTGGCCTTCTAAAGAGCAGCCAGGGTGGATCTCCTCTAGGACTGACCGGTTGGATGGCCTTGCAGTCCAAGGAACTCAATGCAGGAGTCTTCTTCTCCAGCACCAGAGTTCAAAGGCCTCCATTCTTTGGTGTCCAGTATATTAACAACTCAATCATGGCAACCAGTCCAAAGTTTATTTATTTAAGAGATTCACAGTAACCGGATACATGAGTAGGTTGTGAAATAATCATGGTTTGTTAGCTTCCTTAACCATGTTCAGGGTGGCTTGCCCTGGGCTGGTTGCATCTTCTTTTAAGGTTGTATTGAGACAACGGTGCATCCCAAGATCCGTTTTTATCTTTTCTAATCATCCAGATATTGTCCAAGTATCCCATCACTACCTTCTGTTCAGCGCCAACCGTTTATCGGATGCTTGTCCAACACGATATAAGCAGGTAAAGTGATAATTACAATTTGTAAACTTAAGGCATTTCGAGACTGGGGCCTTTAAAGCCAGGGTCTCCAACCTTTGCAACTTTAAGTCTGAAGGACTTCAGCTCCCAGACTTCTGGGAGCTGAAGTCTTTCAGACTTAAAGTTGCAAAGGTTGGAGACCCCTGCTTTAAACCATGATTAGATAGTTAGGAACAAGCCCCAGGAAGCCTCAGCTGGATTCACACATCACGTGAGGCTGTACTTTGGTGGAGGCAACAGATGTTGTGGCCCGCCAGTGGCCAGTGGAGCTGGCAACAGATTCGGACAGTGAGGAGGTTGGGGAGGAACCTGGACCAATCCTGGAGTCTGGGGAAGGCTCTGAGGAGGGCTCTGTGTCGGAGGCAGAGAGGGGGCCAGGGCCCTCTGACAGTTATCAGCTGCCTTCGGATTCAGCCATCAGTGAGGCAGAAGAACAGCTGGAGCCTGTTCCCAGTGTGCGCATGCGCAGAGTTGCCAGATGAAGAGAACCGCTAAAGAACAGCGGTCAACCAGTGCGTTCGCTTGTCGATCAGAAAGGTCGGCAGTTTGGCAGTTCAAATCCCTAGTACAGGTCTCCTGTGTGAGCAGGGCGTTGGACTAGATGACCTCCAGGGTCCCTTCCAACTCTGTTACTGGATGCATGGATTCTTTTGTTTCCTATGGGAGGGGCCAATCACCTCCAAGGTGTGGCTTTACTCCCAAGTCAACCCTGCTTTCTTAGTTATTCTTGTCTTCTGTCAGCTCTGCGCATGCGCACACTGGGAACAGGCTCCAGCTGTTCTTCTGCCTCACTGATGCCTGAATCCGAAGGCAGCTGATAACTGTCAGACGGCTCTGACCCCCTCTCTGCCTCCGACACAGAGCCCTCCTCCGAGCCTTCCCCAGACTCCAGGACTGGCCCAGGTTTCTCCCCAACCCTCCTCACTATCCGAATCTGCTGACCACCTCATTGTCCGAATCTGCTGAGAAAGCATCTGCTAGTCAAGCACTTCATTTAAAGAAAATATTCTGTAGGTGTCTTTTCATTTTGAACCAAAGCGTTTGGGGGGGGAGACTAAATATTATGTCCTAAAATTGCAGGTCGTTGAGTCACCCTACGCTCAGCGTCTTCCCCAAAAGTTTGATTTTTCCACGCAGACCCATCCCTGGGTGTGCAAAATCTAGCCAGCCAACGCCACAAGTCAATTGTTAATCAGCCCCGATGGATTACCTTTTAAAAACCATCTCTTTCCTTTCTCTGCTATTCTTCATTTATTCCAAGTTATCAATTCCAGAACCTCAAACATTGCGTGAGTGCAGGAGAAGCAATCAATCCTGAAGTGATGGACCAGTGGAAGACAGAAACCGGCCTGGACATCTACGAAGGCTACGGGCAGACGGAAACTGTAAGCTATTTTGTCAACGGGGGACATCCTACTCGTAAAAATTTGAAGCGTTTCGAATGCTCTTTTGGGGAGAAAAGATGGCGAGTTGGTTAAAAATCACCCCCATCTTTCACGCCTTAATCTATTATTTTTTTAAAAAAAATAACATCCCTTTACAAATCCAATCTCTCGAATGGTGCTGCAATAGAAGGAAAGGTTTGACCTGTGAATTGTTCAACAAATTGTACCAATGGAAGAGAATATTTGAGATCAGAGTTGAACTGTTGAACTTCCTTGGTGCTTGGTTGTTTTCTTGTAGACGTTTCATGATCCAGCTAGGTAACATCATCAGTGCTAGAAGAGAATGGGGTTTGTGAGGAGGAGGAGGTGGAGGAGGAGGAAGAGGAGGACGGGGGAGTCCTTGGTGCTCTCTGAGCTTGGTTGTTTTCTTGCAGACCTTTCGTGACCCAACTAGGTAACATCATCAGTGCTAGAAGGGAGTGGAGTTTGCGATTTCTCGTTAGTTTTGGTGGGAGGAGTGTTGTCTTCTTGGAACTTCCTTGAGTTAGGATTAATTAACTGAGTTCCCTGTATGTGATTGGGCTTTCTTGAGGATCTTCCTACATCCTCCTCACTAGATATCCTAGACCAGAGGTAGTCAATCTTTTTCTACCTACCACCCACTTTTGTATCTCTGTTAGTAGTAAAAGTTTCTAACCACCCACCAGTTCCACAGTATTGCTATCATGTCTCCCCTGGTCCTTCTTTTCATCAGACTAGACCAGGGGTGTCCAAACTTGGGAATTCTGGGAGTTGAAGTCCACAACTCTTAAAGTTCCCAAGTTTGGACACCCCTGGACTTGACCTACCCAGTTCCTGCAACTGTTCTTCATATGTTTTAGCCTCCATTTAGTACCCTAATCATCTTTGTTGCTCTTCTCTGCACTCTTTCTAGAGCAGGGGTAGTCAACCTTTTTATACCCACCACCCACTTTTGTTTCTCTGTTAGTAGTAAAATATTCTAACCGCCCACTGGTTCCACAGTAAAGGTGATTTATAAAGTAGGGAAGTCAATTAAATTTTAAAAAAAGGAAAGTGCTTCAGTATCGGACAAAACCCCCCTACTGCCCACCATGAAAGCTGGAACGCCCACTAGGGGGGGGTTGGGACCACCACTGTCCTAGGCCAGTCATGGCGAATCTTTTCAGCACTGAGCACCCAAGCTGGAACATGCGTGCGCCAGAAACCCAAAGACCAGCTGGTCGGTGCGCATACACAGGCCAGCCAGCTGGTCTTTGCGTTTCCGGCATGCGCATGCACGCCAGCCAGCTGGTCTTTGCGTTTCCGGCATGCGCATGCACGCCAGCCAGCTGGTCTTTGCGTTTCCGGCATGCGCATGCACGCCAGCCAGCTGGTCTTTGCGTTTCCGGCATGCACATGCACGCCAGCCAGCTGGTCTTTGCGTTTCCGGCATGTGCATCAGCCAGCCAGCCGGTCTTTGCGTTTCCGGCATGCACATGCACGCCAGCCAGCCGGTCTTTGCGTTTCCGGCATGTGCATCAGCCAGCTGATCTTTGTGTTTCCAGTGCCCCGATGCGCGTAAAGATCAGCTGGCTGGTGCGCATGCGTGCGTCGGAAATCAAAAGAGCAGCTGGTGACGGCGCGCGTGCCAACGGAGGGCTGTGCGTGCCATCTCTGGCCCACGTGCCAAAGGTTCGCCATCATGGTCCGAGACAGTGAGCGCATCTTCGCCTGCTTCTCAGTCTGCCTCCCTTCTCATCCCTCGGAATTAGGTGCTGGTTTGTGGAAATTTCAAGGGGATGAAAATCAAGCCGGGCTCCATAGGGAAACCAACACCCATCTATGATACTCAGGTACCGTTCTGTATTAATACTGCGGGGGGAAACGGGGAGAGCGGAGGCAGAGAGGGAGGAGCTAAGGCTGAGTCCTGGGGTGACATACACTTAGCTTCCCTACCGGTTTGCAAATATGAGGGTGTGCCACCTCCGCGCATGCACAGATCATTTCATGCATGTGCTTTTGATGGGGAGGGGGAGAAATGGCCTAAATGGGATGCCGTAGAGCCGGGCGCAGGTGGGCGGAGCCACCCACGATTTCCGCTAGTGGTTCAGGCGCTCTGGTTCGAACCGTTACTGTTGAGTTCACCTGTTTCTTTGGTTTAGACCAGGGGTAGTCAACCTTTTTATCCCTACCGCCCATTTTCGTATCTCTGTTAGTAGTAAAATTTTGTAACCGCCCACCGGTTCCACAGGAATGGTGGTTTATAAAGTAGGGAAGTCAATTAAATTTAAAAAAGGAAAGGGCTCCAGGATCGGACAAAAACCCCCTACTGCCCACCATGAATGCCCACTAGTGGGCGGTAGGGAGCAGGTTGACTACCACTGGTTTAGACACTGGCTTCTTCCTTTGACTTAAGTCTTTGACTTATGACCACAATTGAGCCCAAGGTTTCCAAATGAGGGAGACATTCCTTAAGCGAGTTTTGCTCCGTTTTACGACGTCCCTTGCCACGTTTGTTCAGCGGGTCGCTGCGCTTGTTCAGTTAGCGACCTGGTTGCAAAGGGAATCCGGCTTCCCCATTGGCTTCGCTTGTTGGAAGGTCGCAAAAGGGGATCACGTGACCACCACCCCCGCCCGGCCCGGGACGCTGCAGCCGTCGTAAATGTGAGTCGGCTGCCAAGCGTCTGAATTTCGGTCACGTGACCATGGGGATGCTACAACAGCCGTTAAGCCTGGAAAACGATCCTAAGTCGCTTTTTTTGCAGTGCCGTTTGTAAGGTCGAAGGGGCCACGCGATGAACCGTTGTAAGTCGAGGTCTTACCTGTCCTTGTTTAATAAAATCCATTTTGCTATTTGTGCCGAAGGTAATAGATGAAAACGGCAACGTTTTACCTCCTGGGGAAGAAGGAGACATCGCTCTCCGAATTAAACCCACCAGGCCATTCAGCCTCTTCACTCAATATACAGTAAGTGTTGATCGTCCGCGGGCAAATCGGGGGGGGGGGGGCAATTAAGTCCCTGGAGTGTAACTGGTGGGAGTGATTGGACCATGGAGGGATGCTCACTGTTGCAGACGGTAGGTCCCACCATCGACATCCTCATTTAACGACCCCATGATCCTTTGCAGTGGGGAGTCTGGGCATCTGAAAGGAGCTAGCAGAGTGTTTAAGTTCTGTTCTATTCTATTCTATCTTCCTTCCTTCTTTCCTTCTTCTGTTCTTATTCTATTCTATTCTATCTTCCTTCCTTTCCTTATTCTTTTCTGTTCTTGTTCTGTTCTTGTTCTGTTCTATTCTATCCTCCTACCTTCTTTTCTTATACTGTTCTGTTCTGTTCTTCTCTTCCTTCCTTCTTTCCTTAAACTGTTGTTCTGTTCTGTTCTGTTCTATTCTATTATCCTCCTTCTTTCCTTATACTGTTCTGTTCTTGTTCTATTCTATTCTATACTATTATATTCCTTCTTTCCTTATTCTTTTCTGTTCTTGTTCTGTTCTTGTTCGAGTCCCTTCGGGGAGAGAGAGCGGGTTATAAATTAAAATTATTATTATTATTGTTCTGTTCTTCTTCTGTTCTATTCTATCCTCCTACCTTCTTTCCTTATACTGTTCTGTTCTGATCTTCTCTTCCTTCCTTCTTTCCTTATACTGTTCTGTTCTATTCTATTCTATTCTATCCTCCTATCTTCTTTCCTTATACTGTTCTGTTCTCTATTCTATTCTATTCTATTCTATTCTATCCTATCCTCCTTCTTTCCTCCTTCTGTTCTGTTCTATTCTATCCTTAGCGCTGGGCAGCAACTTCAGACAATTCATGACATCTTTAGCCAGCCGTGAATTTGGAAACTCTCTACTCTAAGATATGAGTAAATGCGTCCTGTGGGTCTTTATTGAAACTCATAAAGCACGCGATCGCACCTGAACCCTTTGGCGATCTCTACCCTGCCCCACCCTGCCCGGTGTCGGCAGAGTCACGTCTTTCTAAACAGTTGATCGCATATCCAGGATGATCAGGAAAGGACAGCTTCGACCCTCCGCGGGGACTTCTACGTCACCGGGGACCGAGGATTTCAAGACGAGGACGGTTACATCTGGCTGGTTGGGAGAAGAGATGATGTCATCAATTCTGCCGGGTAAGGTTCATTCGCCCAATTGCTTTCTTTGCAGATGTTCTGATCTTGGCTTCTCCAAAAAGCCCGAGGCAGATTCCTGGTCCCGAACAAGCCCCCTTTATTAAATGAATGTCAATTCCTCCCCTTCACATTCAGCCAAGGCCTGGCAAACAGTCTTTCAAAGGAGTATTTATGACCACAGACCTTATCTAGCTGGGAAAGCTGCCATGTCAATATTGTCCCAAAATGAGGTGCTGTGCAAGGAAAGGCTGGGCACAGAGTCTCTGAGATTCAGGGACAGATCTTCACACTCCTGGAACGAATCTAACGAAATAACAAACTGTTTCCTGCAAAAGCCCACTCCTCTTTTGCTCATCTTGTATATCCTATGGGAGGGACCCAATCACCTTCCACCTTTGACTTTACTCCCAAGTCGACTCTGATTTCTGAGTTCTTCTTTTCTCCTGGCAGCTCTGCGCATGCGCACACTGGGAACAGGCTCCAGCTGTTCCTCTGCCTCACTGCTGTCTTAGCTCTGTAGGCAGCTGATAACTGCCAGACAGTCTCGGCCCCCTCTCTGCCTCTGACGCAGAGCCCTCCTCAGAGCCTTCCCCAGACTCAATACAATACAATAGCAGAGTTGGAAGGGACCTTGGAGGTCATCTAATCCAACTCCCTGCCTAGGTAGGAACCTTATACCATTTCAGACAAATGGCTATCCAACATCTTCTTAAAGACTTGCAGTGTTGGGGCATTCACAACTTCTGGAGGCAAGCTGTTCCACTGATTAATTGTTCTCACTGTCAGGAAATTTCTCCTTAGTTCTAAGTTGCTTCTCTCCTTGATCAGTTTCCACCCATTGCTTCTTGTTCTGCCCCCATGTGCCTTGGAGAATAGTTTGACTCCTTCTTCTTTGTGGCAACCCCTGAGATATTGGAAGACTGCTATCATGTCTCCCCTGGTCCTTCTTTCCATTAAACTAGATCTACCCAGTTCCTGCAACCGTTCTTCATATGTTTTAGTCTCCAGTCCCCTAATCCTCTTGGTTGCTCTTCTCTGCACTCTTTCTAGAGTCTCCACATCTTTTCTTTTCACTCCAGGACTGGCCCATCTTCCTCCCCAACTTCCTCACTGTCTGACTCTGCTGGCTGCTGTTGGGCCACAACAGTAAATCTTCTTCCAAGATCAAAAAGATTCAACTCTTTCTTTTCCCTCCCCTCAAAAGATACCGCATCGGACCATACGAAGTGGAGAATGCCTTGATAGAACACAATGCGGTGGTCGAAGCAGCCGTGGTCAGCAGTCCGGACCCCCTCCGTGGGGAGGTAAAGAAGGCTGAACGTAGGCAACCACACTATAGTTGATCCCTGACTTACGGCCAGAATGGAGCTCCAAAATTTACGTGGCTAAGGGAGACATTTGTTAAGGCGAATGTTGCCCCCTTCCTTGCCAAAGGTGTTCAGTGCATCGCTCCAATTGTTCGTTTAGCAACAGGGCGGTTCAATGAATCTGGTTTTGCTTGTTGAGCTAGAGGAATGTTGCTAATGTACACACAATTAGTATACCAGACACTGTTTAAATAAAATAAAATAGCTTTTACTGAGGTTGTAAAAACTACTAAATTAAGCTCAGGGGTGGGTTCCTGCCAGTTCTAACCTCTTCTATAGAAGAGGTTCCACAAATCTACAGGGCCGTTTAGAACCGGTTCCAGCTCCCTCCCGCTGCCCGTCCGCCCATCATCAAGATGAAGAGCGAGAGGAGGAATTCTGGGAATTGAAGTCCACAAGTCTTAAAGCTGTCAAGTTTGAACACCCCTGGGATTTTTTTTCTATAGGGTGAGAGGTGCAAAGATCTTGTAACTTGACAGCTTTAAGACTCGCGTGCTTCAAATGCCAGAGTTTCTGAGCCAACATTTTGGTTGCTAAGCAATAGCATTGTTAAGTGAGTTTCACCCCATTTTACAAGTTGGCCATGCCCACCCAGTCACATGACTGCCAAGCCACTCCCACTCAGTCACAGGGCTGACAAGCCAATCCCACCCTGTCACATGGCCAGCAAGCCACTCCTACCCTGTCACATGGCCAGCAAGCCACTCCCACAAAGCAGGCCACACCTACAGGTTTTAAAAATTTTTGAAACCCACCACTGACTAAGCTACTGCTCAACAAGCAGTGATGTTAAACCAGTCAAAAACAAAGTCTCAACAAATATCAAATATTGCTTACAGCCAGCAAACACAATCTTCCTTCTTCTTCTTCAGTAATCACAGTTCACAAGCAAACAGTTATCAAACAGCAAGTCCAGCAGAGAGAGAGAGAGTGATGCGCTCTCCTGGCTTCCTCTTATAGTTAGAGATAATTGCACTTACTAATTGCACTCTAACATTCCAACAGCCTTAAAGTTACAATGACCATATTTTCATTATGGTACTATATATGGTCTACCCAACTATAGGAGTGTACTCCTAACACAACCATTAACCTGAATGTTCTATCAAACCCAAGCCGTTTCAGAATTTTCTTAACCTCAGAAAATCCCGCGGACCGCCAGTACGATCTGCCTAGTGACCGGCGGGGTGGGTGTGGCCAACTCGATGTCACTCCTGTCGAGGAACGCCTCGCCAGCCTCTTCTCGCCACTCCTTGTCTCCCTGCCCGGGCTCCTTAGGGCCCCAACAGGAAACAGTTGTTTTAATGTTAGAAAGTACAAGTGACTGCGCCCCAAACGCTTAAATTTGGCATCTGTCAGCTACAGTGGCACAAATTCTGCCCAGGTTTTTATTGTTTTCCAAATTGTCACCTTCTTGATCCAATTTCTTCCCTACGAGGTGGTGAAAGCCTTCGTAGTTTTGGCCCCGGAGTACCTTTCCCACGACCAAGAAGCCTTGATTAAGGAACTACAGGACTACGTCAAGACGGTCACTGCCCCCTACAAATATCCTAGAAAGGTAAGCCGTGATATTGCCATGGGGTTTAGCCTCTTTCTACCCCCGTTTCCCCCAAAATAAGACCCAGCTGGAAAATAAGCCCTAGCGTGATTTTTTTTCAGGATGCTCATAGTAGAAGCCTGTTGTGGCCCAACAGCGACCGGCTGATGAATGCAGATTCACATTTGCTTAATAAAAGCGGTTTTGTTGGGGCCAGGAATCTGCTTCATACTTTTTGGGGAAACCTAAGTCAGAACACAAAGGCTCAGTTTAAACGCCTGTTAAATAAAAATTAAGGCAGATTGGCAGGAGTCTGATTTGATAGTTGGAACCGAGAAGTCCATTCTTTTGTCCTGTTTATGAAATGTCAAATGCAATAAATAGATAACAGCCTGAAAACAGCTGTTGGGGTCTAGAATGTGGCCTTATGCAAACCATGTTTTCAAGCTGTTTCTTAGCTTTGATTCGTATAAATCAGAGGTCTCCAAAGTTGGCAACTTTAAGACTTGTGGACTTCAACTCCCAGAATTCCCTAGCCACCATTTATACCAGGGGGCGTCCAAAGTTGGCAACTTTAAGACTAGTACTTCAACTCCCAGAATTCCCTAGCCACCTTTTATACCAGGAGGCATCCAAAGTTGGCAACTTTAAGACTAGTACTTCAACTCCCAGAATTCCCTAGCCACCTTTTATACCAGGGGGCGTCCAAAGTTGGCAACTTTAAGACTAGTACTTCAACTCCCAGAATTCCTTAGCCACCATTTATACCAGGAGGCATCCAAAGTTGGCAACTTTAAGACTAGTACTTCAACTCCCAGAATTCCCTAGCCACCTTTTATACCAGGGGGCGTCCAAAGTTGGCAACTTTAAGACTTGTGGACTTCAACTCCCAGAATTCCCTAGCCACCATTTATACCAGGGGGCGTCCAAAGTTGGCAACTTTAAGACTAGTACTTCAACTCCCAGAATTCCCTAGCCACCTTTTATACCAGGGGGCGTCCAAAGTTGGCAACTTTAAGACTAGTACTTCAACTCCCAGAATTCCCTAGCCACCTTTTATACCAGGAGGCATCCAAAGTTGGCAACTTTAAGACTAGTACTTCAACTCCCAGAATTCCCTAGCCACCTTTTATACCAGGGGGCGTCCAAAGTTGGCAACTTTAAGACTTGTGGACTTCAACTCCCAGAATTCCCCAGCCAGTATTCTGGGAGTTGAAGTCCACAAGTCTTAAAGTCGCCATGTTTATGGACTTCTGGTATAAATTAAGGTTTTGAACACTGAGAGGTGCACAAATTAGGAACATGGCGATTGTTTTAACAGATGCAAGCCGAACGCCAGTTATTCCCCCGGGGGAGAAAAGCTGCGTCACACGTATTTGTTTTCGTCGCGCACTTTTGCAACTTCTGAATCCATTCCAGCTGTGTGTACCTACACGTTCCTTTCCTCTTTTGCCAGCCCCTCATTTCTGCTCTTGCCCAACAGATGGAGTTCGTTCCACAGCTGCCAAAGACAATCAGTGGGAAAATCCGAAGAAACGAATTACGCAAGAAAGAATGGGGGAAAGCGTAGAATCCCTCGCCTGTTTTACTTTCTGAGTGAGCAGCGGTTCTGGGAATAAAAGCCTGTGTGCCGTTACTCTCCCAATTTAGACATTTAAAGTCCTGAAAAATGCGCAGATGCGGTCCCTTCCCTGGGCTCTTTTGTCAAACGAGCTCTCCGCTGCTTACTTCTCGCCGGGTTAACTTTGTACAAAAGCCCAACGTAGCTGGCCAGGTTAAGCAAAAATGCAACTCTGGTTCCAGTTGTTTTTTCAGCGAGAAAGAACACAGAGTACCCTGGAGCAAGACCCCAAAAAACCCCACATGTCTGTCCCAGCCCAGATGTTAATGGCATCATCAACCTACAGGGAGCTGCAAAGACCAAGCCAGATATGTAAACAATACATAAATTAGAACCTTCTTTACAATCCTTGAAGAACAAAACAAGAATGCAGGGACCTTTTGACCAACTCAATTAGAATAGAATAACAGAGTTGGAAGGGATCTTGGAGGTCTTCTAGTCCAACCCTCTGCCTAGGCAGGGAACCCTACACCACTTCAGACAAAGGGTTGTCCAATCTCTTCTTAAAGACTTCCAGTGTTGGGGCATCCACAACTTCTGGAGGCAATTTGTTCCACTGATGAATTGTTCTAACTGCCTCCTTAGTTCTAAGTTGCTTCTCTCCTTGATTAGTTTCCACCCATTGCTTCTTGCCCTGCCCTCAGGTGCTTTGGAGAATAGCTTGACTCCCTCTTCTTTGTGGCAGCCTCTGAGATATTGGAAGACTGCTATCATGTCTCCCCTGGTCCTTTTCATCAGACTAGACCTACCCAGTTCCTGCAACCGTTCTTCATATATTTTAGCCTCCATTTAGTACCCTAATCATCTTTGTTGCTCTTCTCTGCACTCTTTCTAGAGCAGGGGTAGTCAACCTTTCTATACCTACCGCCCACTTTTGTATCTCTGTTAGTAGTAAAAAAATTTCACCGGCCACCGGTTCCACAGGAATGGGGATTTATAAAGTAGGGAAGTCAATTAAATTAAAAAAAGGAAAGTGCTTCAGGATCGGACAAAAAACCCCTACCGCCCACCATGAAAGCGGGAACGCCCACTAGTGGGCAATAGGGACCAGGTTGACTACCACTGATCTAGAGTCTCAACCTCTTTTTGACGTTGTGGAGGCTAAAACTGGACACAACAGATTCTTTATTTTTTTTAAATTGATCAGGGAAAAGTGAGTCAATATCAAACATAGTCTCATGTTTGAATGAGGTGGGCGAGTGAAACCTAAGAAGTTTCAAGGCAGTTGGTCTGTGCCCATCATCCCTTATTTATAGAATAAATCCACTCATGAGCTAGGATCATATCTGAGGATCTCTGTAGTCAAACAGAGCCCCTTTGAAATCAAAAAGTTGCACAACTTTCAAGCTTAGCTATTAATATTGTTGGACATATCCTTTTCAGTTACCTAGCACGCTGTAAAAGCCAAGCCCTCAATCTATATATATGTATAAATCTGTGTGTGTGTGTGTGTGTGTGTGTGTGTGTGTGTGTGTGCCAGCATAACTCTGGAACGCCTCGAACAATTTCCACCAAACCTGGCACACAGATGACTTACTCTCGGGAAAGAATTATTGTGGGGGTGAGACACCCCTAAAACCCCTCGTGGTGTGTGTTCTGTTAAGATACAGCCTGTTGTGCCTTAAAACGGCTTCTACTGTACTGCCGTAGAATGGATTCTACTGTGCAGTGCAATGGCTCCACAGTAAGCTTCCTGTGATAAGGGGGAAAATCCAGCATTAGAAATTACATTTGGCCTGGACATTTCTTCCCTATAAATAAATATCCGGGCAATGCTGGGTTTATTGGCTAGTAGGGGGGAAAAAGGATTTAATTTTAACCGCATGCATTTCAGTTAATCACCCAATTCTAAATTAAAATCATTTCATCAATCCCTCTTTTATCTTTTGGATGCTGAAAGCATAATCGCCACTGTGAATGTTACAGACCAGGCAATAGCCCCCATACCCTAATCCAGTGGTTCTCAGTTATTTTCTGTCAGGCCCCCCCTAGGAAGAAGAAAACATTTCGCGCCCCCCCAGCCCCGGAAAGCGCCCCCCCCAGCCCCGGAAAGCGCCCCCCCCAGCCCCGGAAAGCGCCCCCCCCCAGCCCCGGGGCTGCCCCCTCCCTTCTTTCCCTCGCCTCCTTCCGAGCCAAGGATATTTATTCTCCTTGGTGCCGCCGTTGCCTTCTCTGCATGGCCCGAGCGCCTGTTCCTTACTGCGATGGTCTCAGCAGCTCCCAGCCCTCCCAACGCAGCCAGTCGAAAGCCGGGAGGGAGGCCGCTTTTCCACGCCGTGGAAGGGGGTCGCCTCCCTCCCGGCTTTCGACTGGCCGCGTCCAGGCGGGCAGCGGGCAAGAGCCGTGAGCGGGCAAGTCGGGCGGTGCGCTGGGAGCTGCTGAGCCGGGCGGCGCGCTGGGAGCTGCTAAGGAACAGGCGCTCGGGCCATGCGGAGAATGCAATGATGGTATCGGTCTTTCCGGGTGTGCGGCTCCGCGCCCCCCCTTACGGAGCCTCGCGCCCCCCTAGGGGGGCCCGCCCCACTATTTGAGAAACGCTGCCCTAATCCATGCCAGCTCCTTCTGAATTCCAGTAAGATTTACAGGACGTTGTGTTCACGACATTTCTACAATTTCACAGCACAATGCTTCAGATATAACTTGGAAAAAGGGCCTCACCATATCCCAGACCGTGAAAGCAGCACCTTGTCTTGAGACTCATTAAAGCAGCTGCATCCTTTTTTCTGGAACTTTATTCCTGCTGCAGTAGGGAAATTTGGGACCGTTAAAAAGCACACCGAATCAGGTTTCCCTTGTGGGAAGCGCTGTATTAAAATGGACAAACTTCACTTCGTCATTTGGGGGAGGAGTTCATTTTATTTCATTTCCCAGAACCCAGAATGTCTTAAAAGGACATTTGAAAAGAACGTTTTAAAAGCGCGGTGCGCCAGTTTTACAAGCCCGTTCTTTAAAAAGGCCATTGCGCAGCAGTCAGGCTTACAGATTTAAAGTATAGACCAAAACATGATTCCTAAAAAAAAGAAAGAAAAAGTCAAACTTGGGAGCCTAGAAAACAGAAGAGAAAATACACACTTAAACAAGACAAGACAGTCGGTGGCACGGCATTCAGACGACACCGGATGCGAAATGCACACACAGTTTTGGCGATGCTTCTAAACACGATGACAGTTTGTAGAAAAGAAAGCAAAACTTTCCGAAGGCTGAAATACTCGGTTTTCCCAATAAAAGGTAAGAAACCTCTGCCTAGGTTCGCATGGAAGGCCGGAGATTCAGGCTCTTCGGTTTAACATTTCCCAGGGAGGGGTCCTGAGTTTTAAACTTGAAGCCCCCAGCCCCTAAAGTCGAAGTTGGAAGGGCCATTTTCTCCTTTAGAAGCGAATGCTCCCATCGGAAATAGCTGCAGCCCTTCGTATTCCTTTCGGGCTTTCTCACCGGGCAGCTGTAAAATCCTTTGCCCTGATTCGGCCCGCCGTTTGACACATTCAACCTCCTAGCTCTCCGGCCACAGCGGCACAAGGGAGGAGTCACCCTCCCGGTTTCCGTTACCCGGAAAGTCGGGTTGAAGTTGCCCGGAGAGCTCAAGAGAGCGGGAGAGACAATGCTTGGATTCGCCCCGGGAGACAGAAAACTGCTCGACGTCAAGCTTCCGTCCTCGTAGATGCTGAAGGGCGCTTTTTTGCTGGGTGGCAAAGATCTGGGGCTGGAGGGCTTCCTCTTGATGGCCTCGGTCGAAGAGGCGGGAAGATTTCGGCCTGGTGGGTTGGGGAAAGAGGCCTCTGCTGTTACAACCGGGAGCTTGAACGCGGAAGCATCTGAAGGTTCCTTGGGAGCTCGGCCCGCGTTGTAAATAGTCGTATTTGGACTCTTGTAGACAACACATGTTGAGAGCTGTCTACTACTGTGTGTATCTCCCCGATGCATCCATTTGTCCCTATCTTCTGTCACTAATGCGCTCTTAATTGGGGGGTTATCATTTGACGGCGAGGATTCTGGATCTGAGTCGTCTTCCTTTTCAGGGATGATAGCGACGTCCTCCCAGTCGGCCAACATCGACAGACACTCTGGAGTGGTGCTGACGTCAGTCTCGGAAACGTTGACGGTGGAAAGAGTTGTGGGGACCAAAACTAGCCTTTGGTTGGGCGTGGAAGGGTTGGGAATGAGCTGGCCCTTGCCTCCCCAACTTCGAAGGCCTGAAGGTCTATAGCAGGGGTGCTGAAGATTACCCAGAGGCCGCTGGGGTCTTCCGATGGACGAGGTTAGGTTCTGTTTGATGCTACCCCGTTCATCAGGCTTGGCGTTCTTTCCAGACGCAAGAGGGGCGACCTCAAACAACCCTACGCGGACCGTCTCTTGTGGGAATTCTTCCTCTTTCCTCTCGATTTTTGGAGGGACTTCCTTCTCGCTTTCGTCCAACGGTGACGCTTTGACAAGAGGGTCGGTTCCCAAAGGGCCACCATGGGTGGGTTTCCCACCCCCAAATCTGGCCGGGGAATTTTTCGCCGGAGGTGCCTAAGGATTCCATAAAGAAAGGAGGTCAGCCCATCTCCTGGCCAGCGTAGCTTCAAACAAGATCCCAAGTCAAAAGTTCTGTCCATAAAAATCTCGCCGGGTCAACGTTGACCAGTCACGGGCGCCAAGGAGAGAATCCACTAACCTTGCCTAATGATTTCGTGATTTTCATTACACACCCATCACGAATCATCTTCCAAGCCAGGCGGGCCGTATTCCGAGAATCGTGCAGGCCTGGGGGGGAAAACAGGAAGTGCCATTGCTAGTAGAAAGGACTAGTGTATTTTTGGGAGTACAAGACACACTTTCCCCCCCCCCCCTAAAATTTGGGTGCATCTTATACACCGAATGTAGGCCCGCCTGCCTGTCAGCCCACCCTTTGGCCTCTGCCTCCCAGCAATTTGCCTCCTTGCAGCAAACAGCAAACAGCCTGTTTCAGCTTCAGCACAGCTTGATTAGCACAAACAGCTGATTGTCGGTTGGATTGCCTCCGGATCATCAGCTGTTTCAGGCTGCAGCGATTGCCATTACCTATAACCGTCTCAGCTGAGAACTGTCAGACGGCTCTGGCCCTCTCTCTGCCTCCGACACAGAGCCCTCCTCCGAGCCTCCCCCAGACTCCAGGATTGGCCCAAGTTCTTCCCCAACCTTCTCATCGTCCGAATCTGCTGCCAGCTCCGCTGGCTGGCCACAACATTGTATTAGACTTTAATATACTGCTGGCAACGTTATATATTAAAGTCCAATTAAATTGCACTCAGCTCCAATTCATTTTAACTCACTTGCGTGCTTGCCAGCCCTTTCCCTGCATAAATATATATATATATATAAATAAATATTCACTCACCAGAGTGCTCCCGTCCTTCAAAAGTGATACCCACGTCTTTCAATGCGCCGTTTAAACCCTGTGGCTTCCTAACGTAAAAGCTCTGGGAAACAAAAGATGAAAATAAAGCCCTCATTATATCTGTTCATATCTCATTATATCTCAATTATATATGCATTGCTGAGGGCTCTTTAGACCAGTGTTTTCTCAGGACTTGGCTACGTTAATAGCTGGATGTTTATGGATTAAATTGGACGCCACTCTCTGTGAGAGAGATGGATCGTTAAGAGGTACGAAATACAAACGAACAAACAAACAAATAAAACGTCTCTCTTCTTGTCATTATTACCAGCGGAGGCAAATATTCTCACCTTGTAAGTGGCTCGTAGGTCAATCCAAGAATTTAAAATATTAGGCTTCCGTAGCTGTTTCCTTTTACATTCATAGTGCAAGCAAATTCCCAGGTCCCAATCTGTATAAAAATAAATGTTCATACAGTTTTCCTGATGGTTCCGTCCATCGTTTTTCCACCCTCGGGATGAAATTTTATTTTTGTGCAACGATCATGATTTCATGCAATAGAAACACGAAGACCAAAAGCAAGAGAAGTGCTCTATTTAGCTCTGTCTAGGGGAGACATGATAGCAGTCTTCCCATATCTCAGGGTCTGCCCCAAAGAAGAGGGAGTCAAACTATTCTCCAGAGCACCTGAGGGCAGGACAAGAAGCAAAGGGTGGAAACTAATCAAGGAGAGAAGCAACTTAGAACTGAGGAGAAATTTCCTGACAGTTAGAACAATTGGAACAGTGGAACAGCTTGCCTTCAGAAGTTGTAAGTGCTCCAACCCTGGAAGTCTTTAAGATGATGTTGGACAACCCTTTGTCTGAAGTGGTGTAGGGTTCCCTGCCTAGGGAGAGGGTTGGACTAGAAGACCTCCAAGGTCCCTTCCAACTCTCCTATTGTATTTTTTGTATTGGGAAGCATAAGGAACATGGTGGCTCATGACTGAGATGCTGAGCTTGTCAATCAGAGAGGACGGCAGTTCAGCGGTTCGAATCCCACTTACAGTTCTAATGTCAGATTATGCAATGGGTACAGGGCCAAAGGATTCCCGATTCCCTCAAGCAAGCTTCTAGTCCTTATGATGGTGGGAAAGCCATGAAAATACAGTGATCCCTCGTTTTTCGCGGCTTCATGTTTCGCGGCTTCAGTGCGTCGCGGGTTTTTCAAAAATACAGAATAGAAAAAAAATGCATTGGTAGGAGGCAAGCGCCCCCTAGTGCTTGCTTTAAACGATGTCCACCAACTCAAGTTTCCGGTATAGTGTATTGCGAATCCTACTTCGCCGTTTTTCAGTTTTCGCGGAAAGTTCCGGTCCCCATTAACCGCGAAAAACGAGGGATTACTGTACACAGCAAAGAGGGCAAAAGAGCCAGGGGGAAATGCAGAGAGCAGCGGCAGGATTTTCACCAGCACCATTTGACAGTAGAACAATTAATCAGTGGAACAGCTTGCCACCAGACGCTGTGAATGCTGCAGCACTGGAGGTTTTTAAGAAGAGATTGGACAACCATTTGTCTGAAATGGTATAGGGCTTCCTGCCTAAGCAGGGGGTTAGACTAGAAGACCTCTAAGGTCCCTTCCAACTCTGTGTAGAAAAATAGCCAATGATGGCTGGTTTCAAAAACCTAAGCAGAAGACAGACCTGGTTATTATTTGAATATTCCAGAGTCCCAGGTGGAGTCAAAAGTCAAAAACCATCACAAAAATAACAGTTTTTCCATTTTGTCACCAGGGAAGCCGCAGTCTCTCATCTTCAGCAGGCCCAGCAATGAAGAACAAGCACTCTTTTATCACAGATAAGATAAACATTATGAATTACCTGACCACGTAACAAAGGCGCACAGTTTTTCTTCGGGAGCAGCGCAAGTCGAACCAAAAACGATATTTTTCTCCTGCTGGATCTTGTGAATCCACTTAGAGAATTGGGATAGGCTTATATGCAGTGGAACGCCTTCGTCGACTTGATTCTTGATTCAAAGAAAAAAAGATCTTGCTTGATAACATTTAGAATCTAGATTCAGATTTGGTTTTATCGAAACTGATATTGATATTTCCGACTGAACCATAAAGTAAAATTCTTGAAGCATCGTATAAGAAGGAAAAAAACCCCAACCTCTAATACATAAAATGGTGAAAACAACTAATACATATATACATACATACATAATGTGTGTGTGTGGCCAAATTGATTTAACAGGTATCTCTTTAATGGCTTTTACACTGTGACAATGTTAGCAGTGGCTAACCAAAGCTCAATGAGCAATATATTTAAAACGTTCTGGAGATCATGATGTCAGATTCTTTTATAACTACACCTGGAACTTGCATTTTTAGGACATCTCTCTCTCTCTCTCTCTCTCTCTCTCTCTCTCTCTCTCTCTCTCTCTCTCTCTCTCTCGATTTTGATCTCCAAGACCGCCCACTGGCATTCAATTAATTCAATTAATATGTATATATTAGGACCACTTTAATGTATAGAAATGAACAGCTGGAAATAGAAAGGAATTGAAATCAATTTTTAAAATGAATTAATGAAAATCAAAAACTTTTTCAGTGGTCGCTATAGGCTTGGAACATCAAAGAAAAGTCATATTGTGGTGATGAAAGAAATATGTTCCAGCCAGCAAGCAAATTCCTTCCTTTAAGAATATTCATCGCAAGTTAATTAAGTAAAAATGCTTTAAAACAAAATGTAACTAACAAACTCTGACCCCAATCTATTGCAATGATACCTGTTTTATTCCAGTTAGCTCAATACAAAATTCAGAGAGAGTCGGGTGCTCCTGGGGCTGGACATACATATGAAACTCAGTCTCAATTTCTCCATTTGAGGTGTTCAAGAGAACTGCTGGAAATTCAACTATGCAAACAAACAAACAAATATATAAAGGCTGTTCTTGACTTACAAGCCCAATTGAGCCCAAAGTTTCGGTTGCTAAGTGAGGCATTTGTTAAGTGAGTTTTGCTCCATTCTACAACCTTTCCTGCCGCAGTTGTTAAGTGAATCACCGCAGTTCTTAAGTTAGCAATCTGGTTGTTAAAGTGAATCTGGTTCCCCCATTGATTTTACTTGTCAGGTCGCAAAAGGAGATCACATGATCACATGCAACCATCATAAATATAAAGCCAAGCACCTGAATTGTGATCACATGACCAAGGGGATGCCATAACAGTCATAAGTGTGAAATACAGATGCCATAAAGTAACTCTGAACGCTCACTAAATGAATGATGTGGGTTAAGAACTTCCTGCGTTTGCATGAACTATGTTCAAGCCTTTGTTTTTCCCCCCCCCCAATTAGTATGGAAGCAATTATTAAAACAATGAAAACTTGGCTTACTTATTTCTTGACATCTTCGGATATCCTTCCAGCAGGTAGACTCAAAATCAATAATGATTAAATAGTCAAACAGCTGCCCTGCAACACCCCCCAAAAACATATTTGATATTATCTCATTGCCATAACCCGCAAATAATAACAAACACTGAATTTATGAAATAAGAGGAATTACTCACGCAGCTTGCATTGGTTGCGACTTTGATCGTCTGGAGACGGTTTGGAAACACTTCGAATGATGCCTAGCTGCCTGTCAAACCAACAGATAACATTCGTTATGCAAATTTTACAGCGTTAAATTAGAAGACCTCGAAGGACTAGAGCAGAGGTCTCCAACCTTTGCAACTTTAAGTCTGAAGGACTTCAGCTCCCAGCTGGCTGGAGAATTCTGGGAGCTGAAGTCCTTCAGACTTAAAGTTGCAAAGGTTGGAGACCCCTGGACTAGAAGACCTCCAAGGTCCCTTCCAGCTCTGCTATTCTCTCCCTCTGTGTGTAGGTGTAATATGTAAAACAAAGTCCCCATTAGGATGTAATTTTCAAGGCCATTCCTGTTAGTATTTTTTTCCGTGGCAACTTTAAGACCTGTGGACTTCAACTCCCAGAATCCTCCAGTAGCTCTGCTGGCTGGGGAATTCTGGGAATTGAAGTCCACAAGTCTTAAAGTTACCCACTTTAAGAAACCCTGCTCTAAAGGCACAAGACTTGGCGTGGGAAATTCTGGGAGTCTGAGATACCCAAATCTTAAAGTTGCCAAGCTTGGACACCCCTGATCTAAGGTTATTGCATTTTAATGAGTTGGGGGGGGGGGGTTGTCCACGCTGCCCAGGGGATTCTGGGAATTGAAGTCCAGAAGTATTGCCAAGAATGCACAGCTCGGGTCTTAAGGCACAAAACTTGGCTGGGAAAATTCTGGGAGTTTGAGGTCCCCAAATCTTAAAAGTTGCCAAAGTTGGACACCCCTGATGTGTCCAACTTTGGCAACTTTAAGGTTATTGCATTTTAATGAGTTGGGGAGTCCATGTTGCCCAGGGGATTCTGGGAATTGAAGTCCACAAGTGTTAAAAGTTGCCAAGAATGCACAGCCCTGGTCTAAAGCTACAAAACTTGGCTGGGGAAATTCTGGGAATTTGAGGTTCCCAAATCTTAAAGTTGCCAAAGTTGGACCCCCTGATTTAAGGCTATTGCATTTTAATGAGTTGGGGGGGGGGGGGTCCATGCTGCCCAGGGGAGTCTGGGAATTGAAGTCCAAAACTCTTACAAGTTGCCAAGAATTGGACACTTTATATGCCCTACAGCTCGGTCCAAAACGACGCCCCCTCTCTCTTGCAGCCCCCCCCCCCGAAAAGTCCACGCTACCTGGGCCTCCCACCCCCTTACCTGGCCAGCTGCCTGGTCGCCATGGCAACCGCCTCCCGCCCCGCGCGCCCCGGTCCCCACCCGCTCTCGCGTGGATTCGAGGGATGGCCGCCGTTTCAAACAGCCCGCCGCCCAGCAGGCCCCGCCTCCTCCTTCTCTTCTCGATGCTTTCGGCCGATCGATTAAGTGGGTCTTGCCGCCTTGGTTTCCGCATTCCCGCTGGAGGCGCTTCCGCCTCTGAGGCTCGTCTGCGATGCGAGAGCGGGTGGGAGGTGGGAAGGGGAAGGGCGGAAGGGAAATCGCTCAGACCCGGGCAGACGATTGCCGAGCGAGGATTCTCCTCGATCGCAGCGGGGCTTTCCCCAGGAGTAGAGGGCAAGGAATCCAGGTCAGGCTTCCTATTAATTTTCTTTTCTTTTCTTTTTTCCTTTCCCCCCCCCCCCTTTTTTTTTTAAATGGGGAGCGGGTCTTTGCAAGGAAAGGCGTTCGCTGGGAAATTGCTGGGAAAAGCCGCCGCTTGCAAGGGAGAGAAGGAAGTTTGCAACTCTCCCTTACACGTGTTTGCAGGATCGCACGTGGTTGCAAAATGCAAACCCCTGGGGAGTGGCGCGGGATGGAAACCACGCTCCGGTTTCAAGCGGCCCGCTCCCAGCTTCAAACCTGCTGCTTTTACCCTGCTGGACCCCTATCTCCATAACCCACCCCAAGGGGGATTTTGCTGATCTCCCCTCTGGTTGGGGATGATGGGATCTGTTGTTGCAAGGCTGGGTGCAAAGAGGGCGCTGAGAGCTGCTCTTTATTTTTCATTCTGATGATGGGCTTCATTGCATCCTGTTGTCCCAGTCCATTGTTTGCCAAATGTAGCCACTTTAAAAGGGTTTGTGAACTTCAAGTCCCAGAATTCCCTGCGATCATGGGGAGGGGAGGGCAGGGAAATCCTGAGAGTTGGAAGCCCAACCACTTTAAAGTGGCCAAAGTTGGAAAACAGAACTTCTAAGTCCATGTTTGTAGAACAGGATAGTTCAAAGCACATAATGCAGCTACTGTTGCTACAACTACTCTAGTTTAATGCTCTCATTAAATTGGATTAGAATAAATTAAGGTATTTATAAATTAAGGTATAAGCCCCACAAGGGCTTGCTATTAATATTACATGAAATGCAGATTCAATTAGACTCGTTTTATCAAGGAGACTTGATGTTCTACTAGAATGGATGCTAAACATGTTCCAGCGTTATTGATTTATATTATATTACTCATTCTAAATTAAGTTGTTCTTATGACTTAATGAAGACAGTCATATTACTGTACTAGCCATTCCTGGCCACGCGTTGCTGTGGCCCAGTCTGGTTAAATGGCCAACCAATCTGTGTGTAGATCTACACCTGCGCACACACAAACACGTACACACAACCACCGTATAACCCCCAACCTACCTACCTACTGTATTTCTCCCTCTCTCCCTCTACCTACCTACCTACCTACCTACCTACCTACCTACCTACCTACTGTATTTCTCCCTCTCTCCCTCTACCTACCTACCTACCTACCTACCTACCTACCTACTGTATTTCTCCCTCTATCCCTATAGCTGCCTACCTACCTGTGCACCGCCCTGAGTCCCCTTGGGGAGATAGGGCGGTATACAAATTTGAATAATAAATAAATAATAAATAAATACCTACTTACCTACTGTATTTCTCCTTGAATCTTATGGACAGAGTATTTTATGTCACAAAGGATGACATAATACCTGTGGCCCACTGCTCTCTCTGTATCCATCTACCTACCTTTTTTTTTTTACAATTTTTTACATTTCCATTGCGTGTACCTGGCACAGGTGGGACATCTACACACTCTATATATATCATTGGTGCCGTATTTGTAAGGAACGTTGTGTGAACATTTGGAAGCGATCGGTGCAGGACTTTCGGAGATTAGCGGTTTTGAACAAACTCATAGTTACTTTTTTATTTATATAGATGGAAGGAGGGGAAAATCTTATTTGCATCTCTGATGAGATGCGCAGCAATAAAATTAGATTGGATTAGACTAGGCTAGATATGGATGGATGATATATAGATATGGATGGATGGATGGAGACCAATAGATATAAATAGATGGTAGATAGATAAATCAACATCATCATCCTCTTTTAATGACCCCATAATCCCTTGTGGGGTGGAGTCTTGGGCAACTGAATGGAGCGAAGCGTTTACTGGCCCGATGCCCTTCCTATCACCAATGGGAGTTTTGTTCAGCAGATATATTCTCTTTGCGCCCAGAGAGAGAAATATCTGCCTCTACCGGGGATTGAACTCCCAGCCTCCTACCACACCACTCTATGGTAGATAGATAAATATTTCTCCTTAATTCAAACCCTAAATAAGCCGGCCTGGCATGATTTTACTCGACACTGTACTGCTTTTAGTTGACCAAAGTTTTAATTCAGGGGTTTTAATATGGGTTTTAGCGCAGGGTGGGTTTAATTTAATTCAGTTTTAAGAATGTTTATATTCCTGTATATATGTATATTTATATTTTATATTCCCTGTGCGCCGCCCCGAGTCCCTATGTGGTGAGATGGGTGCGGCTTATAAATACGATTAATAAAATAAACAAAATTAAGTAGAATTTCAACTTATTAGTATGGCTCCAATTATAAGTGTTGCAAAATTGCTCCACATTGCCTTGCTCTACAGATGTTTTTCTATTAATTTATTATTATTATTATTTTTAAAATCTTTTCTCTGATGCTCTTTTTGTTGAACAGATAAATTCCTCCTGAAGAGGGATTTATAAATACAATGGTTGCCGAAACGCATGGAGCTGCAAAGAAAAGAGGTTATGAAGATGAGGAAACTGGAAGAGAGAAACGGAAGGCTAAAAGAAAGAGGAAGAATGAGAAAAATGACATTCCCTCCAACGATCAGAAAATTAAACTTTCCAGTGAAGTAAGGCTTGTTTATGGATATACGATCCCCAAAGATTTGCCATTATGGCATGTTTTAGTTTATCCTTCCCTATAATAATAATAATAAATACCAATTTAAGTATCGGGTGGAGTTTTTAAAAAAAAAAATCTGACTCTGTTTTAGTTTGTGTCTTTTGAATTGTTTTGAATTGTTCTTCCTTCTAAAGGTTTGCTGTAGGGGTTTTTAGTCTGTGTTATATTTTTAATGCTGCCCTTCATTGTTTATATCCATGAATCATTAAGTTATAATTAGAACGATGTGCTATTCCAGTTGGCTGTTTTTGCATCTTTCTCAGCTTTGCATTATTCCTCCCCGCCCTAAGTTTAATATCCAGAATTAGACAGAAGTTTAATCATTTGAAAGCTTGCAACCAAGACGCTGAAATTCAGAGTAGGAAACGTTAAAAAAAAATACTTAGAAAGCTCCAGAAACTTTTAGTAGCTGCTTGTATTTTTGTCCATTGCTCAATTTGTCAATGTGGGAGGACAGTTTATGTAAAATCACTGTTGGGACTAAAGTTATTTGGCATTTATTGTCTTTGTGTAAATAATGTCCACGTTTTGTGAAGTTCATGCATATCTTACAGTCGGGTCTATTAACTGTGTTTCTCCTTTTGCGTCTTGATGCAATTTTTTTGCGGCATCCTTTTGCCAGAAACGAACTGTCGGTTCTTGGCTGTTGTTTGTGGGAACGGTGCCTTGAATCCTGACATTTTCTTTGGGAATGTAAACACTCCAGAGTCAATTCTCTTGGTTTCCAAGGTGAAGACTCCCTGCCTGTCTACTCGGATGTTTGGAGAAGGTCAAATCACCCATGAGCAGCTGTGCGAATTTCTCAAGTATGCCACGCAGGGAAAACATCACAATGTCACTCCGCCCAGGTAAATCTGCTCTTAACCTTATAGAACAATGATGGCTAAGCTTTTTTGGCTCCTGTGCCAAAAGCGGGGGGGGGGAGCGCAAGGGGGGTGCTAGACCCATAATGCGCGCGAATACCCACCCCACACGTAAGGATGGAGTGCTGAGTCAACCTGGAACCTGGTGAGATTCGAACTGCCAAATTGCAGTCAGTCAGCAGAAAGTAGCCTGCAGTACTGCATTGTAACCACTGCGCCACCACAGCTCTAAATGTTTAGAAACCGGTATAACCACCGAGACTTAGCTTTGCATGGGGGTGGCTGGTTAAAGGAATGTAAAGAGATAACCGTGAGTCAACCTGGAACCTGGTGAGATTCGAACTGCCAAATTGCAGTCAGTCAGCAGAAAGTAGCCTGCAGTACTGTATTCTAACCACTGCGCCACCACAGCTCTAAATGTTTAGAAATCAGTATAACCACTGAGACATAGCTTTGCATGGGGGTGGCTGGTTAAAGGAATGTAAAGAGATAACCGTGAGTCAACCTGGAACCTGGTGAGATTCGAACTGCCAAATTGCAGGCAGTCAGCAGAAAGTAGCCTGCAGTACTGCATTGTAACCACTGCGCCACCACAGCTCTAAATGTTTAGAAACCGGTATAACCACCGAGACATTGCTTTGCATGGGCGTGGCTGGTTAAAGGAACGTCAAGAGATAACCGTGGTCCCTTGTGGTACAGTTGGTGTCGTATCCACCACCAAAGGCACGTGGCTGGCGTCATGGTGGTCATTTTACATCACGTGGATCAGCTCCATTTCTACCGGTACTACCTGCAGTTCAAACACCTCCGAAAGACCTTCAAACATGTAAGTCAACTGAGGTTTATCCATCAGGTGGGATGGCTGGTCTGGGGAATTTTGTATGCCAGGGGTCTCCAACCTTTGCAACTTTAAGTCTGAAGGACTTCAGCTCCCAGAATTCTCCAGCCAGCAAAGCTGTCAGTGTCAGGGCCTGGGCCAGGGGTCTCCAACCTTTGCAACTTTAAGTCTGAAGGACTTCAGCTCCCAGAATTCTGGAAGCTGAAGTCCTTCACACTTAAAGTTGCAAAGGTTGGAGACCCCTGTTGTACGCTATGGCAGACCTCGTCGAACAAGGAGCCCGGCGTTGGGGCTAAATAAGTGTGAGGACAATTGACCGGTGGAACAGCCTGCCTCCAGAAATCGTAAGCGCTCCATCACGGGAGGTTTTTAAGCAGAGACTGGACAGTCCCTCAATGCTTTCGGCGTTGAGTCATGCTGGCCACATGACCACGGAGACGTCTTCGGACAGCGCTGGCTCTTCGGCTTTGAAACGGTGATGAGCACCGCCCCCTAGAGTCGGGAACGACTAGCACACATGTGCGAGGGGAACCTTTACCTTATACTATATTGTACCGGTACCGGTGCTGTGCTATGGTATGCTATACTATACATTTGATTATCTCTGGTGCTTCTTATTCTTAAATTTGTATTGATGAGATGATTGGAGAATCCACTTCTCTTCCCTGGAATTCTTCTGAAAACAAATGCCTGCTTGGTATGTTTGTTTCAAGGCCAGATCATTGTTGATTCGCTGTATTTATACCGGTAGTCCTTGATATATGACCACCGTTGCTAAGCGAGGCAACTGTCATTAGAAGGTTCCAAATGCCCCTCTCCTCTGTCAGAATATGGCGTTATCGTTATTTTCTTTGTCTTTCTGTTTTTGCCTCTGTTCTGTCTCTTTTATCAGCGTTTCTCTCTACCGGGCTTTTCGGGTGACTTCGTCAAAAAACTTGGACTGGACACAACCAACCACCAACAGCTCAGCAGGGAAGGTATTAATATATTCCTTTTCAATTCCCTCATCCGGCAGTTCGAACCCCTAGCGCCGCGTAACGGAGTGAGCCCCCGTGACTTGTCCCAGCTTCTGCCAACCTAGCAGTTCGAAAGCACGTAAAAAATGCAAGTAGAAAAATAGGAACCACCTTTGGTGGGAAGGGAACAGCGTTCCATGCGCCTTCGGGGTTTAGTCATGCCGGCCACATGGCCACGGAGACGTCTTCGGACAGCGCTGGCTCTTCGGCTTTGAAACAGATGAGCAGCGCCCCCTAGAGTCAGGAACGACTAGCATGTATGTGCGAGGGGAACCTTTACCTTTAGGCATATGTGAAGAATAAAAATGTGTGTGTTTTTAAAAAATTAGAACTGCTGGTCTTCTTGCAGCTTGATTTTATTTTATGGTTATTTAACGTTTCTGAAAGAGACTTTGGTGGTTGTTTTTAGGATGTTTTAATTTTGCTTTCATTCTCCTGGCAACTGCCATGCAACCATTGCATTGGTGGATAAGCAGCAGTTATATATCTAACCCATAACATACCGTATTTTTCGGAGTATAAGACGTACCTTTTCCCTCAAAAAAGGGGGTGAAAATCTGGGTGCGTCTTATACACTGATTACGGCATTTTTGGCCTGTCGAAACCCCGCCCCTTTTCCAAAATGGCCATGCATACCCTTTAGGAGGGTTCCAGAGTGCTCCTGGGGGCTGGGGAGGGCAGAAATGAGTGAAAAATGGGCCGTTTTTTTGCTCGTTTTTGCTCTCCCCAGTCCCCAGGAGCACTCTGTAAGCTGCCTAAAGGCTATGGGTGGGTCGTTTTTGGGAGGTCTGCAGACTGCAAAAAGCTATTTTTGATTAGTCTCTTCAAAATCTTGGTGCGTCTTATACTCGAGTGCATCTTATACTCTGAAAAATACAGTAAATTGAATGACATGTAAAGCGACCTTCTGCCTTTTCACACACTGAAGAGACTGCCAACAGAAAAGGGGCAAAAATGTTAATACGGATATTTAGAGCAAACGTATTGTTGGTTTCAGAGAGGGATGGAGTCCCCATAATTCAGAAACCTGCAAAGAAGGACTGCAGTCGCTCAAATTATATTTTAACTCGCAAGGAGATGCGCGTCTATGATTACCCTGTAGAAGGTAAGCTGTCTTAGAACCCACATTTTTGATCAAATTCTAGATGTCTAGAAGAGGGAGAGGTCGTAACTTTAGTAGTTAGAACGAGACTACCTGTGTGCTTTTTGGGCCGTTGTTTCAGAGATATGTCCTTACCTAAACGGAGAAGCAGAAATGACCACAGGCGGGCAAAAAAGCAGCGGAAGTACTGTAGAAGCTACTTCCGACTTCCCACTGGCTTCCCCATTGCGTTTTCTTGTGGGAATCTGGCAGGGAGAGTTAGAAATCTGCCCTGCCCTGCCCTGCCGTGCTTTGTGGCTGCTCCTGAATGGTGGGGAGAGTGAGGGATTGCCAGAGTGCCTGGGAAACTGTCACAGAACGTTGAAACTGAAGATCGTGTGATTGCAGTAGCAGCCACAACTTCTCCAAATTTAATTCAGGAGTCACCCGTCACTGAACTTTGGATGCATTCGCTCATTTGAGGTGCCTCAAAAACTGTTGTCCTATGATGCACCATTTCACCCAGTTCAAGGTCACAAGATTGAAAGTTTTAGTAGTATGTAGATAAATAAAACTTTGTTCTTCATTTGATTGTCTGTTCCTCCCAAAAGGGTAACAGAATGAGAGTGTTTTTTCTTCCCAGTCCACGATTGGCCCAAGAATCTAGGTTTCTAGCCTTCTTTTTATTTCTTCCTTTTAAAAATTTCCCCCCTTTTTTTCCAGTTATGAATCACAGAGCATAGGACAGGCCCAAGGCGAGATAGGCGACAAATAAATTTAATAGCAATAGCACTTAAGACTTATATACTGTTTCACTGCCCTCTCTAAGTGGTTTTCAGAGTCAGCCTCTTGCCCCCCAACAATCTGGGTCTTCATTTGACCCACCTCGGAAGGACGGAAGGCTGAGTCAACCTTGAGCTGGTCAGAATCGAACTGCTGGCAGTGGGCAGAATTGGCCTGCGATCCTGCATTCTAACCACTGCCCCACCATGGTTCTTTAATAATAAACAACCATTTGAACACGGTTGGCATTGACAACTTCACCATCGGTCAATTGCAAGAGGTAGCTTTGCTTGGGACAGCTTGCGTTCTACGACGAGATTTTGAAGGCCATCAAACCTCCGCCTCTCCCCATTCCAGGTCCTTGGGACTGGCTCAATAGATGGATAAAAATGCTCAGAGCGTGTTTAAGCATGTGGCTGACTGCGTGATAAATCATAATAACAACAATCCGTGTCTGGAACCAAGGGCTGCACTGTGTGGGCTTTCCACGCCTATTCCAGATGTGACATTTCTTCATTGTCTCTCCAGGTTACGGTGACCGCAGCCATTTTGTTCGGACTCTCTGCAACGGCCGCGTTACGGATAGCAGCCCCCTCTTTGGACTGGACTGCGAAATGGTATTTATTTTGTGTCGTGTTACTCTCCTTCCCATTGCAAAGGGTGGTTGTTGTTGTTAGTTGCGTGTCCGACCCATCACGACCCCCATGGGCAACGTTCCTCCAGGCCTTCCTGTCCTCTCCCATCCTCTGGAGTCCATTTACGCTCACGCCGGCTGCTTCAGTGACTCCATCCAGCCCCCTCCTCCTCTGCCGTCCCCTTCTTCTTCTTCTGCCCTCCATCGTTCCCAGCATGAGGCTCTTCTCCAGGGAGTCCTTCTTCCTTCTCATCAGGTGGCCAGTCTTTTGAGTTTCCTCTTCAGGATCTGGCCTTCTAAAGAGCAGCCAGGGTGGATCTCCTCTAGGACTGACCGGTTGGATGGCCTTGCAGTCCAAGGGACTCAATGCAGGAGTCTTCTTCTCCAACACCAGAGTTCAAAGGCCTTAATCTTCTCCAGGGAATCCTTCTTCCTTCTCCTTAGGTGGCCAAAGTCTTTTGAGTGTCCTCTTCAGGATCTGGCCTTCTAAAGAGCAGCCAGGGTGGATGATCTCTAGGACTGACCGGTTGGATGGCCTTGCAGTCCAAGGGACTCAATGCAGGAGTCTTCTTCTCCAGCCCCAGAGTTCAAAGGCCTTAATCTTCTCCAGGGAGTCCTTCTTCCTTCTCCTTAGGTGGCCAAAGTCTTTTGAGTTTCCTCTTCAGGATCTGGCCTTCTAAAGAGCAGTCAGGGTGGATCTCCTCTAGGACTGACTGGTTGGATGGCCTTGCAGTCCAAGGGACTCAATGCAGAAGTCTTCTTCTCCAGCCCCAGAGTTCAAAGGCCTAAATTCTTTGGTGCTCAGCCTTCCTTACGGTCCAACCTTCACTTACCTTTAAGTCTTCCGTTCTTGATTCAGGGTACAGGATCCATGCATGCAAAACTCCTCAACTTCAGCCAGGAAAGGAAAGGATCAAATTTGAGAGGTGTTATCCTTCCATAAATGAATCCATCCGTTCACTCTATCATGGCAAGGGAGGGGCTGCAGAGAACCATCAATCGTTCTTCTCTTTTTGACCAGTGTCTCACCGATAAGGGGTCGGAACTCACCCGAATTGCCGTGGTGGACACCGACGGTTGCTGCGTTATGAATGAGCTGGTCAAGCCGAAATGGCCAATCAGGGATTACCTGACCCGGTATGTCACTTAACCTTATAAACCGTTGCAAAACTTGGACACTAACCCAGAATTTTGACCGTTTGGCTCAGTGGTGGGTTTCAAATTTTTTAGAACCTACTCTGTAGGTGTGGCCTATTTTGTGGGCGTGGCTTGGCAGTCATGTGACAGGGTGGGAGTGGCCACCTTTTAAAATGTGGTGAAACTCATTTAACAACGCTCTTGCTTAGCAACCAAAATTTTGGACTCAATTGTGATGACAAATTCTTTCTTTCTTTCTTTCTTTCTTTCTTTCTTTCTTTCTTTCTTTCTTTCTTTCTTTCTTTCTTTCTTTCTTTCTTTCTTTCTTTCTTTCTTTCTTTCTTTCTTTCTTTCTTTCTTTCTTTCTTTCTAGACTTTCAGGATTGGGGCATTCGCAACTTGTGGAGGCAAGCTGTTCCAGAGGTTAATTGTTCTAACTGTGAGGAAATTTCTCCTTAGTTCTAAGTTGCTTCTCTCCTTTCTTTCCTTCCTTTCCTTTCCTTTCCTTTCTTACTTTCTGCCCTCCTTTCCTTTCCTTCCCATTGGGTTACCGGCAGCGGCGGGCCAGACTTACTTCTGGGTCCGCCGGTGGAACCCCCTCTTACCGGTTCTCTAAATTTCACCAACCGGTTCTCGCGAGTAGGTGCGAGCCTGCAGAAACCCACCACTGGTTTGGGTACTTCAGATGCCTGTGATGTGGGTTCTTCAATTGGATATACCGTATTTTTCAGAGTATCAGACGCACCTTTTTCCCTTACAACAAAATCTGGGTGCGTCTTATACGCTGAATACAGCATTTTTGGCCTCCCCTATCGGGTCGCTTATTATGAAGCAGGCATCGTTAGGGGACTTGACACAAGAGTCACTTCTGACAAGCAAAGTCCACGTTACCAGCGTGTTACGAGCCGAGCAGCTGCAGTGATTCACTTAGCCACGGGGGCAAGGGAGGTCGTAAAACGGGACGAAACTCACTTAACGCCTCTCTTGCCTAGCAGCGGAAATTTGGGGGTTCGATTGTGGCCGTAAGTCAAGGATTACTCGTACCGGCATCATTATCTGGACTGGAATCTCTTCCTTTCTTGAAAAAGCCCTCGCTGGAAAGTGCCGTGTTGAACCGCCCTAAACGTGTTCTCTCTCTCTCTTGTGTTTCGAAGTTACTCCGGGATCACCGAGGAGTTGCTACGCCCTGTGCAAACTACGCTGGCAGAAATTCAGAGCCGATTAAATGATATTCTGCCTCCAGATGCCATTTTAGTGGGCCATTCCTTAGATGCCGACCTCCGAGCACTAGAAGTGAGTATATATATATCTATTCCACCGTCTCTATTTTTCCTACTATTTGCTGTTTTATTATTATTGTTAAGGCTGTGCCCGCTTTGATGGCTGTCCTTGCCATGGTTGGTAGGCGAATCGCTTCCGTTGTTAAGTGAATCAGGTGGGTCGTTCAGCAAGTCCCGGCTTCCCCCATTGGCTTAGCTTGATCAGCAGCCAGATGGGAAGGTTTCCCCCCCCCCCCAAAAAATGGCGATCATGTGACACATACATACACCTTCCAAATATCATCGCCCTGAGTCCCGCAAGGGAGAAGGGCGGTCTAAAAATTTAATAAATCTAAATCTAAATCTAATCATCCAGAATTAAATCAGAGTCCAAGGCATAGCTTTCCTCAAAGTTCCAATTCAAGAGAGACACGTCGGTACAATCTGTGGAAACCCCGAATCTGAAAGCTCCCTGGGTTTTCCACCCAGTTGAAAGTTCATGATCTTGCCCCCCCCACACACACACACACACAAGTCCATCCCATGGTCCAATCTTCCACTGCCACGCTGGCAATGCCACCCATCCAGTTCCGGCCAGGTGCAGAGGTGCAAAGACAAAGGATGACCTTGGCTTTCTAGAAAGAATGTTGTTATGGCTACCTCTCATCGAACTCCGTACAATCCTCCCTCCCATTTTCCCACCATAGAAAAAGGCACAGTAGAATAATAGAAAGTGTGGCAGGCCAAAGATCCACAAGAAAAGATCGCTGTAGGCCTGACACGGTCATAAGTCTAGGATTCCCTGGAGAGGGTCAAAATGTCTTGTTTGTTTGTTTAAAATGCCATGTTTTAAAGACGCCTTTCCTTTCTCCCTCTCGTATTTCCAGATGATTCACCCGCACGTCATAGATACTTCGCTTCTCTACGCCCGGAAAGGGGGCAAAAGATTCAGCCTGAAGTTTTTAGCAGCTGCCGTTTTAGGGTAAGGAGGTTTGGGCTGCGTTTCTGCCTGCGGGCATCTCTCCTCACCCTTTCCAATTCGGATATTTCTGAATTGCTCCTCCGTGCAAGGAGTTCCTTTCACAGGAAGGGGAGGGCTGCTGACGGATCACGAAGGAACTGTTGTCAGGTCCTACAAGTACCGTATTTTGGGGGAGTGTAAGATGTTCCAAAGTATAAGACGCCCCTACCGTATTTTTCGGAGAATACGACGCAGCAGAGTATAAGACGCACCAAGATTTTGAAGAGGCACATTTTTTAAAAAAAGTTTTTGCACTCTGCAGAACTCCCCAAAATGGCCCGTTTTTTGCGAAAACGGGCCTGTTTTTTTGTCAAAGGGCATGCATAGCCTTTAGGAGGCTTATGGGGGGTGCTCCTGGGGTGGGGGTGGGGAGCAAAAACAAGCCATTTTTCGCTCATTCCTGCCCTGCCCAGCCCCCCAGGAACACTCTGGAAAGCCTCCTAAAGCGTACGCACGGCCATTTTGGTGAAGGGGGGGCGGGGTTTCCGTAGGCCAAAAATGCTGTATTTAGTGTATATGACGCACCCAGATTTTCACCCTCTTTTTTGAGGGAAAAAGGTGCATCTTATACTCTGTAAAATTTGGGGGGGGGGGGGGAGAGAAGAAGAAAAAAATCTGCCTCTGCCTCCCAGCAATTTACCTCATGGCAACAAGCAGCCTGTTTCAGTTTCAGCACAGCCTGCTTAGCCCAAGCAGCTGATTGTCGGTTAGACAATCAGCTGTTTCAGGCTGCAGGGATTGTCATAGCCTATTGCAGCCTCGCCAATTTTCTGGGTGGCGGGGATCAGAATGGGTGGGAAATGGGGAGCGTAGAGGCCCAAAATTGGATGCGGAGGCTGAAAAATGGGACGTGCAGAGGCGGCAATAGGCTATGACAATCCCTGCAGCCTGAAACAGCTGATTGTCTAACCGACAATCAGCTGCTTGGGCTAATCAGGCTGTGCTGAAACTGAAACAGGCTGCTTGCTGCCAGGAGGGCTGGGAGGCAGAGGCAGATTTTCTGGGAGGCAGAGGCAACCCTGCAGCCTGAAACAGCTAATGGCTTATAAACTCTTGTATATAAACAGAGAGCAAACCCCACTCTCTTCTTAGCACTGATGAAATCACCTCGTTGGGTAATGAAACGCCTGCAAAAAAAAAAAAAAGCATCAAAGATCCCTCGTAGTTCAACTCTGAGCTACCAATAATCTTATCTAAATCCGCCTGCTTCTTTACTACACCTTAGAGCATATAAGTGTTCGTGGACGTACTGGTTACATGTTTCCTTCTCCTTATTAGGAAAGAAATTCAGAGCACGGCCCAGTTGGGTCACGATCCCACCGAAGACGCCCAGTGCGCCCTTGAGCTGGCTCAGTATTTCATTGAACAAGGATCCAGGAAAGTAGGTACCTCAGCTCTTTTTAAGACTGTCGTCTTAAGGACAGGAATAAATGTGTCTTTCGCCCTGACATGAGTCCCTAACAGTGAGGACAATTGACCGGCGGAACAGCGTGCCACCAGAAATCGTGGGCGCTCCATCGCTGGAGGTTTTTAAAGCAGAGACTGGACAGACACTTGTCTGAGATGGTAGAGGTTCTCCTGCTTGAGGAGGGGGCTGGACTAGAAGACCTCCAAGGTCCCTTCCAGCTCTTCTATTCTATTTTCTATTTTATTTTCTATTCGAATTTTCTATTCTATTCTATTCTATTCATTCCAATATCTATTCTATTCTATTCTTCATTCCAATATCCTATTCTATTCTTCATTCCAATATCTATTCTATTCTATTCTATTCTATTCTTCATTCCAATTTCTATTCTATTCTATTCTTCATTCCAATATCCTATTCTATTCTATTCTATTCTTCATTCCAATATCTATTCTATTCTATTCTATTCTTCATTCCAATATTCTATTCTATTCTATTCTTCATTCCAATATCTATTCTATTCTATTCTATTCTTCATTCCAATATCCTATTCTATTCTATTCTTCATTCCAATATCCTATTCTATTCTATTCTATTCTTCATTCCAATATCTATTCTATTCTTCATTCCAATATCTATTCTATTCTATTCTATTCTTCATTCCAATATCCTATTCTATTCTATTCTACATTCCAATATCTATTCTATTCTATTCTTCATTCCAATATCCTATTCTATTCTATTCTTCATTCCAATATATATTCTATTCTATTCTATTCTTCATTCCAATATCCTATTCTATTCTATTCTTCATTCCAATATCCTATTCTATTCTATTCTATTCTTCATTCCAATATCTATTCTATTCTATTCTTCATTCCAATATCTATTCTATTCTATTCTTCATTCCAATATCTATCCTATTCTATTCTTCATTCCAATATCTATTCTATTCTATTCTATTCTTCATTCCAATTTCTATTCTATTCTATTCTATTCTTCATTCCAATATCCTATTCTATTCTATTCTATTCTTCATTCCAATATCTATTCTATTCTTCATTCCAATATCTATTCTATTCTATTCTATTCTTCATTCCAATATTCTATTCTATTCTATTCTTCATTCCAATATCTATTCTATTCTATTCTATTCTTCATTCCAATATCCTATTCTATTCTATTCTTCATTCCAATATCCTATTCTATTCTATTCTATTCTATTCTTCATTCCAATATCTATTCTATTCTTCATTCCAATATCTATTCTATTCTATTCTATTCTTCATTCCAATATCCTATTCTATTCTATTCTACATTCCAATATCTATTCTATTCTATTCTTCATTCCAATATCCTATTCTATTCTATTCTTCATTCCAATATCTATTCTATTCTATTCTATTCTATTCTATTCTATTCTTCATTCCAATATCCTATTCTATTCTATTCTTCATTCCAATATCCTATTCTATTCTATTCTTCATTCCAATATCTATTCTATTCTATTCTTCATTCCAATATCTATTCTATTCTATTCTTCATTCCAATATCTATTCTATTCTTCATTCCAATATCCTATTCTATTCTATTCTTCATTCCAATATCCTATTCTATTCTATTCTTCATTCCAATATCTATTCTATTCTATTCTTCATTCCAATATCCTATTCTATTCTATTCTATTCTTCATTCCAATATCCTATTCTATTCTATTCTTCATTCCACTATCTATCCTATTCTATTCTATTCTTCATTCCAATATCTGTTCTATTCTGTTCTGTTCTGTTCTATTCTACCACCTTTGCCAAATCTATCTTACTGCAATTATGATCAAAGAGCAGATGCAAAGAAAAAAAACCACCAGAATTTAACCAACAATCTGGAGAACCGACAGGAAGAAAAATGTGCAGGAGAAATATTTGTAATAATAGAGAGGTTTGTTTTTTTTCCACCCTAGATTGCAGAGTTGAACCTGGAAGCCAGATTGTCCAAGCAAAGGAAGACGGGAAAGGCAGAGAGCAAGGTCAGGGCGGAAGAAAACGACAGGATCCAGACCGGGGTACCAAACGCCAGGTAAGGATGAAATACTACTGTCTTGGCTTGAGAAAGTTCACGCAAAGGTCTCTTCTCCAAACGGTGAAAAGATCCTGAGAGAACCTCTGGAAGGAAGATGGAGAAAAGACCGCCAAATGGGACTAAAAAATTGTCCCTATTGTGGCCCGCCTGCAGAGCTGGCAACAGATTCGGACAGTGAGGAGGGTTGGGTAGGAACCTGGGCCAGTCCTGGAGTCTGGGGAAGGCTCTGAGGAGGGCTCTGTGTGGGACGCAGAGAGGGGGCCAGGGCCGTCTGACAGTTATCAGCTGCCTTCAGAGTCAGACATCAGTGAGGCAGAGGAACAGCTGGAACCTGTTCCCAGTGTGTGCATGCACAGAGTTGCCAGACAAAGAACAGGGGTCAACTTGGGAGTAAGGCCACAGGTGGACGGTGAATGGCCCCTCCCAGAGGAAATAAAAGAGGAGCGACAGGGGAGTGGAGCTTGCAGGAGACCGTTAGTTCCCTTCATTGGTTCGTGACTCTCCGAGACTCCTTGTCAAGTTTTGCAGATCTCAGCCTGTCAGCTCTCCAAGCCAGATAAGGTCTGTGACCGTAAATCCTCCCTTGAAAGACTTTGCTGGATGGGAATTAGCAGTTTATTTAACGCTGGTTTTCCTTCTTGTCTTTTAGCCTTTCAGCCAACTTACAGTCAGCCAGTGAAAAAACGTTGCTTCTGGGAAAGCAAAATAATGCTCAACATCACGAGCAAGTGAGTTATGAATATTATTTGGTTACTATTAGTATTTATTTATTTGGGCCCAATTTTCATAATCCATTATCCATTAGCAAAGATTGAAAAAAAATAAGCGTTCACAGGCCAATCCAGCCATTAAGTAAGGATATTAAAAACAGAAAATACTCTGGATTCTCTTCGGATCGTGTAAACCTTTCGCCTTTTCCCCCCAAAACGTCTCCCAATTCCATTGTTGCTCTTTTCAGATTCTCCAGAAAGCCCTGGAAGAGATTCCTAAATCGCCCGTTAACGTAATTCAGTTGGTTTTGGATTCGAAGCACGTCACGGCTGACCGCCTCGCCGAAACCACCTCAAAGGTAAGCAGATCTCCCCAGACCCCAAAAGGGGGCACTTCGCAAATGTCTCGCTTAGCCACAGACGTCTTGGGGTCGGTTGTGGTCGTAAGTGGGGGACTGCCTGCCGTCTTACAATACAATACAATAGCAGAGTTGGAAGGGACCTTGGAGGTCATCTAGTCCAACCCCCTGCCTAGGCAGGAAACCATATACCATTTCAGACAAATGGCTATCCAACATCTTCTTGAAGATTTCCAGTGTTGGGGCATCCACAAGTTCTGGAGGCAACTTCTGTTCCACTGATTAATTGTTCTAACTGTCAGGAAATTTATCCTCAGTTCTAAGTTGCTTCTCTCCTTGATGAGTTTCCACCCATTGCTTCTTGTTCTGCCCTCAGGTGCCTTGGAGAATAGCTTGACTCCCTCTTCTTTGTGGCAGCCCCTGAGATATCGGAACACTGCTATCATGTCTCCCCTACTTCTTCTTTTCATTAAACTAGACCTACCCAGTTCCTGCAACTGTTCTTCATATGTCTTAGTCTCTAGTCCCCTAATCCTCTTGGTTGCTCTTCTCTGCACTCTTTCTAAGTGCAGGGAAGTCTTCTTGGTTCCGTTGCTGAGTCCCGTTCTCCTTTTCCTAGATGAGGGCCAAGCTTTCGGACCTGCTGACCGTCTACGTAGGGCCTTTGCCCAAAGACGTTTGCCTAAAGAGGGTGAAGAAGGTCTTTGGGAAATGCGGCCACATTCAGACGATGCGGGTCATTTCAGAAACGTTGAAGGCAAGTATGGAAACCCATTGGCTGTCCTGGACAAGTGGGCAGTGCAAAGACCAGCACCTTGCGGAGTTTCTCCGTCCACCCTCCCATCTCTGGTTGATCTTCGGAGAGAAGGAGGAATTTAGCTAGAAGAAAAGAATTGAGAAGGAAGGAACTTAGCTAGAAGAAAGGAAGGAATTTAGAAGGAAGGAAGGAAGGAAGGAAGGAAGGAAGGAAGGAAGGAAGGAAGGAAGGAAGGAAGGAAGGAAGGAATTTAGCTATAAGAAAGGAAGGGATTTAGAAAGAAGGGAGGAAGGAAGGAATTTAGCTAGAAGAAAGGAATTGAGAAGGAAGGAACTTAGCTAGAAGGAAGGAAGGAATTTAGCTAAAAGAAAGGAAGGAATTTAGAAGGAAGGAAGGAAGGAAGGAAGGAATTTAGCAAAAAGAAAGGAAGGAATTTAGCAGGAAGGAAGGAGGGAGGGAAGGAAGGAAGGAAGGAATTTAGCAGGAAGGAAGGAGGGAGGGAAGGAAGAAAGGAAGGAATTTAGCTAAAAGAAAGGAAGGAATTTAGAAGGAAGGAAGGAAGGAATTTAGCAAAAAGAAAGGAAGGAATTTAGCAGGAAGGAAGGAGGGAGGGAAGGAAGGAAGGAAGGAATTTAGCTATAAGAAAGGAATTTAGTTATAAGAAAGGAAGGATGGGATTTAGAAAGAAGGAAGGAAGGAAGGAAGGAATTTAGCTATAAGAAAGGCAGGAAGGAATTTAGAAGGAGAAGGGAGGATGGATGGATCTGAGTATTGGGGAAACGCCAAGCCCCTCATTTAACACCTGCCGGCCCTTTTCTTTCTCCCAAAGCCCCATCTCTGTATCCAATATGAAGTGTTGGAAGGTGCCCAACTGGCTCTGGAAGACCTGAACGGAGCAGAAATTGGAGGCTGTGCCCTCAAGGTAGGCTTAGAGCTCACCTTTCAATCCCCGGGTGGAGAGAGAACGCCTGCATGGAGCCTGCAGAAACTCTTAGGGCCTCCATTTCTCGTTTTCAAGTATTGTATCAACTTCGCGATGGTTTAGATCAGATTTTCCTCACGAGACGCAGAGTGCGGGGCTGCCATTCGCAAAAAGGCCTGCTCTTCTTTGGCATAATTGTTCTCCAGAACCTGCTGAATTCCACACACCCCGGTTCTCGGTTGTACGCCAACCGAGGTAACCAGCCTTTTTGCCCTCTGTTTTGGTTCCCTTTAAGGTTCAAAGGCCCCTCAGTGAGATGACCCTGGATGGGGAGATGCTGCTTCAAGAGCTGGAAAAGGATCCTGAAAACGAAGGGATCCTTTACTTGGCCGGACTGAAGAAGTGCCGAGGGGAGACAGAGCTGCAGGAACAGCTGGGCCCTTTGGAAGGTTTACGGTCCATTTTTTGGCCAAGAGATCCCCAGACCGGAAGACAGAGGGATTACTGCTTTCTGAGTAAGTGGGGCTGTTACGAAAGGGGCTGTTCTCCCCAAAAACGATGTTGCTGCCTGAGATGATCTGTGGATGATCCACACCCTGGTCAGTGTCTCTTTGCACTGCTACCATTGGGCAGAAGACATCAGAGTATAGCCAGCCGAACAAACAAGTACACAACGGTTTTGATCCCTTGCACAAACAAAGCCATGTTCTTTTCTTTGTCCTTAAAACTTTGCAAAGACATTACAATAATACAATAGCAGAGTTGGAAGGGACCTTGGAGGTCGTCTAGTCCAACTCCCTGCCTAGGCAGGAAACCCTACACCACTTCAGACAAATGGTTAGCCAACATCTTCTTAAAGACTTCCAGTGTTGGGGCCTTCACAACTTCTGGAGGGAACTTCTGTTCCACTGATTAATTGTTCTGTCAGGAAATGTCTCCTCAATTCTAAGTTGCTTCTCTCCTTGATTAGTTTCCATCCATTGCTTTTTGTTCTGCCCTCAGGTGCCTTGGAGAATAGTTTGACTCCCTCTTCTTTGGGGCAACCCCTGAGATATTGGAAGACTGCTATCATGTCTCCCCTAGTCCTTCTTTTTATTAAACTAGACATCCCCAGTTCCTGCAGCCGTTCTTCATATGTTTTAGTCTCCAGTCCCCTCATCCTCTTGGTTGCTCTTCTCTGCACTCTTTCTAGAGTCTCCACATCTTTTCTACATCGTGGCGACCAAAACTGAATGCAGTATTCCAAGTGTGGCCTTCCCAAGGCCTTATAAACTGGCATTAACAGTTCACGTGATCTTGATTCTATCCCTCTGTTGATGCAGCCTAGAACTGTAAAGATTCTGTAAAGACTGTAAAACTGTAAAGTTTAAAGATAGTTTCTATCCTTGGGCTGTAAGACTTTTAAATACAACCACAATCACTCCACGCACAGGCTAGTTTTCTTTTTCCTTTTTCTTTTCTCTCTTTTTTCTTTTAATACAATACAATAGCAGAGTTGGAAGGGACCTTGGAGATCTTCTAGCCCAACCCCCTGCCTAGGCAGGAAAGCCTACACCACTTCAGACAAATAGTTATCCAACATCTTCTTGAAGACTTGCAGTGTTGGAGCATTCACAACTTCTGGAGGCAACTTCTGTTCCACTGATTAACTATTCTCACTGTCAGGAAATTTCTCCTTAGTTCTGAGTTGCTTCTCTCCTGGATTAGTTTCTGCTAGGAGGTGAATGGATAAAAGGAAAGGAAGAAAAGGGGATGGAAGGAAGGAGGAAGGAGGTGAATGGATAAAAGAGGAAAGGAAAGGAAGAAAGGGGGATGGAAGGAAGGAGGAAGGAAAGGAAAGGAGGTGAATGGATAAAAGGAAAAGAAAGGAAGAAAGGGGGATGGAAGGAAGGAGGTGAATGGATAAAAGAGGAAAGGAAGAAAGGGGGATGGAGGAAAGGAGGAAGGAGGTGAATGGATAAAAGAGGAAAGGAAAGGAAGAAAGGGGGATGGAGGAAAGGAGGAAGGAAAGGAAAGGAGGTGAATGGATAAGGAAGGGAGGGGAGGAAGGAAGCAGAAGGGAAGGAGGAGGGAAAGGAAAAGGAAAGCTAAGAAATCAACAGGAAATGTCTTAATTTAAGGCGTTGTCCCCACTTCTTAGCCAGCTTTGCCCAGCACGATTCTCCAGGCCGCAGCTCTTAATTTCCCAATGTATTATTTTGCATTGCCAGGGTTCCAGAGCCCGGCGTGTGCCTCCCAGGCCCTCCAGATCCTTCCAGGGAGTCCCTTCCGGAGCCGGAGAGCCCTCACCTCTCCCACCTTCTTCCAGTGGGCCTGCCAGGTGAATGAAGGGGGCACAGGAGGGGCAGACGTGCTGGAGAAGCAGCCCCCGCCAACAGACTTGGATTCGGTGAGCCAATCGGGTCTTTAGCGAGCCAAGGCTGCAAGGGGTGTGTTAGCAGAACACTGGGCCCATAACCAATGTTAGCAACTCTGGGTTCAGAACCAGTGTCACAACTCTGGTCCCTTAACCAGTGTTAGCAAAATAAATGCGGAATAGTGTAATTCACCGGACAGTAAAGAGATACATTGCTGTAACCACCAACAAACTCTAAAACAGTGATAGTAAGAAAATAAATAGTCTTTACTTTGTAGCAACTAAAATGTTTCTTCCAACTAACTTCTCAAACAAATAACAGTCCTTCACCAAACAGTTATCTCACAGTGATGCAAAACAAATCCTCCTCCTTCTGCAATATTCAGCTTCTCAAACGGCAATCAGGAAACACAGGAATCACAAGGAATCAAACAGGGAACGGACTGTGTTCCTGACCTTGCTTATATGGTAGAGCTGATAATTACAGCCAATCAGAATTTAAGACACAATTCTTAAAGCTACATAACTCCTTAAGAAGATAGGCTCATATATATTGTCAACCCAATATAAGGCTGAATATCCTAACAGGGTGGTAGAAGGGGGAGCGAGATCCGGACGCCTCCCGTTCTGCTCCGGGACGAGGGAGGCTTCAGCTGAGCCCCGGGCGGGGGTTACAGCCCAGTACAGTAGTCCTCAACGTACGACCACAACTGACCCCAAAACTCCCATCGCTAAGCGAGAGGATAGTTGAGTTTTGCAACATCATCGGCGCTAGCAGTTGGCTTGGTGGAGAGGAGGAGGAGGAGAGGAAGGAGGAGGACTGGGGAGTCCTTGGTGCTCTCTGAGCTTGGTGGTTTTTCTTGCAGACGTTTCATGACCCAACTAGGTGGCATCATCAGTGCGAGGAGTGTGGTTGGTGGGGAGGAGAGGAAGGAGAAGGCCCAAGTGGTCCTCTTTGAGCTTGGTGGTTTCTTTCAGACATTTTATCACCAGCGTTTTATCATCTTTGAACCGAAACGTTAAGCACCGAGGTTCTGGGCGCCATGGCTTCCTGCATCCTTCCTTTGTCGTCTCGCTCTCTTTCACTGAACGTGTTGACATCGTTTCTCTGCAGGAACTTGGTTTAAAGGAAGCCATCAAGAAACTGGACCGTAGCGTCAAAACACTCTGCGACCAGGTTCCAGAGAATACACTTTGCCTCGTTCTGCTACCGGGCACCGAGAGGTAAAAAATAAATTTAAAAATCCTTATTATTTCTCTTTTCTTTCTTTCCACCAAAAAGTCTTTATCTCACTTGGATTCTCAGCCTCTGATCTCTTCTTTCTTGGAGGGATGCTTGGAGAACCTTTCTTTCTTTCTTTCTTTCTTTTTTTCTTTCTTTCTTTCTTTCTTTCTTTCTTTCTTTCTTTCTCTCTCTTTCTCTCTCTCTCTCTCTCTCTTCCTTCCTTCCTTCCTTCCACTCTCTCTCTCTCTCTTTCTTTCTTGCTCTCTTGCTCTCTTGCTCTCTCTCTCTCGCCTAGGCAGGGGGCTAGACTAGAAGACCTCCAAGATCCCTTCCAACTCTGCTATTCTATTCTATTCTATTCTTCATTCCTCTATTCTATTCTATTCTATTCTAACCATTTGCCTGACATGGTATAGGACTTCCTGCCTAGGCAGGGGGCTGGACTAGAAGACCTCCAAGGTCCCTTCCAACTCTGCTATTCTATTCTATTCTATTCTTCGATAATTCTATTCTATCCTATTCTGTTCTGTTCTATTCTATTCTTCAATTATTCTATTCTATTCTATTCTAACCATTTGCCTGACATGGTATAGGACTTCCTGCCTAGGCAGGGGGCTGGACTAGAAGACCTCCAAGGTCCCTTCCAACTCTGCTATTCTATTCTATTCTATTCTATTCTATTCTTCGATAATTCTATTCTATCCTATTCTGTTCTGTTCAATTCTATTCTTCAATTATTCTATTCTATTCTATTCTAACCATTTGCCTGACATGGTATAGGACTTCCTGCCTAGGCAGGGGGCTGGACTAGAAGACCTCCAAGGTGCCTTCCAACTCTTCTCTTCTCTTCTATTCTAAAGAGTTTTAATAATAAGCAGCCAGCAGGTTCTCTGAAGAAATCTAACACGCATTTTCCTCCCTTTTCCTGCAGGCTCCCCCGATCGCTTAGCGGCCTCAGCCTTTTGGGAATCAAAGGCGAAAAGAGCTGAAAGCCCCTCCTCCTTTTATTTTTATTTTTTTGGGGGGGCGGGAAAACTCCCCGTCTCTTTCGTGTATCCTGAAGGACTCCAAGCTTTGCCGAGCAATTTTGTATTTAAAAAAAAAAAAAAGCATGCAATTATTTTTTTAAAGGCATCCAACCATCTAAAGAATTCGATTCCATTGTTAATGCAGGAAACATCTTTTTTTTTTTTTAAAGGCTCCCTGCAGACCGCCAGATGTTGGGGGAGTTTCTGGAAAGGGAGGGGCGGGGGGGCAAAACGGCAGAAAAAGATAAGTTGATAGTTGGCACCAAAATTCAGCTTCTAAGGCTGACATTTGAAAAAGTTTCCATGCCATTTCTGGACAGCGACATATTTCCAAGGCTTCGCTTTGGGATTTTTTAAAATTAGTATTATTTTTTCTTTTTAAAAGAGGACAGAATGGTTCAATTCCTGCCCAATTTATTCCCTGTACAGGGAGTCCTCTGCTTACGACCGCCGTTGAGCCCAAATGGGCTGGGCGAGGCGGTTCTTAAGTGAGCTTTGCTCTCCTTTACAATACAATACAATACAATAGCAGAGTTGGAAGGGACCTTGGAGGTCTTCTAGTCCAACCCCCTGCGTGGGCAGGAACCTTATACCATTTCAGACAAATGGCTATCTAACATCTTCTTAAAGACTTCCAGGGTTGGGGCATTCACAACTGCTGGAGGCAAGCTGTTCCAGAGGTTAATTGTTCTAACTGTCAGGAAATTTCTCCTTAGTTCTAAGTTGCTTCTCTCCTTGATTAGTTTCCACCCATTGCTTCTTGTCCTGCCCCCAGGTGCCTTGGAGAATAGTTTGACTCCCTCTTCTTTGTGGCACCCTCTGAGATATCGGAACACTGCTATCATGTCTCCCCTGGTCCTTCTCTTCATCAAACTAGACATACCCAGCTCCTGCAACCGTTCTTCATATGTCTTAGTCTCCAGTCCTCTAATCATCTTGGTTGCTCTTCTTTGCACTCTTTCCAGAGTCTCCACGTCTTTTCTACATCGTGGAGACCAAAACTGGATGCCGTATTCCAAGTGTGGCCTTACTAAGACATTATAAAGTGGTATTAACACTTCACGTGATCTAGATTCTATCCCTCTGTTTATGCAGCCTAGAACTGTGTTGGCTTTTTTGGCAGCTGCTGCACACGGCTGGCTCATATTTAAATGGTTGTCCACTAGGACTCCAAGATTCCTCTCACAGTTGCTACTATTGAGTGAGGTACCACCTATACTGTACCTGTGCATTTGGTTTTTCTTACGACCTTTCTTGTTGTGTTGGTTAAGCCAAGCGCTGCCGTTGTGGAATTAGCAATCTGGTTGTTAAGTGAATCTGGGTTTTCCCATTGGCTTTGCTCGTCAGAAGGTCGCAAAGGGGGATCGCGTGACCAAGGCAACCGTCGTAAATATGACTCCGGGGGCGGGGGGGGGCGGACGTCCTAATTTTGGCACGAAACGATCCATGGGGAGCCTGCAAGGGATATAAAACAATCGTGTCGCTTTTTTTTCCCGGTGCCGTGGTAACTTTGGTCCCTAAATGAACTGTTGTAACTCGAGGACCACCTGTCCCGTGAACCCAGCAACTAGACCTTCATGTGACACAGACCGGGGGGGTCACCAACCTTTCGGACCTCAAGGACCACTAAATTCGTAATTTTAAATCCCGCGGACCACTCATAGGATCTGCCTATTGACTGGGTGGGTGGGCGTGGCTAGGCGGTGATGTTGACTGGGTGGGTGTGGCCAAGATGTCACTCACGTTGAGGGGCGCCTCGCCAGCCTCTACTCGTCCCTCCCCTCCCAGCCCCTCCTCGCCTGCTCGCCCGGGCTTCTTAGGGCCCCAACGGGAAGCAGTTGCTGGAGCTAAGCAGCCCCCAGGAGAAAGAGTTGGCCAAAGAGCTCAGTTCGAATTGGATCTGACTGAGAAGGAGGCTCAGCAGAAGCGCCTCACTGAGGACTAGGAGCATAGGTTTTACAAGCAGAGAGAAGACCTGCGGGAGGGCAAAGCCAGGGACCGGTGCCTGGAGGCTCAGCGGGCTGAGATGGTCAGCCAGTTCGAGGCCATGATGCAGCCCCACTGGAACGAGGCCCTCCGGCTCTTCGCCACCAATGGTGCTTCCCTCCAGCCTTCGCCCAAAGCCCCCCACCAGGAGGCTGAAGCAGACCCCCAAGTCAGAATTTCTGTCCCCCTTGACCCCCACAAAAAGACCCCGAAGGAGGAGACGCAGCAACACAAGCGTTCATTGCACGTCTCCATCCCAGGGGCCGTAGTTTGAGGACCTCTTCGTGCAATATAAAAAATGCAAATAATTTTGCTGCAGATCCCCACACTTTTCTCCCAGAACCCCAGTGGTCCACGGACCACCAGTTGGTGATGGCTGCCACAGACGATTATAACAATCAAGAGGGGGGAAAACCACGGTGAACCACGGTCTGAAGCAACTGCAAAGCTGGCAGATTTTTTGTTTTTTTATTAACGGCCCGGAGTTGGGAGGTGGCGGTGGGAGGATTTTGCCAAATATTCTGCTAAAAAAGGACAGGCTCCAGGAATTCCACGAGAGGGTGGGGGATTCCCAGAAAATGTCAGCACATTGGAGAGAGAGAGAAAGGGGGGGGGGGAATCCTTCCAATTGAGTCTTGGCCCCATCTGTGTGGGTGACTCCAGCTGTCAAAATAAGCTTTGAAAAAAGGGCCTTGGGTTTGCCACCTCCGGGAAAACTCCCGGCTATTGTCTCCGAAAAGCCACAACGCACAAAAAAGCCGATTGTGTGTTCCCGAAGGCATCCCTCGCTCCTGGGAGCCCACCGGATTCCCGTAACCGAGCTCTTTGTAAAACCTCGGTTGGCCTTGCTGCTTCGCCACCCTCTTAGCAGGCAGACGGAGTGGCCGACCGTTGGGTCTGGAGGAAGCGGCAGGCTTGGCTTGACCCCCGGGGGGGGGGAGAAACGGAACCTCTGAATCAGCCGCCTCTTCTGGGTCGCTTTCCATTTTCTTCATAAAAGGCAAAAGCAGAAAACTCTTGCTGGAAGCTGGCAGAGGGCAGAGGCTGCGCTGGGAGGCAGGAATGCGCCAGGATGGGATATCCTGAGAAATGCCTGATGGCCTTCGCTCCTCTCATCCTGTTCCCTGCTTGGCACGGAGGCTCCCCTCCCTCCCTCCCTCCCTCCCTCCCTCTCTATCTATCTGCCTGCCTGCCTGCCTACCTTTATCTATCTATCTATCTACCTTTATATCTATCTACCTACCTACCTACCTTTATCTATCTATCTATCTATCTATCTATCTATCTATCTATCTATCTATCTATCTATCTATCTATCTATCTACCTACCTACCTACCTAGCTATCTTATCTATCTATCTATCTACCTACCTATCTTATCTATCTATCTATCTATCTATCATATATCTACCTACCTACCTTTATCTATCTACCTACCTACCTACCTACATACTTTATCTACCTACCTACCTACCTACTCTATCTACCTACCTACCTACATACTTTATCTACCTACCTACCTACCTAGCTACCTACCTAATCTACCTTATCTATCTATCTATCTATCTATCTATCTATCTATCTATCTATCTATCTATCTATCTATCTATCTATCTATCTATCTATCTATCTATCTATCTATCTATCATATATCTACCTACCTATCTATCTCTATATATGTATGTATGCATGTATGCATGTATACATGCTGGTCTTGTTGTACTCGGGTGTCTTCCTGGGTAAAAATTCACCCTTACTGGGATTTGAACCTGGGAAGTATTACACATTAGGCAGTTGTAATTGCCACTAAGCTACAGGTTCTCCTCATTCATATATAGCTAGCTTATCTCCATCTCTTTCCAGTCATCCCTTCACCCATCTCTCTTTCTACATTTCTTTATCTGTCTGTCTATCTATATCTCTTTATCTCTCTACACCTCTTTATCTATCTACATCCATCCATCCATCTCCATCTCTCCATTCATCTTTGTCTGTCTATCTACATCTCTCTCCATATCTTCATCCATCTCCATCCATCTCTCCATCCATCCATCTCCATCTCTCCATTCATCTCTCCATCCATATCTATCTATCTCCACCTCTTCGTCCGTCCATCCATCCATCCATCCATCTAGGTCAGAACACCAAGCTTTGCAGGGGAAAACAATTCTTCCTCATTCTGAGTTGGTTGAACCTCGGGAAATCCTGAGTTTGAATCCTGCACCAGCTGTAAACAGAGGGTCACATTTTTGGGAGACCACTTCCTCCCCTAAACAGCATCTGGAAAAGTCCACACACACAAGAGGCTTGTGTTGGAACTCCCGCTGGGGAGGAGATAGGCAGGGGCTTTCAACTGATCGGGATGTAATGCCATTCCCATTAAGGTTCCTCTCTCGCTTTGAGGTCTCGGAACGGCGGTGAAAACTTCATATGAAGGGCTCCGTTCCCCATGGCCGCCTGGGAACGCCAGTGGCTGCAACCGCATTGTAATTATAAGGTTATAGAAGGGAGCATTGATTACATACACCGGGCTTTTTAATTAATGTAATTTTAATTCAATTAAGCTCTTGCCTGGCCCAACAGACCTCTTGGCGGGAGGAAGGGCTCCTGGCTTCAAACGGTTGTAAACTGGGGCTTCGAAGAAGGTAATGTACCTGAAAATCTCTCTCTCTCTTTCTCCCTCTGCTAACCCTCCCTTCCTCTTCTTCCTCTCCTCCCTCTCTCTGTCTCTCTCCTATCCCTCCCTCTTCTCACTCCCTCTCTTCCCTTTCTCCTCTGCTCAATCCCTCCCCTCCTTTCTACTCTCCCTCTCTCTCTCTTCTACCTCTCCTCCCTCTCCTGTCCCTCTCTTCTCTTCCTTTCTCCTCACTCCCACTCCCCTCCTCTTCCTTTCTACTCTCCCTCTCCTCTCTCCCTCCTCTTCCTCTCCTGTGCCTCTCCTATCTCTCCCACTTCTCACTCCCTCTCTTCCCTTCCTTTCTTCTCTGCTCACTCCCTCTCCCCTCTTCCTTTCTACACTCCCTCTCCTCTCCCCCCCTCTCCTCACTCCCTCTTCTCTCCTTTCTCCTCCCTCTCCTCTCCCTCCCTCTCTTCTCTTCCTTTCTTCTCTGCTCACTCCCTCTCCCCTCTTCCTTTCTACACTCCCTCTCCTCTCTCCCCCTCTCCTCACTCCCTCTTCTCTCTTCCTTTCTCCTCCCTCTCTCCTCTCCCTCCCTCTTCTCTTCCTTTCTTCTCTCCTCTCTCCCTCCTCTTCCTCTCCTGTCTCTCTATCTCTCCCTCTCTTCTCTTCTTTTCTACTCTCCCTCTCCTCTCTCCCTCCTCTTCCTCTCCTGTCTCTCTATCGCTCCCTCTTCTCTCCCTTTCTACTCTCCCTCTCTCCTCTCCTCTCCCTCTCTCCTCCTTCCGTCTCTTCTCTACCTTACTCCACTCCCTCTCCTCCCTCCCTCCCTCTCTCTCCCCTCCTCCTCCTCCTCCTCCTCTCCTCTCCCACACACAGTTGAGTCTCAAGGAGAAAACCACGCCACCATCAGCACTGGCAGAGCAGGTTCCCATATGTAAACCAACAGGGATAACACGTGATGCTATCCTAACATGCAATGCTATTTACATGCACCCCGTATGTAAATAAACACGCTCTACCAGCACTGATGAAGCTCCCTAGTTGGGTAACGAAACGTCTGCCACCAAACAACCAAGCTCAGAGAGCGCCGAGTATGCCACAATCCGTCCTTCCTCCTCCTCTCTACCAACCTGACTCCATTCTAGCACTGATGATGCTACCTAGTTGGGTAGCGAAACGTCTAACAACAAACAGCCAAGCTCAGAGAGCATCAAGAACCTCACTGGCCAGAACAGTCTGGTTATCCTAAAACTTGTATTTTAATTTAAAACAATGAAAGACGCTTGCCCACTTTCCCAAAAGAGGTCTGAGATCTTGGCGCTCACTGTCCTTGGTGGTGGTTGTTTTTATAGAATTTGGATTGTCCAATGAAGAAACGTCACGGGTTCGAATGAGTGTAAACATGCCAGAGTTTTTGTCGGGTGGGGTTTTCCCCTTGGCAAGTCCTTGGTTACATCCTTCTCGTCTGCTTGATTGTCGGCCCGATGTAACTACCGAAGGGGGGGGGGGGGGAAACCATGCCCTCACCTGGCAGAGGAAGCGCCTATATATAAACAAGGGGCAAACCCCTACGCTCCCTAGCGCTGATGGCGTTACCTAGTTGGGTCGTGAAACGCCTGCGAGCCAATAACGAAGCCCAGACAGCACCCCAGATTCTACACCTCGCTCCAACCGTGTGAAAAAGCAACTTGTTTTTAACAGCCAACAGGTACGCTTAGCAGTCTCCGGCTGAGAATCCGTCCGCAGGGATGGGTTTTTTTCTCACCGACTTCCCATGACACATTTTTTGGTGTGTTTTTTTTTTGCTGGCTGCAATTTTCCCACACCGGCGCTTCGCTTCGGCGGCCCCCAAGTTTAGAAACTCACATTATCTCAGCATTACTTCCACTACCGCGGCCATAATGGTAAGACGGAGCTGTAGAAATCAGCAATGTCTTGCTGAAAGACGTTTGAAAACGGAAGGGGGGAAACGGAAAAAGAAGGAAAACCGGGGGGAGGCGGAAAGGAAAGGACAGGAAGGAAAGGGAAAGGAAAGGAAAAAAGGACTGGAAGGGAAGGAAAGGGGAAAAGGAAGAAAAGGAAAGAAAAAAAAGGAAAGAACGGGACAGGAAAAGGAAAGGAAGGAAGGAAGGAAAAGAAAGAGGAAAGGACAGGAAAAAAGGAAAGGGGGAAGGGAAGGGAAGGGAAGGAAAGAAAGAGGGATGGAGGAAAGGAAAGGAGGAAAGTGAATAAACACCAGAAAGAGAAACGAAGGAAAGGCTAAAGGGTCCGAGGGGAGACAAGTGTTATCCTCCCGGTTGGGGGCACGAAGCCGTTGGCTACAAACGGTCAAGTGCCTCAACCCCCGCAGGCTAGGTGGCCAGGGAGTACAGAGCCAGGGCCTGCGGCTGATGTTCTGCAACGCCAGGTCCGTTGTCAACAAAGCCCCCCTCGTTCATGACCTTGTGTCAGAGGGGGAGCCGGACCTGGTGGGAATTGCGGAGACCTGGTTGGGCCACGAGGGTGGACTCCCCCTCGTTGAAATGTGCCCACCAGGTTACCGCGCGTTTCATCAGCCCCGGGCCCTAGGTAGGGGCGGTGGGGTAGCGGTCATTGTAAAGGAAGGTCTTGAGCCGAGAGAGACCGTTGTGCCACAGACCACCGGTTGTGAGTCCCTCTGCGTGAAGTGGGGCCTAGGGAGGCAGTTGGGCTTGCTGGTTGTATACCTGGCTCCCCGCTATGTAGCAGCAGCCCTGCCCGAGCTCCTCGAGGTGATCGCTACGGTGGCAGTTGAGACCCCCAGACTTTTAGTCATGGGGGACTTTAATCTGCCATCGGTGGGCGAATCATCTGAGGCAGCTCGGGAGTTCATGGCTTCCATGACGGCCATGGACCTGACCCAACTAATTCAAGGCCCCACTCACGAGGGTGGACATACACCGGATCTCATCTTTGTCTCAGGCCAATGGAAGAGTGATCTGGGTATAGGGGATATAGTCATCACACCCTTGTCATGGACAGACCACTCACTTCTCCGGCTCGACTTTCCGACCGCTGCTCCCCTCCGCGGGGAGGCGGAACCTGAGTCACCAATCTGGTTCCGCCCCAGGCGCCTGATGGACCCGGATGGGTTCCAGACGGCGCTTGGGCCACTTCCTGTACCCCTGGCCCGCGCCCCGATGGAGGACCTCGTGGCCGCATGGAATACTGCGACCACGGGAGCCTTGGATCGGGTCGCGCCCTTGCGGCCTCTCTTGCGGCGGCGAAACACCCTGGCTCCTTGGTTTTCCGAGGAGCTGAGGGTGATGAAACGGCGCAAGAGATGCCTAGAGAGAAGATGGAGGTATACTCGAACTGAATCTGACCGGACACAGGTAAGAGCCCATTTACGGACTTACATTGTGGCGCTGAGAGTGGCCAAACGTCATCATTGTGCCACTCTCATAGCATCCGCAGAAAACCGCCCTGCCGCCCTGTTTAGGGTGACCCGCTCCCTCCTTCAACAGAGGGTGCGGGAAGTCCCGTTACAGGGTAGAGCAGAGGAATTTGTGACTTTTCTGCAGGAGAAAACCGCTCAGATACAGAACGAGCTAGCCCCCATTCATGGCCCAGTGGGATGCCACGAGAGAGATCTTGTTTGGGAGGAGTTTGACTCCGTTACTTCCGAGGATATGGACAGGCTACGTGGGCGACTGCGAGCCACCACATGTTTATTGGACCCGTGTCCCTCCTGGCTTGTACTGGCATCCTGGGAGGTGACACGAGGCTGGCTCCAAGAGGTTGTCAACGCATCCTTGAGTGAGGGTGCCTTGCCTGCTTCCCTAAAAGAAGCGATGGTGAGGCCCCTCCTTAAGAAGCCCTCTTTGGATCCAGCTCTTTTGAACAACTACCGTCCTGTCTCCAACCTTCCCTTTCTGGCGAAGGTTGTCGAGAGTGTGGTGGCACAACAGTTCCCCCGGCACCTGGAGGAAGTTGATTATCTAGATCCGCGCCAGTCCGGCTTTCGGCCCGGGCATAGCACTGAGACGGCATTGGTCGCGTTGGTCGATGATCTCTGGAGGGCCAGAGATGGGGGTTGTTCCTCCATCCTGGTCCTATTAGACCTCTCGGCGGCTTTCGATACCATCGACCATGGTATCCTATTGCATCGGCTGGGGGGGTTGGGGGTGGGAGGCACCGTTTTACGGTGGTTCTCCTCCTACCTCTCTGGCCGATCGCAATTTGTGTTCGCAGGGGGGCAGAGATCGACCGCGAGACCCCTCGCATGTGGGGTGCCTCAGGGGTCGGTCCTCTCGCCCCTCCTGTTCAACACATACATGAAGCCGCTGGGTGAGATCATCCGTGGTTTTGGGGTAGAGTACCATCTGTACGCTGATGATACACAGCTGTACATTTCTACCCCAAACCACCCCAACGATGCCGTAGCGGTGATGTGCCAGTGCCTGGAAGCTGTACGGATCTGGATGGGAAGTAACGGACTCAGGCTCAACCCGACCAAGACCGAGTGGCTGTGGTTTCCGGCAGCCCGATTCAACCAGCTCACTCCATCGCTGGCCATAGGGGGCGAACATCTTGCCCCTGTGGACGGGGCGCGCAATTTGGGTGTCCTCCTGGATGCCCGGCTGTCCATGGAAGATCAAGTGACAGCCGTGGCCAGGAGGGCGTTTTACCAGGTTTGCCTGGTTCGCCAATTGCGCCCCCTATTGGATCGGGACGCCCTTTGCACAGTCACTCATGCTCTCGTGACATCCCGACTGGACTATTGTAACTCTCTCTACATGGGGCTGCCCTTGAGGTGCACCCGGAGGCTTCAGCTAGTCCAGAATGCAGCTGCGCGAGCAATTATGGGGACCGCTAGGTCTACCCATGTAACACCGCTCTTACGCGAGCTGCACTGGCTACCTGTCGTCTTCCGGGTGCGCTTCAAGGTGTTAATTATCATCTTTAAAGCGCTCCATGGCTCGGGACCTAGCTATCTGCAGGATCGGATCCTGCCCCATACATCCTCACGGCCGATTCGCTCCCACAGAGCGGGGCTTCTCCGGGTGCCGTCCACTAGACTATGTCAGCGGGCGACACCCAGGGGAAGGGCTCTCTCTGTGGCGGGCCCGGCCCTCTGGAACGACCTTCCCCCCGATATTAGGACGACCACGGACCTCCGCTCCTTCCGTCTTAAATTGAAAACCTACTTTTTCTGTCTGGCCGGCTTGGGATAGCCTCCTTGTCCTGGGGTTTTTAGGTTTTAGTGTTTAGGGGTTTTAGGGACAGTTTTTTTTTTTAGTTTTTTTTTTATAGATGTTTTTAGCGCAGGATTTGTTGTTTAATTGTGATTTTAAATTATGTATTCTGTTGTGTTTACTGTTTTTTAATTTTCCTGTGCCCCGCCTCGAGTCCCCCTGGGGAGAGAGAGCGGGTAACAAATAAAATTTATTATTATTTTATTATTATTTATTAAAGGAGGAAAGGAAGCAAAATCCTTTGAATCAGGGGGCTATTCAGCTGCAGAGGCAGTGGCAGAGACAGACAGAGAGAGAGAGATACACAAAGAGATATATACGCATAGAGAGAGAGAGAAACAGAGAAAGAGACACAGAGATACAGAGATACAGAGAGGAGAGGGAGAGAGAGAGAAACAGATTCAGAGAGACAGACATATAGAGAGAGAGAGGAGAGGGAGAGACAGACATATATACAGAGAGACAGAGAGAAACAGATAGATTCAGAAAGACAGAGAAACAGATAGAGAGATTCAGTGAAAAAGAGAGAGACAGAGAGATATATAGAGAGGGGGGGAGGCAGAAACACAGAGAGAGAAATAGAGAGATTCAGAGAAACAGAGAGCCATATAGAGAGAGAGGAGAGGGAGAGACAGACATATACAGAGAGACAGAGAAACAGATAGATTCAGAAAGACAGAAAGAGATAGAGAGAGAGATTCAGTGAAAAAGAGAGAGACAGAAAGACATATATATATATATATAATTTGTTTATAATTTGTTTTTGTAGATTTTCACGGGTGTAGGTATGCTGGCATTGCTGGCTTCGGGGATTTTCCCGTGTATAAGGCATAGAAATGTTATTGCAACGTTTCGACAAGATCTCACTTGTCATCATCAGGCAGGCTTCTGTCTGTGCCTTATACATTTCTATGCCTTATACGCGGGAAAATCCCCGAAGCCAGCAATACCAGCATATATAGAGAGAGAGGGGGGGGGGGGGGGGAGAGACAGACATATATACAGAGACAGAGAGAGAAACAGATAGATTAAGAAGACAGAAACAGAGAGATAGGCAGAGAGAGAGACATATATATATATATATATATATATATATATATATATATATATAGAGAGAGAGAGAGAGAGAGAGAGAGAGAGAGAGAGAGAGAGAGAGAGAGAGGAGAGAAACAGAGATAGACAGAGAGAGGAGAGGGAGAGGGGGGGGAGAGAGAGAGACAGAGAAACATATATATATAGAGAGAGAGAGAGAGAGGAGAGGCAGAAACAGAGAGAGAGAGATTCAGAGAGAAACAGAGATAGATAGACAGAGAGAGGAGAGGGAGAGGGGGGGGAGAGAGAGAGACAGAGAAAGAGCTAAAGGGAGAGGAAAGAAAGCCAGGGATGGGCCCAATTCCGTTGTGAATGTCAAAAACATGCCTCTTGTCCGGGGAAAAAGAGGCAGGGCTGGAGGGAAGGGAATTCGGAGAGCAACCCTCAGCAAGAGCTTCATTTGGAAGGGAGGCTGCCAAGAGCCCATGTTTCTTTTTCCATTCCCCCCTCCCCTTTTCCTAAAAAAAGAAAAGAGAGGGGGGGGTGTTCTTTGGATGGGTGGGGATTCTTTTGCAAGGGGAATGGGAGGCAGGTTCCCTACACCCTGCTGGGCTGTCATGGGAGAAGCATCTTGGCTAAGTGGTGGCTTGTTTAGCAAATCCGAGGGGAGCGAAAAGCTTAGGCCACAAATCCTGCAAGGAGACATGGGGGGCGCAGCAGGTTGATGGGTCTGACAGGCCTGCCTTCCCTCGGTTGCAACCGCTGGGCAGGATCTGGATGGGCTGTATTCTCATTTAGTTCTTGGGGTGACTCTGAAAGCATTTTGAAAGAAGCAGGAGGGAGGGGAAGAGAAGAACGGGAGGGGAAGGAGCAGAAAAAGGGAAGGAAGGGAAGGAAGAGGAAAGAAAGCTAAGGAAGGGAAGGAATAGGGAAGAGAAGAGAAAGGAAGAAAGAAAGCAACACTGAAGGTGTTTAAGGAAAGAATGGGCAGGCATGGAATGGCATAGGGGTCTCCTGCTCCAGCAAGGGGGGTTGGACTAGAAGACCTCCAAGGTCCCTTCCAACTCTGTTACTCAAGGCAAGAACTGTGCTCGGACGTCGAAAACGGGAGCTGCGGAGAAACAGGACTTCTCGTAGCGCAGGTACCATTTCGCAAAAGGAACTTTAATGCAGTCATTAAAAGAAACACAGAAGTGGGAGCACCCTCTGCTCTCAAGCCGCTGAGACAGGATGCGGATTTCAAGTATTCATTTATTTCTTTAAAACCATTCTCTCTCTCTCTCCCTCCCTCCCACTTGCCCAGTTGTTAGTGAATTAAAACCTCAACAGTTTCGCCTGCATTTCTGATGGAATCTACTGGTCAGGCGCGTTGCTTGGAACCTGTCTTTGGATGGGATATTCCCAGGCCTATTTCCCTTTTATGAAGACTGTTTCTCTAGAAATCAATTTTTTTGCTCCATTCCTCACTGCCTTGAGCCCACCCACCTACCGTCCTGGTGGGGCGGACAATTCTGCGTAATCAAGCCTCCATTTTGAAGCATTTAAGCTGCCAAGAAATGTACCCCACCTTCTTGGGAGGGGGAGGTCTAAACTTTTTTCCAGCCGTAGCAACTTTAGGGATGTGTGGACTTCAATTTCCAGAATTCCCCAGCCAGCCATGCTGGCTGGGGAATTCTGGGAATTGGAAGTCCACAAGTGTTAAAGTCACCAAGTTGTTCAATCAATCTTAGTGACTAACTCACTGGCCTGTCACACCCAATTTCTGCCTCCCCCCACCAAAAATGGTGATGCCAAAATTTGGCAAGTTAAACATCAACTTTGAGGCAGTGTGGCTTTGGGGGGGAGAGGGGGACCCCTCTTTATTCTCCTTATTTGGGCTGGACATTTCTATTTCTAGCCTTACTACAAGAGTTTCCCAAATATGGCGACTTTTTAAGATGCCTGGACTTCAACTCCCAGAATTCCATGCTGGCTGGGGAGAGGGGGGAGGAGATTCTGGGAGTTGAGGTCCACGAGTCTTAAAGTTGAAAGGGAGCGAACAGGGGACAACGGGAAATAAGAACGGACACACTGCCAATTCTCGCCACCTTGGAGAATCTTGGGTGTTTAGCGCTCTACTATTGTGGCTGATGGCCCCAAAGGTTGATCAATTGATCAGCTGGCATCAAAGAAGAGACAGACATTGTAATCTCCGGAACTTAAAATAGATGACCAGCTTAGCTTTCGTTAGCCTCTGCTAACATCGTCAGAGTGTAAAAACTACCATTGAAGAGATATCTGCCTTGATACATCATTCATCAATTTAGCCAATAGGCGCATCCTGTTAATCGATGGAGGCTTAGCGACTATTCTTCCCTCCCCTGTCGAGCACAGCTGGGGGAAAGGATGGGAGCTAAGCCTCCATCGATTAACATGTCGGAAATAAAAACACCGAAGCTAATTACAGGTGGGAGGCGGGCAGATGGGCCTATTGGCCGAATGGATGAATGACGTATCAAGGCAGATGTCTCTTCAAAGGTAGTTTTTACACTCTGAGGATGTTAGCAGAGGCTTAAGAAAGCTAAGCGGGTCTCATATATTTTAAGTTCCGGAGATCGCAATGTCTGTCTCTTCTTTTATAACTTTTATAACACTTGGAACTCATATTTTTAGGATAACTTTGCAACCAAAACTAGCCCTGCTACAAAATCAACCACAACGACAATGGCAACAGTACAATGCTGCTTTCATTGGCTTTCAACATAGTTTTTTTTTGCCTGGAAATTTTAAACACATTTGCCCTGAACAGTTTTACGCTGTTATCAATCGTGGTATAAATCTTAAAATTATCACAACCTTAAAAAAAAAAATCAACAATGTAAACAGCACTACACACAGTATAGGCCTGCTCTGTTTAAAAAAAAAAAAATACACAGAACTTCAATCTGGCACTGTAATAATTCAGTGATGTTAATTTTAACCTCACCAGGAAAAATAATTTTATTTATATATATATATATATATATATATATATATATATATATATATATATATATATATATATATATATATATATATATATAACATATATATATAACATATATATATATATATATATATATATAACATATATATATATATATATATGTATATAATTTCATTTGAACGTTGTGTAACCTGGGGCAAAGAAGCATACCAGCCTGAAAACCATTTGGAAATAAAAATCATTTAACTCGCAACCAGAGGGAAGGGAAGAATTAAACATTTTGAGAAGGAAGGGGAATAACCCAATTTTTCTTAAAAAAGAAAGTGCCTAAAATATGGATACAGCATTTTAAAGCCCTTTCAAAATACAAGGCAGAGAAAGGTGTAAAGTAGAAAAAAAGTCTGGACAAGTCTGTAAATTCCAGAGGAGTTCTGAGCTTCACGGGCCATGAACGGGAGGAGGGAACGGGGAGGGGAGGGGGAGGAACAATTGCTGCTGTCGAAGCAGTCAGCCCGCGTGATGGTCTGTACACGGGGACGCTGTCTGTAAATCCTCCAAGCGGGTGGGACCCCCCTCGTCTTCCTCCCCCTTCCTCCGCCACTCCATTTCCCATTCCACGAAAGTGTCGAAGAGACTGGGCCAGGCCTCGTCCTCGCTGTAATTGCTGAGGTCCGGCCCGATGACCTGAGTAAAATTAAGGAACATGTTCCAGGTGTCTCGCGAGATGCCCTTGATCCCCGAAGGGTTCTCGGTCAAGAAGTGTAACCACTGGTCCAAGATGGGAGGCTTGTTCTGCGTGAAAACCAGCTTCCAGAGGGCGATGGCTATTTCCCGGTGGAGCGACCTCTGGCCTTCGTCCGAATCCAAGCCGAACTGGAACGTGAAACGGTAGAGGTCTTTGAATTTGTCTTCCTGCTTCGCCTCGCTCAAGAGGCTGGGGAAACGGGCGCAGATCCCGTCGATGGTGTCCGCATTTATTGCTTTGCAACCCTCGAAAAACTCTGTCCTGCGGGCAGGGATGGAACGTGCCAGTTAGGTTCGGTTTTGCACAATGAAAATCACTTTTTAATTGATGTATTTTTCGGACTATAAGGTTCACCGGTGTATAAGACACACCAAGATTTCGAAGAGGTAAGCAAGAAAAAAAAGTTTTTGTCTTCCCTCAGCCCCCTCCCCCCCCCCCCCGGAGCACTCTGCAGGCTTCAGCAGGGCTGGGGGTGGGCAAAAACGCCTCCGTCTTTGTGAAAAAACGCCCGCTTTCGCAAAAATGGGTTTGAGTTTGAGTATGAGTTTATTGGTTTTTTATACCGCCCTACTCCCGAAGGACTCACGGCGGTGTGCAGCCAGAATAAAAACAAATATATAAAAGTTTTAAAAGTTTTTAAAAGACATATTAAACTTTGGCCTAAAAGTGAAAAAAAACCCCAACCAACCCTGATTAAAATTAATAAAAATTTGAATTTAAAAATCATGTTTTATGCCAGCCCGGCTTGTTGGAAGAAAAAGGTCTTGAGAGCACGGCGGAAGGTGCGTAAGTCAGGGATAGTTCATAATTCCGGGGGCCATTCGTTCCAGAGGGCAGGTGCTCCCACGGAGAAGGCTCTCCCCCTGGGTGTCGCCAGTCTATGGGAGCGTCCTGGCCGGTGGGAGGCTCTCGGTGGCAGAAGGCGATCTCGTAGGTACCCAGGTCCTAAGGTACAAGGGCTTCAGGAGGCCAAAATTGGCTGTATTCGGTGCCTAAGACAGACCTACATTTCCACACTCTTTTAGGGGGCGGGAAGGGGAGTCTTATACTCTGAAAAATATGGTAGTTTACAATAATACAATAGCAGAGTTGGAAGGGACCTTGGAGGTCTTCTAATCCAACCCGCTGCCTAGGCAAAATTAAATTTGAGGATCTATGTTATTGATAGTAAACCAGAATAATGGACGGAAATGAAATGTTACATTTGATTAACTTGGAGAGGCAAATAATGACGTTGTTTATATATTAAGGGAAATTAAAGTTAAGCTGGAAAATATGGAAAAGACGGAAATGCAAAATGAAACTATGATGTAAAATGAACTACGCATGTAGAAGATGTAAAGGGGGAAATCCGGGAGAACGCTTTGTTTATAAAAGAAGTTGAAATATGTAATAAAAAAATAAAACACTTTGTTTCAATGCAGTCTTTTCATCTGGGTCCCCTGACATACTAAGTGGACTCAATGACTCTCTAAAAAAACAAGCAAAGGACAAGCTGTCTGCAAGGAGTATAAATCCTTCCATTCTTCAAGAGCTGAAGAAGCTTCTTGGATGAGAAGCAAAACGTCTTCAAAGTAAAACCAGAAAGTCCAGTTGCCTCTCGAAAAAAGGTACCATATTTTTCGGAGTATAAGACGCACCAAGGTTTTGAAGAGGCAATTAAAAAAAAACAAACTAGGTAGGTAGATAGAGGGAGAGAAAGAGAGAAATACAGTAGGGAGGGAGGGAGTAGAGAGTAGATAGGTAGGTAGATGTTTCCAAGTGTATTTATCTATGTGCTGAAGAAGGAAATCGCTGACAATCTGCAGCACCTAAAACTTCGTTTCTGCTGGCGCAGCACTTGATCAATGTAATTCTCATCAATCAGTTAAAAAAAGGGGGTGTGTGTTTTTGCCTGAGGGCACAGATCCCCCCCCCCTCCCCGTGGCCTTAATGACCGACTTTCAAATTGCTAACCACACATTTTTCCCCCTTGGCACCTCCTTTTTCTCGAAACCTGTTGAGGGAGGGGGGAGAACTCCAGAGACCGGGCCGCCCCGTGGTTTCGGACAGCAACGCCAGGACTTACCTGGTGAATTTGCACATAGTAGCCGCTTGGAATTTCCAAGCCAGCACGAGCACTTTGAATTCCGTGGGGTCAACACAGAGGTCGTTGCAAAAACGCTCCATGCCTTCCTCCAAGATGGCGTCTTCTCGTTCGTCCTTGTACCTCCAGAACAATTCCTCAGTTCTGTGGAGGAACGCTTCCTCGGAGCCCGAGACGGGCTCTTTGCGGGCATCCCCAGAGGAAGTGGGAGGCGGGTTGGATTCTATAGCCGCTTCCACTTTCTTCGTCCCGTTGACCAGAATATCTCCAGAGGGTTTCCTGCCAACCTGGTTGAGCTCCTCCTTGTGATTGGTGTTCCGCTTCCCGTGAGCTTTGCCGTGGGCCTCCCGGTCGCCATTTTTGCTACCCAGAGTGGAAGAAGGATTCTTGCACTTGGTGACGCACTGGCCCATATTGTAGCGCGCCCAGCGGTTAGAGCAGCCCCCACGCCGTCACACGCCTGCCCCACTGGTGCTGCCTGGGCCTCTGCATGCTCTCAGTGGGAATCGGCCACCCTGGAAGGAAGACAGGCGGAAGAGGGGAAGAAAGGATCAATCCTTCCTTTAGTCAAAGGGAGGTAATTCCTTGGCAGGCATCCATTCATTTAGTGACCGTTCAAATTATCACATGGCATATTCTCATCACATTTTGATATTTTTTTTAAAGATAAAAGTATCAAATATGAAATCTAGAATAGGAATGGGAATGGAATAGAATGAAATTAGAAATAGAAATAATAGTAGAGTAGAATAGATAATGGAATCAATAGAACAGAACAGAATAGAATAGAATAGAAATTAGAAATAGAAATAATAGAAGTAGAGTATAGTAGAATAGAGAATGGAATAAATAGAATAGAATAGAATATAGAGAACAGAATGGAATAAAATATAGAGAAGAGAAATTAGAAATAGAAATAATAGTAGAGTATAGTAGAATAGAGAATGGAATAAATAGAATAGAATAGAATATAGAGAACAGAACAGAATGGAATAAAATATAGAGAATAGAATAGAATAGAACAGAACAGAATGGAATAAAATATAGAGAATAGAATAGAATAGAATTAGAATGAAATTAGAAATAGAAATAATAGTAGAGTAGAATAGAGAATGGAATAAATAGAATAGAATATAATAGAATATAGAGAACAGAACAGAATGGAATAAAATATAGAGAATAGAATAGAACAGAATAGAAATTAGAAATTAGAAATAGAAATAATAATAGAGTAGAATAGAGAATGGAATAAATAGAACAGAACAGAACAGAATAGAATAGAAATTAGAAATAGAAATAATAGAAGTAGAGTAGAATAGAGAATGGAATAAATAGAATAGTATGAATTTGTCTCTGTGCATAAGCTCACAGTGTACATATAAGTCACAAACAACAATTGATAAACCATAAAAAACCAATAGGAGAACATAGCAGGAAGATGAGAAAAGAGACAGTGTTGTGAGAATTAAGTGTTAAAATGTTATACTCTAAAAATATTATAAATGTGTATCTAGATTAGAGATATCATCGACGTTTGAAGTTACAAAGTGCACTGAAAGTACAGTCCTTGCACTTACGACGGTTGCAGCCTCCCCACGGTCACGTGATCCGAATTTGGGCCCTTGGCAACTGCCACGTTTTGCTTCTCGTCCAAGAAGCTTCTCCAGCACTCAGCAGAAGCAAAATCTCAGAGCTGAAGAAGCTTCCTTGGATGAGAAGCGAAACGTCATCAGAGAAAAACCAGAAAGTCCGGCTGCCTCTTGGGAAATTTAAAAAAAAAAAAAAACACCTTGGGGGCAGCTTTTAAAACTCAGTCCTGCCCGAAGAGAGGCTTAATTTCTCTCTGCAGGTGTCGAGGGCGTATCCGATAAAACTTCCAGGAAGCTCTGTTGGCTGACATTCTGGGAATTGCCAAAAGCCAGCCGAGGCTGAGTGACAAGCTAAACCGCCACCGACGGACGGTCGCGGCTTTAAAAGGAAGCCGAGATTGACACGGGCAACGCAGCTATCAATAGCTACTAGTCACGATGGCGATGTGCTTTCTTGGTATCAGGAGCAGCATCTCTCTCAATGCTAGTTGCTAGGGAACAGGAGTGGAGGGGGGGGGGGTAGAAGGAGGCCCCTGGTGCGCTCCTATCCTGCCTCCTGCGCTTCCCAGAGGCATCTAGCTGGCTGCTGTGGGAAGATAATGAATTAAACAGAGCCTAATCCAGCTGGGTTTCACTTACGTGCTTCGTGGTTGGGGGAAAAGAGAGAATAGATACAATGAGGAAGGTGCCATAAAGCATTCATTAACTGTGCCCTAGAGCAGGGGTCTCCAACCTTTGCAACTTTAAGTCTGAAGGACTTCAACTCCCAGACTTCTGCAGCCAGCAAAGCTGGCTGGAGAAGTCTGGGAGCTGACGTCCTTCAGACTTAAAGTTGCAAAGGTTGGAGACCCCTGCCCTAGAGCTTCCACAAAGCATGGATTCATGGACAGGGGCCCGGTTACCGGCGGGGCTGTCTCGGTCTGGTTCTATGCGCCCGTCATGTGAGACCCAACTGAAGAGGGCACGCGCCAGGCCCCATCCACTAGGGAATATCATCTGGCAGACTCCCAGAGGAGGGCCTTTTCTGGGAATATCATTCCCCTCCATCAGGAATGAGTCTCCATAAATATTTCATTTATTTATTTATAAGAATATTTATTCTTTATAATATTTATTATGCTCCTCTTGAGTTTGGTGGTTTTCTTGCAGATGTTTCACTGCCCAAACTAGGTAACGTCATTGATGCTAGAAAGGGATGGGGTTTGTGGAGGAGGAATGTGGGCTCCTTGGTGCTCTCTGAGCGTGGCTGTTTTCCTGTAGATGTTTCATTATCCAACTAGGTGACATCATCAGTGCTAGGAGAGAGTGTGGTGGTGGAGGAAGACTGTGAGGTCCTTGGGGCTCTCTGACCGAGAGCATGAAGCAAACTCCTTATCCTGACAAAAAACCCTTTTATTCATTGTCCTGTGAATTCTGCTCATTCACTTCAAAGCAAAGTCTTTCAAGGGAGGATTTACGGTCACAGACCTTATCTGGCTTGGAGAGCTGCCAGGCCGATCTCTGCATAACTTGGCAAGGAGTCTCAGAGAGTCACGAACCAATGAAGCGAACTAATTGTCTCCTGCAAACTCCACTCCCCTTTCGCTCCTCTTTTATTTCCTCTGGGAGGGGCCATTCATTCTCCACCTGTGGCCTTACTCCCAAGTCGACCCGTTCTTCAGCTGTTCGACTGGGAACTCTGCGCATACGCACACTGGGAACAGGCCCCAGCTGTTCTTCTGCCTCACTGATGTCTGACTCCGAAGGCAGCTGATAATTGTCAGAGGGCCCTGGCCCCCTCTCTGCCTCCGACCCAGAGCCCTCCTCAGAGCCTTCCCCAGACTCCAGGACTGGCCCAGGTTCCTCCCCAACCCTCCTCACTGCCCCAATCTGCTGCCGGTTCTGCTGGTGGCTGGCAGGCCACAATACTAAGCTTTGCTGTTTTCTTGGAGACATTTCATTACCCAACTAGGTAACATCATCAGAGTATTCTGATGATGTTACCTAGAGGGATCAGCTGTCTTTATGTTATTGAGATGACGTTAGAGGTGCTCACTTTAATTTCTGAGAGTTCCTGACTACCTGTTCCAACAGTAGCAAGATATGGACATCCTCTGCAGCTCCCCGTCCAACTTCCATCATCCTCAGCTAAGCCCAGCCCAAAACTGGATGCAGTCATCCCTCTATGAGACTTACTTGAATGTGCCAAAAAAAAACCAAAACACAACTTACACGATATCCCCCAAAGGCCAGGAAGGCATCGCACCATTTAGGCTGACTCTTCTCCCAAGGAAATTGGCGCCTTTTGGATGGCTATGGAAACAAAAATAAAAGGACTCAGTAAGCAGAAGAGAAAAAAAATTCTAGCAATGGCATGCATTAAATAACAATAACAACAACAACAACAACCAGTAGTCACGTCTACACAGGCTGGCTGCAAAAAGTTCAGCTATATTTTTACAGGAGCGGTCCCTAAGAGAACTGTTGTAAGTTGAGGACTCCCTGCGCTCCAGCACAATAGCCATGAAAATATGTTTGGGAGTGAGATACATTCTTTGGTTCGAGGATCGCCACTCCTGAAAAAAAAATGTTTGTTGCCTAGAAAGAGAGAGAGGAAGAGGAAGAGGAACTGCAAGCCAGCTGGGGAAGGTTCAAGTCCCGGTGACTCATGACTGTTGATATGAAAAGCTTCAGCATGCAAGGCAGACAAGTCCGGACTTGTAAAAAAAGTAAACTAAAAAAATAAAAATAAAAACATGTAAGTCAACTGAGGTTTATCCATCAGATGGGATGGCTGGTCTGGGGAATTTTGTATGCCAGGGGTCTCCAACCTTTGCAACTTTAAGTCTGAAGGACTTCAGCTCCCAGAATTCTCCAGCCAGCTTTGCTGGCTGGAGAGTTCTGGGAGCTGAAGTCCTTCAGACTTAAAGTTGCAAAGGTTGGGGACTCCTGGTCTAAGGGAATGATCTGAGGTTTCCCTGTGAAGCTCACCTACAGTATATTTTCTCATTCATTTTTTGACAGCGAAAGCGTTACGGGAATTCTTCTGCAATCGGCCACAATATTTGCATGCGTAAATGAGAAAATATTTAGAATAGAATACAGCTGGAAGGGACCTTGGATGTCTTCTAGTCCAGCCCCCTGCTCAAGCAGGAGAACCAGTATCATCTCAGACAAGTGACTGTCTAGACCAGGGGTAGTCAATCTTTTTATACCTACCGCCCACTTTTGTATCTCTGTTAGTGGTAAAATTTTCTAACTGCCTACCGGTTCCACGGTAATGGTGATTTATAAAGTAGGGAAGTCAATTAAATTTAAAAAAAGGAAAGTGCTTCAGGATTGGACAAAACCCCTACCGCTCACCGTGAAAGCTGGAACGCCCACTAGTGGGCGGTAGGGACCAGGTTGACTACCACTGGTCTAGACTCTTCTTAAAAACCTCCAGTGATGAAGCGGCCACGATTTCTGGTGGCAAGCTGTTCCACTGGTTAATCGTCCTCACTCTTTGGAAGTTTCTTCTTAATTCCAGGTTGCTTCTCTCCTGGATTAGTTTCCAACCACTGTTTCTTGTCCTGCCCTCTGGTGCTTTGGAGAATAATTTGACCTCCTCTTCTTTGGGGTAGCCCCTCAAATAGTGGAATATTGCTATCATACCCCCCTAGCCAAACCCAAAACCTGCAGCCGTTCTTCATATGGTTCAGTCCCCAGGCCTTTAGGACCTTACAAGGAAGGTGGTTAAACCTTCTACAGTGGGGATGTCCAGCCTTGGCAACTTTTAAGAACCGTGGACTTCAACTACCATAATTCCCCAGCCAGCCGTGCTGGGTGGCTGGGGAATTCTGAGAGTTGATGTCCACAAGCCTTTAAAGTTGCCACGGTTGGATAGCCCTGTTTGGAGGAGATTCTCCAAGCAACCGCAGATCCATCGGTCCGTCCATCTCTCTCCATCCCTTCTTACTTTGGGGAGGAAAACCAAGAATAACAACCTTCTCTGAAACTCCAAAGGCAGCCTTTTGTAGAAGGATTGTGCAAAGGAAGGGGAAACGAACAAAGGAGGTTATAACCGCAACAGATTGCTCAAGTCCACAGTCAGGAAGGCGAGGGAACAGCTCATAAAAACCAAATGCTCTTTGCCTGACCTTCAATCCCAACGCGACATCCGGTGAGTGAGCAGGGCATAATCCGATGCCATCTGTGCCAACTGCAGGATTTAGGCTCAATTTTGGAATGGTTGCGATTACAAACATCAGGTTTGTGTTTTTTTGTTTTTACTTACACCGGTATCCTATTATTCAGATTAAGACGATAGGCAGTCCTTGATTTACAGGAGTTTGTTTAGTGACCGTTCAAAGTAAACAACGGCAGTGAGAAAAAGTGACTTATGACCATTCTTCACACTTATGACGGTTGCAGCGTCCCTGTGATTACATGATCCAAATTCAGTCGCTTGGCAACTGACTGGCATTTATGACATGTCCCGGGGTCACGAGATCCCCTTTTGTGACCAACTGACCAGTAAAGTCAATGGGGAAGCCAGATTCATTTAACAACCAGGTTAGCAATTAAAATAAATTAAATTTAATATAATAATAATAATAATTTAATAATAATCTTTATTGTCATGGTACTAAAATTACAATGAAATTGGTTAATTTAATTTAATTTTTTAATTTAATTGACATTAATCTAATTTAATATTATTTAATTTTATTTAATTTATTACTAATACCAATTAATATTAGACAGTTTTAAATGGGGGATTTTAATTTGGTTTTAGCGCAGGTTTTGTATTATTTAATAGGTTTTTAAATTTATGTATTTTGTACTATTTTTGTATGTTGTTTTAAATTCCTGTGCGCCGCCCTGGGTCCTGTTGGAGAAGGGCGGGATATAAATTGAATAAAATAAAATAAAAAAATAAAATAAAATAACAACTGCCATGATTCACTTAACAACTGTGGTGAGAAATGGGACAAAACTCACTTAACCAATGTCTCCCTTTACAGAGAGGGAAGCTAGGGTGGACCCCGGGCGCTTCTCTCTGCTAACAGGTGGCCAAGCTAAGTGCCTGAAGGACCCCCCCCCCCCATCCCTAATTTATATTAGCGTTCCACAGGATTTGAAATTATGAATTGAGCGGTCCCGGAGGTCCGAAAGGTTGGTGACCCCCGATTTAAAGAGCATCGTCTGACAGAGCTTGGGGTACAATTTCATCCCTACTAGGTGGAAATCTTGTCATTGGAGAAACAACATCTGGAGGGACGGTCTTGAGTCAGAGAGAGAGAAACAGATGTGATTTTTTCCAATGCTGCCATCGGCTTCCCCAATAGCTAAGCAGAAATTTAATTTTAATTTAATTTTCCGACAAATTGCCTTTCCACAAATATGCAAAAACCATGAAAACAAAAACCTCAGCAGCTTTTGAGTTCACTCCTTTCATGCCTGCCTTATCTCTCCCACATTGCTGATTGGTTAAACAGCATGACAGGTAATCCTCGACATACGGCCAAAATGGAGCCCAACATTTCTGTTGCTAAGCGAGACATTTGTTAAGTGAGTTTTCCAACACCAACACCCCCCGGTTTACAGCATTTCTCGGTCAGGTTGTTAAGTGAATCTGGTTTCCCCCTCACCCCACCCCACCCGGCTGACTTTGCTCGTCAGAAGGTCGCAAAAGGGGATCGGGACACAGCAACGGTCGTAACTATGAACCAGTCGCCAACCGTCTGAATTTTGATCACATGACCACGGGGGTTGCTGGAACGGCTGTAAGGGTGAACAACGGTTAGTTGCGTGATGTCCTCGCGCCTTCACTGTACAAAGTGCAAAAACAATGGAGGTTGCAACCGTGGGGGACAAACACCGTTAAGAATAACAACACTGTTGTCCCTTGGTGAGGGAACAAAAGAGTTACACACCTGCTCTCGGAGGTGCCTGCCTAATTGCTTTTCTCATTTCCACACCTACTAACAAAGAGTAACATTAGGGCATGGGTGGCGAACCTTTTCTCACCGAGTGCCCAAACTGGAACACACATGCAAGCACATGCATATATGTGCACCAGAGCACAGGAAGGCCAAAGACCCGCTGGCCGGCGCACGCATGCCTGTATTTTGGCCAGTTTTGGTTACTTTTCGGTCTGTTTTCAGGCCATTTTCCAGGCCGTTTTTGGGCTGGAAAAAAAACCTGAAAAACGGCCTGAGAACAGCCTGAAAATGGTCTTGAAAATGCCCCTCGAAACAGCCTGGTTTTTGGCCGGTCTTTTGGCCAGTCCAATGTCCACGAAGACCAGTTGGCCGGCATGCATGTGCACGCTAGAATCCAGAACAGCTGCCGATGGCGTGCGTGCCCACAGAGAGGGGTCTGCGTGCCACTTCTGGCAGGCGTGCCATAGACACCAGGGCACAAATAAATCCTAACCCTAACCCTACACAGAATACCTCCCTCCCCCTCCTTCCCCCCTGTATTCATGCTTTAAAATAGGGTTCAACAACCTCCAGGCCATAGATTGGTACCCGGCAGCATGATTGCATGTGAAACCATCGCCATTCGCGTCCATGGAAGACCATTTTTTTTCCAAAACTGGTCCCTGGAGCCAGAAAAGTTGGGGACTGTTTTAAAAGGAGGAACATGCGCTTGCAGAAAATGCTAAAGCAGGAAAAAAAAAAGGTCAAGGTTCCCCTTGCACACATGTGCTACTGGTTCCCAACTCTAGGGGTCGGTGCTCATCTCCGTTTCAAAGCCAAAGAGCCAGCGCTGTCTGAAGACGTCTCCGTAGTCATGTGGCCGGCATGACTCAACACCAAAGGCGCACAGAACGCTGTTCCCTTCCCACCAAAGGTGGTTCCTATTTTTCTACTTGCATTTTTTAACGTGCTTTCGAACTGCTAGATTGGCAGAAGCTGGGACAAGTCACGGGAGCTCCCTCCGTTACAGGGCGCCAGGGATTCAAACCGCTGAACGGCCGACCTTTCTGATCGACAAGCTCAGCGTCTTAGCCACTGCGTCTTATTAAAACCAACGAAAGCGTAACGATCCCTAAGTGAAACTAGAGACATCGGTGATATATAAAGATGAGCAATTAAGGAAAGCTAAAGGATATTACAGCTCGTCTTCAACTTATGACCGCGACAGAGCCCAAAATTTCAGTTACTAAGCGAGGCATTTGTGAAGTGAACGTTGGCCCATTTTACGACCATTCTTGCCACGTTTAAGTGAACCACGGCAGTTGTTAAATTAGTTACACGGTTGCTAAGTGAATCTGGCTTCTTCATTGACTTTGCTGGTCAGAAGGTCGCAAAAGCGGATCGCGTGACCCTGGGACACTGCAAATGTCATATAGATGAGTCAGCTGTCAAGCAACTGAATTTTGATCATGGTTCATCTCTTAGATAATTGTAACACTCAGTTTCAGGTCAATGTTCACTAGCCTGAGATTAAATAAGGGCATATTTTGTCGTGTCTGTTTTGGTACATATATGTATATTTGTACTTATACATATATATTAAGTGCTATATTTAATCTAACTCCACCTTTCAGTCCCTGCATCCAAGCCATACAACCACATCGTGCAATGTTGTTGCTCTTCATCCATGTTTATTATTAAAATAATTTCAATGTAACTCATTTCTACAGACTGCTTGAGAAAATACACCCTTTTCATAAGAGACTTGATATTTTATAAATCAGATGAATAACACTCACATCAACAGGGATTTTTTTTACGGCCCTGTAGATTTGGGACGACCGGATGGAGCTTGAGCATTTACTGGCCAGATGCCCTTCCTGATGCCTACATGAAGTTCACAGCAAATTTAATTTCTCTCTCTGCACCTTAGGAAAAGGTGTTTGAGGAAGTTGCACAACATTCTCAGAGACTCTTCCCATCCTGCTTACAATTCTTTTTAGACTGTTGCCTTCTGGCAGAAGATACAGAACAATTAAAACTAGGACCCCACGTCTTCTGAATAGCTTTTATCCCAGAGCTATAATTGCACTCGACAATGAACTAAAGGGCCACCATCAGTGAGCTATTGGACAGCATGACTTGATCTGTTGTGCGGATGTTTGGGTGGTTTAGGGGTGGGGATTTTTGGGTGTGTGTGTGTGTTTGGGGATTGTTATGGGTGTTGGGCCTGGTCTGGGGGGGGGGGTATTTATTTATTTATTTTATTAAATTTGTACCCTGCCCTTCTCCTAAAAAAAGGACCCAGGGCGGCGCACAGGCATCATTAAAATCATACAAAGAGTACAAAAATCCAAAATTGTTAAAAACTAATTAAATATTCCCTGTGCTAAAATTAATAAAACTCTAAAATTTAAAATTATTCCTATAAAAATTATCCCTATAAAAGTCAGAACGGGGGTTATGCTAGGCCGGTTTGTTGAAATAAATGGGTTTTAAGACGTTGGCGGAAAAGGCGGAGGTCCATGATGGTGCGTAAATCGGGGGGTAGGTCGTTCCAGAGGGCAGGGCCCGCCACAGAGAAGGCTCTTCCCCTGGGCACCGCCAACCGGCATTGCCCGGCCGACGGTACCCTGAGGAGGCCCTCTCTGTGGGAGCGGATCGGTCGAAGGGATGTATGGGGCAGGAGGCGGTCGCGAACTTCGTTGTATGTGTAAACTGTATATACGTACAATGACAATAAAGTAAAGTAAGTAAGAGAGAAACATCTGCGCTACCCAGGATCGAACCCTCAACCATTCTGAGTAGGAAGTGAGCATCTTCACCACTAGGCCACCAAGCCGCTCAACAACTCCGATTAACAGTAATATGCAAAAAAATAAATAAAAGCAAGCAATCAAATCCCAGTCAAGCCTTCCGTAACACCCCCTCGCTTACTCCTTCTTTATTTCCTAGCCAACACCAAGAAAACCTAAGCAACTGCAGGAGACTCAGATGGAGGAGCAGATGGACCATCTGCTTGGTGGCACCCACTGCAAAAAGCACAATCTTGTCAACAATGCTGAGGAAGGTTGTCTTTTTTTTTTAAAGGAAAAACTCAACTCACGCCACAAAGGGATGTCATGCGATCTCTGGCAACGAAATAAAAAAGAGGTTGGCTTGGAAGGATTGCAGGAAAATGAGGGGAGGAAGACTTCCTTGCCTTGAAGCTAAGGTGGAAGTTCCTAATAGGGTAGTAAAATGAGTTGACCGTAGAGCCTACTTCCTCTCTGTAAAAAAAAAAAAGAGAGAGACAACGGGTTTCCATAGCTGAGGATTTTTAAGCTTTCGTTGGGTGAAGAGTTTGGCTTTTGCTGCCCCTGTGATCGTTTTCAGCATCTCTGCAGGTTTCTTGCTGCATAAATGCAAGGTATGATTGAACCCAGATTAAGGCACAGAAGGAGCGATATTATTTTACGGTTCATAAATTTTGAATTCCCCCCTCCAAATATTTGCACTTCAGTTCCAAGAATTCCCCAGCCAGCACAGTAGTCATGGAGGGAAATCCTGGGAGCTGAAGTCTCTAGGGACATTCGATTTGTAGTTGATGCTTCCTGTCCTGGGGTCATGTGATCCCCACCCCTTTTTTTGCGACCTTCTGACAAGTCAAGTCCACGGGGAAGCCAGGTTCACTTAACAACCATGTCACTCACTGAACAACTCCAGGGATTCGCTTAACAAATGTGATGAGAAAAGCCGTGAAAAGGGGCAAAACTCACTTAACAAATTTCTCACTTAACGACATACAATTGTGGTCGTACGTTGAGGATTACCTGTGTTCATAATTCAGCCTCGAAGTTTAGTGGCTGATTTTAAAACCCTCCTCCTCTTTATTGTGAGAAATCTTGAAAGTCCCTCTGGACAAAGATGGGGAAGACATTCTCTGTGGCTTCAACAGATCAGATCAGATCGATCGACAGACATAGATAGATAGATAGATAGATAGATAGATAGATAGATAGATAGATAGATAGATAGATAGATAGATAGATAGATAGATAGATAGATAGATAGATAGATAGATAGATAGATAGATAGATAGATAGATAGATAGATAGATAGATAGACAGATACATAGAGATAGATAGATAGATAGATAGATAGATAGATAGATAGATAGATAGATAGATAGATAGATAGATAGATAGATAGATAGATGTAGGTAGGTAGGTAGGTAGGTAGGTAGGTAGGTAGGTAGGTAGGTAGGTAGGTATAAACAGAGATAGAGACAAACATGGATGGATGGATGGATGGATGGATGGATGGATGGATGGATGGATGGATGGATGGAGAGAGAGAGAGAAAGAGAGGGAGGGAGGGAGGGAGGGAGGACTGGAAAAATAACCAAGGCCCGAGTTTGAGCAATTGGGGAAGCCGTCTTTTCAATCATCAAAAGCCAAGATAACAGGAAGGGGATTCATTCTTCGATGCGTGCCTGATCCAGACAGCCGGACCCTCCTCGCGTCTCTCCTCCCCGTCACATCAGCAAAGGCATGAGAGTTTTTGAAATGCAAATCTGGGTTGTGAGTCCATGGATATTGTCTCTTCCCTTGAATAGCTACAGTTTTGTTTTCTTCTTTACGCCACAATATTCCAGGCGCTCAAGAATTCCCTTTCATGTGACAGCTTTCCACAGATTAGAGCCCAGCTCTGCAGATTTCGGCTATTCCTTAATACCTGGGTCTCCTCCTTCCTCCCGGGGGCTTCCATGCTGGCTTGTAAAAAGCTGCTCCCTGAACATTGAACACCCTCTGGGTGGTTTTGTCTGAAGTGGGTTTACACAGCTGTATCCCCACAGCTCAGCAGATAGATCCCTTACACAGAAGGAGAGAGAAAACACAAGGAAGGAACTCAGTAGTCCTTGACTTATGACCACAATTCGGTCTCTGGTCTAAGACTGTAATAAACTGATTGATTTGATTGACCACAATTGAGCCGCATCTTTCTGTCGCAAAGTGAGACAATTGTGTTCTGACCAAGGCTTCCCGAGAGCATGAAGAAAACTCCTTGCCCAGACAAAAAACCCATTCTGCTCCTTCACATTCAGCAAAGACTTTCAAAGGAGGATTTACAGTCACAGACCTTCTCTGGCCTGGAGAGCTGCCAGGCTGAACTCTGCTGAACTTGGGCAGGAGCCTCAGAGAGTCACGAGCCAATGAAGGGAACTAATGGTCTCCTGCAAACTCCACTCCCCTTTCGCTCCTCTTTTATTTCCTCTGGGAGGGGCCATTCATCGTCCACCTGTGGCCTTACTCCCAAGTCGACCCCTGTTCTTTGTCTGGCAACTCTGCGCATGCACACACTGGGAACAGGCTCCAGCTGTTCCTCTGCCTCACTGACGTCTCACTCTGAAAGCAGCTGATAACTGTCAGAGGGCCCTGGCCCCCTCTCTGCCTCCAACACAGAGCCCTCCTCAGAGCCTCCCCCAGACTCCAGGAATGGCCCATGTTCTACTCCAACCTCCTCACTGTCCGAATCTGCTGCCAGCTTCACTGGCTGCTGGCAGGCCACAACAAATTGTTCCATGAGCTTTGCCCTGTTTTACTTTTCTTGCCACAGTCATTAAGTGAATCAGTGCAGTGCTTAGGTTAGTCATACGGTTGTTACGTGAATCTGGCTCCCCCAATGACTTTCCATGGTCAGATGGACACAAAAGGATTTGCATGATCCCTGGCCACAGCAACCATCATTTCAGCCTTCATGGGGTTGGCAGGGGCCTTTAGTGGCCATCAAGACCCTGCACGAGAGTGCCCATCACATCCCACAGGTGTTCCAATCTCAGCCCCAGAGCACCCCGCAAATTGATGGGTGCAGTTACAAATGGCCAATTGTGGCTCTCTCTCTCTCTCTCTTTCTCTCTCTCCTCCCCCCCCCCTCCGCTGAAGACAGAAACCAATATGGGTTACTATGCAATTACCATTGGTTTTAATCACAGGAAGAAATAAGCTACCACGGGCACCTAATTAAGACACAGCGAGGAGCCCGATAGCCACAAAGAGGCCCCTTTCAAAAAGAGAGAAAAGATACCATTAAAGCATCTCTTCAGCCTAAGAGGTGGAAATGAAAAAGCAGGATTATTGTCACAGTTATCTGAAAGGAGTAAAGTTTTTTTAATCGTTAAGGTTTGGCTAGCCAGATTGCAGAGTGTTAGACGTCTGAAACGCCTTTTTTTTAAAGCACCAGGCTGAGATTTTTCAGTGCAGAAAGAGAGGAATTTCCCAATTCAAACTCTGCAGAAGTACAACATGGGATTTTCTACCCGAATTCGGCAGAGATCTGCTCTTAGTAATAAAGTACCAAATAATTCAGACACTTCCCTATTTCTATTACACCAACTGCAGCGAAGGCCATTATAATCTGTCCATTTCATCCAACCTCTCTTCTTTGTTATATTGTATAAATGAAAACTGGGGCTTTCCCAGTTGCAATGGGTGGCTGTGGAGGTTGGACCATAACGAAGGCTGAGCTCCAAAGAATGGAGGCCTTTGAACTCTGGTGCTGGAGAAGAAGACGCCTGCATTGAGTCCCTTGGGCTTGCAAGGCCATCCAACCGGTCAGTCCTAGAGGAGATCCACCCTGGCTGCTCTTTAGAAGGCCAGATCCTGAAGAGGAAATTCAAAATACTTTGGCCACCTAAGGAGAAGGAAGAAGGACTCCCTGGAGAAGAGCCTCATGCTGGAGCCTCATGATGGAGTCACCAAAGCAGCCCAGCCGGCGTGAGCTCACGCTGACTGCTTCGGTGACTCCAACCAGCCACCTCCTTCTCTGCTGTCCCCTTCTTCTTTTGCCCTCCAGCATGAAGCTCTTCTCCAGGGAGTTCTTCTTCTCATCAGGTGGCCAAAGTCTTTGAGTTTCCTCTTCAGGATCTGGCCTTCTAAAGAGCAGCCAGGGTAGATCTCCTCTAGGACTGACCAGTTGGATGGCCTTGCAGTCCATGGGACTCTCAGGAGTCTTCTCCAGCACCAGAGTTCAAAGGCCTTAATCTTCTCCAGGGAGTCCTTCTTCCTTCTCCTTAGGTGGCCAAAGTCTTTGAGTTTCCTCTTCAGGATCTGGCCTTCTAAAGAGCAGTCAGGGTAAAAAAGAGCAGTGCCTTTCTTTCTTTTTTAAAAAAAAATAACAATCAGCTTTTAATCTTTGATCAAAGTTTAAAGACATGATGGTCAGTTGTTCCCAATATATTTGGGGGCTTGGTTTGCAGTCATAAGTGGAGGACTACCTACACATTTAGCAAGTTTACTCAGTTCTACCCTCTATCCTGTTTCGGATCCAAACAATATATTCCCGGAAAATCCTCCAGCAGAAAAGGCAGGGGGCAATCTCTTGTCACAAGGTCTATAAAAACAGCAAAGAAATCCCAGGAAAAAATCAGCTTTTATTGTTTGCTTTAGAAGGCTGGCTCCCAAAAGATGCAGCGACTCTGGGCTGCTATCACCGACCGACACAGGGTGGGGAAATTTTCCGCAAAAGGTTTTCCAGGAGGGAACGTTGCAAATATTTCCTGTCAGTAACAACTGTAAAACTGGTTGGTGGTAGAATTCAGGTAGTTCTTACGCCCACAACACAGCCCCAAATTTCTGTTGCTAGGTGAATTTTGCTGTGTTTTGACTTTTCCTGTCGCATTTGTTAAGTGAATCACTGCAGTTGTTAAATGAGCATCCTGGTCGTTAAATGAATCCAGCTTCCCCAATGATTTCGTTTGTCAGAAAGGCGCTAAAGGGGGATCACAAGACCCTGGGACACCGTTGTAAATATGAGTCAGTGGTCTGAATTTTGAACACCTGTCCCCATGGGGATGCTGCAGTGGTCATATATGTGAAAAACAGTCATATTTTTCTGTTTGTAACTTTGAACCGTCACTAAATGAACAGCTTGTAAGTCAAGGATCTCCTGCATTTGAACAATACAATACAATACAATAGCAGAGTTGGAAGGGACCTTGGAGGTCTTCTAGTCCAACCCCCTGCGTGGGCAGGAACCTTATACCATTTCAGACAAATGTCTATCTAACATCTTAAAGACTTCCAGGGTTGGGGCATTCACAGAATGCAAAGAATGATAGCTTCCTGTCTTAAATTATGCATCACTCTACCAATCAAACCATTCTGAGGTTAAACTTTAAAATGTTGGGTTTATTCGGCCCCAATCCTTAGCCATGACAGACTCGTGGAGTTTTTTTCCCTCCAAGATACATGATGTTTTTAAAAAAAATATATGCCCAAAACAATCTGGGAAGTTTTCCAGTTCGCATTCTCCAGAAAATCTACAACACTTGTCCTGGAACACGAGAGGGAAACCAATAACCCAAGTTTAAACGCAAACGTTCTCCAAATCCGGAGCCAAGACTAAATGTCATAATAAGATTGTTTACCACTGCATTCTTGAAAGCCTGCTCAGTGTTGTGTTTTTTTTTAAAAAAAGAAATTATTGCTGGAGCCCATGTCGAAATGGAAAATGCAGAGAAGCCAAGGCCCTGCTCTAAAACAATGTTGTAAGTCCTCCCCCCCTCCCCAATGCTGTATCACTCTGATAAACAACTCATTCCCATAATAGTGATTATGCCCTAGGGTGTCAAACCATCTAGTAAGGTAAAGGTTCCCCTCGCACATGTGTGCTGGTCGTTCCCGACTCCAGGGGGCGGTGCTCATCTCCGTTTCAAAGCCAAAGAGCCAGCGCTGTCCGAAGACGTCTCCATGGTCATGTGGCCGGCATGCCTCAACGCTTAAGGTGCATGGAACGCTGTTCCCTTCCCACCAAAGGTGGTCCCTGTTTTTTCTACTTGCACAAGCCAAAAAAGGTTAGCCATCACTGCCTTAGTATCCTATTACTAAGAGTGTTGTATCTACGATTTAAGGTGATTTACAATTATGATGATCACTTGTTGCTTGTATGCACATTGAGAGCTTATGCACCTGGGGCAAATACCTTGTAGGTGTTGGCCAATAAAGAATTACGTTGTAAGGAAGAGCAGAATTATAAGTAGCTTTTTGCACCTTCAAAGCAACGTTTTTTTCCCAACAGCTACGTTAATTTGCATGTTGTGGTTTCAGCTGGCTTTGGAAGGCTTGCCTCTTCCAAAAATGCTTAAGGAAGCATCGGACACACCTTTTTAGCATCACGCTATAAAAACTCCGCTGTTGGTTTCTGGGCTGCAACCCCATAATGGGATTCGCTCGGCTTTTGCTTAGCTGGCTGCATAAACCCTGACGGGAGGTGTGTAAACTACAGATTAAGACTTAAAAACAATGGGTGATTCCCCGCGTACTAGGTTTGATTCATCAAAACTTAGCCAAACAAAGTGATCTTATTGCGATGTCAAAGTGTTTGGCCCTTATCTCTGTTGTATAATGTTGCAAAAAGTGCCCACGTAACGGGGACTCTGTGCTTTTCCTCCTTAATTCTATTATTAACTCAATGAATCGTTGATGCACATCTATCCAGAAGTCGGACCTATCCAATTTAATTCCATTTGCAACCAAATTAACCTTAATTACGCTTTTCATCCTCAGTTCTCCTTGCTCCACATCTCAACATGGCAGTATCAGAATGGGTTGCCATAAAGAAGCAGCTCAGGATGTGGGGTTTTTTGGCTTTTGGGAGCCTTGTGTGTCTAATGAAAAGAAGGACCAGGGCTGCTCCAATATCTAAGAGGTTGCCACGAAGAAAAGGAAGTCAAGCTATTCTCCAAGGCACCGGAAGGCAGGGCAAGAAGCAACAGAGGGAAACTAATCAAGGAGAGAAGCAACCTGGAAATAAGGAGAAATTTCCTGACAGTGAGAAGAATTAATCAGCGGAACCACTTGCCTCCAGAAGTTGTGGGTGCTCTTAAGGCTTTCAAGTGAGGCTTTCAAGAAGAGATTGGACAGCTATTGGACTGATATGGTATAGAGTTTCCTGCTTGAGCAGGGGGTTGGTCTAGAAGACCTCCACGGTCCCTTCCAATTCTTTTAGTCTATAATGCTGGATCTGTTAATCAGTGGAATGGCTTGCCTCTATAAGTTGTGGGTGCCCCATCACTGGAGGTTTTTGAGAAGAGATGGGGCAACCCTTTGTCTGAAGTGGTTGCAGGGTTTCCTGCCTGAGCAGCGGGTTGGACTAGAAGACCTCCAAGGTCCCTTCCACCTCTGTTATTTGGAATATTTGTGCAAGTTTCCTCTAGAATGCTATAATTCAAACTTTCCCATGCATGCCCTTCTAGCTGCTCACTTTAAAAAAAACAATCTATTAGCACCTTGATCAAGAGTCAAGGGAAGTGCTGTGGCCTAGAGGTGGAGCTCTTGCCTCACAAGCAGGAGGTTGTGAGTTCGATCCTAGGTAGAGGCACATGTAGGGTCTCTTGCTTGGGCAGGGGGTTGGACGAGATGACCTGCAAGGTCCCTTCCAACTCTGTTACTCTGTTAAAGTCTTAAAGAGGATAACAACATAAGCCTGCCACACCTTGAACCCAGGATAAATAAATAAAAAATCTCTACCTGCAGGGAATCAGAAGGTCTATTTTCAAATCTCTAGCTCGCCTCTTTTCTTTAAAAGATGTTTCGTGGGGAGGGAAGAGATGGGAGGAGGAGCAACTACAAGATGGACCTTCCCAAGCCACGCTGCGCTAGTCAATTGAATGCCAAACATGGGAGATACTCCCAACTGCATAAATACTGGCCTACAATGACCGGCTTGCCGAATGGACTGAAGAGGAAAGTGGAAGAGTGGCATGCAGCTCCCCCCCCCCCCCCTGGCTGGAGAATTCTGGGAGCTGAAGTCCTTCAGACTTAAAGTTGCAAAGGTTGGAGACCCCAGTTTTAAAGGATCAAGGAAGGAGGAAGAACAGAAAGATTCCAGGAATATTTTTTTTTTCCAGAGGAAATCTGTGGTTTGCAAGTGTATTTCAAGAATTTAAGGGACAATCATCCCCTGGAGTCCAGAGCCCTACTGGAAAAGACAGAGCATCCATTGTTTCAGCAAAACTACCCAAAGAGTGCAAATATTGTTGGGGTTGTTTTTTTTCCACAATGCCAGCTGCAGGAGAAAATATCTTACCATTAATATTTGCTTAACCACCGCTTGCTGCAATTGTTCCCTGTTTCACATTTTTTTAAAAAACAACACTTCTCTGCCACCAGAAATTAACTTGCACCAAACACTTCACTTTTTAGAAAGTCGCAAAACTGTTTTTTGACTAATCATCTGGTAATTCCCCCCCCCCCCCCTCTCCCAAGGAGTCTGGATGCTCTCGATCCCTTCGTGGTGAAAGGAAATTCTTAGGTACGGTTCTAATAGGTTTTGTGGCTTAAAAAGAACAAACGGAAATGGAGTGGGAAGAGATTTCGAAACATGGAAAACTGAGGGCATTTAAAAAAAAAAATAAAGCATCCAGCCTGCCCTTTTGAGATTATTTTTTTTAATTTCGAATGATGGACGTGTGTTTATCCCAAGCATGTTTTGAACTCAGTTGCTGACGAAGGACTGCTGGAAATTGGGAAGTTGGAATGGAGAACGTTCTGGGAAAGACCACTGGACTCTCTGCCTGGCCCTAACTCCCATGCTCAAAAGCCAGGATGTCGCAAACAATTGTGTTGTATAGAGAGCAGCCACTGCACAAAACAAAACAATCACTGCACAAAAACACCTCGGAACGGATTACTCACATGAACACCGTGGCCTCTTGGGGGCAGGGTGTTGTGCTTTCTTTTTCTTTCTTTTTTAATTTTAAATGCGGCTTCCACACCCTTCAGATAGGAAGAGAATATAAATAATGACTGAAAAAGCAAGCTAGGTTGGAATGTGGCATCTGATTTGCATGTTTTTCCAGAGAATTCTGGGAGGGAAAAGGGGCCGGAGAGGCCACAGATTTTTATCACCAGTTATCCTATGAATCGATCCAAAGGCTGCAGGCTCTATACAGGCCGTCTTTGACTTACGACAGTTCGTTTAGTGGCCGTTCAAAGTTACAACGGCACGGGGGGGGGGGGGTGGAAGTGACACGACTGTTTTTCACACGATTGTGACAGCACTGGGGTAAAAATTCGGCCGCTTGGCGACTGACTCATATTTACGACGGTGGCAGTGTCCCCGGGAGGTCACGCGACCCTCCTTTTGCGGAAGCCAGATTCACTTAACAACCGGCTTACTAATATATCAACTGCAGTGATTCACTTAACAACTGTGGCAAGAAAAGTCGTAAAATGGGGCAACACTTACTTAGCAACTGTCTCGCTTAGCAACAAAACATTTGGGCGCAATAATAATCGTAAGCTGAGGACTACCTGTAATGATAGATCGTGCTATTCACCCAGAAGCACATGGAGAGGGAATTACCCATTTCTCCCCCCACCGTATCCACAACAATGCTTCAAACATGAGCATAGCAGCTGCCAGCGGTGGGGAAACCCAGTTCCTAGATCCTGAACTCCCACATCCTAAAGCCCCATTTAAAATGGTCCGTGGTAAAACAGGTTGTCTAGCAACATCTGGGAGGCCAGTGTTCTCCTTCCTCCCTGAATGGAGCGATCCTCAAGGCCACAAGAGCAACAGCCCTGCTTATTCCAATTAAAGGTTCATCTGATGTAACATCTGCTCCTCGTAATGAACTGCAGGATGCGAATAATAGTCAGTGCTGGTATGCTACCTTTGGATATGGAAGCTCTTCTGGCATCCCTTAAATTGGCTTTCGAAAGACGGGGGAAAGAAATTGGGGTTTGACCGGTAGGAAGAGAAAGGCATAACCCAGAGGGAGAGGGGAGACAGGAGGGAAAAAATCTTAGTGGTCTCCCCACCAGAACAAAAATTGTGATTTCCTAGTTTTCTGTTTTGTTGCGTTAAGAGTACAATATCCCCAAATGCTTGCGTAGGGAATGAGAAGGAAAAACATCCCTGTCAACCTTCCCATTCAATATATGCATAAGAAAGGGACAGATCTCAAGTAAGGAAAACATTATTTGCATTTTACCTAAAGGATACCAGCCAGAGCAGAGAACAACTCAAAGATGGGAAGATGTAGAGACCTGGCCCATAAAATTTCCAAAAGTCGGACGCAACTGAGAGCATAACGTCATGATTATGATCAACATCATCATATATTAAATGGCAGCTCTAAAGGTAAAGGTTCCCCTCGCACATATGTGCTAGTCATTCCCAACTCTAGGGGGCAGTGCTCATCTCCGTTTCAAAGCCAAAGAGCCAGTGCTGTCTGAAGACGTCTCTGTGGTCATGTGGCCGGCATGACTCAACGCCGAAGGTGCACGGAATGCTGTTTCCCTCCCATCAAAGGTGGCTCCTATTTTTCTACTTGCATTTTTTACCTGCTTTCGAACTGCTAGGTTGGTAGAAGCTGGTACAAGTCACGGGAGCTCACTCTGTTACACGGCACTGGGGATTTGAACTGCGGAACTGCCAACCTTTCTGATCGACAAGCTCAGCATCTTAGTCACTGAGCCAGTGTCCCTCTAGACCTTGTTAGATTCCCATTATTTCCCAGCCACCATAGCCATGCTGGCTAAGGATGATGGGCGTTGAAGTCCAACATATATAGGGGCTGTAAGGAGGGAGAAATGAGATTTGCCTTTCTTTCCCCTTTAAAGTTGTTGCGATTAACTCTTCTTCTAGGTCAGTGTTTCTCAACCTTGGTGACTTTAAGTCCTGTGGGCTTCAACTCCCAGAATCCCCCAGCCAGCATAGCTGACTGGGGAATTCTGGGAGTTGAAGTCCACAGGACTTAAAGTCACCAAGGTTGAGAAACAGTGTTTTAGGTCATCCCTCCCATTTTACAAAAGAATTACACAGGGCCTACCTACTCCGGCCATCACACTGTGGACTGAACTTATCCGTGGGGCCATAAGCAAGGCCAACTGATCTTGGTGCCCAGGCTAGTTGCCATTGAGAAAGGCATCCTTTTCAGTGTTTGAGTGCTAAGCCACGTAAGTCCCACAAAGATGTTTTTTTCTTTTTCAAAAGGCAACTAACTGGACTTTGTTTTTCCTTGAAAACAACCATGACCTGGATGACTGAGAATCTCCAGATATTCAGCCATGAAGGATTTTACAGACTAACCTATGATGCACAGAAAGACTGTCTAGTACTTTAACGCAGGGGTCTCCAACCTTGGCAACTTTTAAGGCTTTGTGGACTCCAACTCCCAGAATTCCTCAGCCATCGCTGCTTTGATGGCTGCTGTTTTGTCGTTTCCAACACAGACATAGAAGAATAAGGCAAAAACAACACCACAAGTGGGTTTTTTTTTTTAACAACGCGATCATGAAGTCAAGCAGAAATTTTCCACTACGATTCCCTAATGAATTGAAGCTACTGTAACACAGAACTTTTAAAAATAATTAGCTCATTAAGCTCCAGCGCTCCAGCAATATCCCATGATCAATGGTGGTAAATACCACCAAGGAATGCCCCCCACTTGTCCCCTGGCGAAGCCACCGCTCAGAATAACTAGGGCTTTTATACCGTTACATCCAGGCTAGGAGATCGGGATAATTAATTTCTTTCAAGTTGAATTTATTTCTAAGAAATTCCCAGCAGTTCAAAGGCCACCCTCCTATCTAGTATGTATGACCAAAACTTGCAATTTAGTGAAAATTACCAGGAATTTCAAGATCCAGGGAAGCCCTCTTCCAAACAAAAAATCTACCTTGCCACCTGTTCCAAGATGATGTGCAGCTACTGGCCCTTCCTGAGATCTATCCAATTAGAGCAACTAAGGACAAAAGTCTAAAAAAGCATCAGCAGAAGTGGACCAGTATCATCTACTTCCTGAGGCCATCAAAATATAATTTAAAGGGATCTCATAAACTCTGACCAGGTGGCACCTCCATAATTCAAGTTCTAATTTAAAGCACATATAAGGGATTTTGTAGGCAAAGGTCTTCCCAAACCTATTAATTTAGTCAGTTCTGCCTCAAATTTATCTCCAAGTAGTCTCTCAAGTAATTGAGAAAGCTCTGCTGGGCAGTTCACTTAAGACACAACAATAATGGAGAAATAAATTATCATTGCTGGCATCAGAGCTACACATAAATGGACCTTGATCTGTGCCAAGTCAGATGTGTTGCAAAATTCATACTTCTGTGCCTTAAGTCATCCGTCAATTCATTTGCCTTCAATCTGGGCTCACCAGAAACAGTTCTCCAGAGTGAAAGCCTCGACAACTCTTCTCAGCTCAAAAGTGTCACACCGAGACCAGGATGTTGTCAGGATCACTCTCTAATTCCTCAGAGGATTCAGCAATCCTCAAAAGTCCCTGAGGATCAACCAGGTTAACCCGTCCCCACCCTTCCAAGGAAGGCAGTCACAGCCAGCTCAAGTCTCACCAGGATGCAATCTGTTTGTGACAGTGAGATGATTCTTATCCCGCTGATGCCCCCTTTGCTTCCAATCCCTCCCACTCCCAAAGTCTAAAGCCAGGCTGGTGTATAAATACACACGCACAACCTACTTATAACTCCCCAATTTCATTCGCACAATGCACCAAAGTAGATGATAGATAGATAGATAGATAGATAGATAGATAGATAGATAGATAGATAGATAGATGACAGATAGATGAAGATGATAAACAGATTGACTGAGATAGATATGTATAGAGAGAGATGCTAGATAGCTAGAGACTGAGATATGGAGAGAGAGAGAAAAAAAATAAAATAGATTAGATTAATAGATAAATAGAGGTAAATAGATAGGCAGACTATATATATATAGAGAGAGAGAGAGAGAGAGTGTGAGAGAGAGAGAGAGATGATAGATGATAGATATAGACAGATTGAGATAGACTGAGATAGATATGTACAGAGAGAGAGAGAGAGAGAGAGAGAGAGAGAGAGAGAGAGAGAGAGAGAGAGAGAGAATTTAATAGAGAGAGAGAGATGAGATAGACAGACACTTTTTAACTCCCAGTGTGACTGAGGGCCATCTGGTCACTCGATGGATTAAATGCAGAAAAAGGCAGAATCCCATATAACCCAGGTTTTCCAAAGCAGGCTGAAGGGACGCCGGCTCTGCTTAGGAGGATGGGCTGGAACCGCTCCCAGGATGGCCCTCTAAAGTCCAGCGCTGGCCTCAAGCCAACCGCCTCGGCCTTGGGCACTCACCTCTCTCTCTCTCCCGGGGAGTGGGGGGGGGGGTTGGAGGGACGCAGAGCAAGGGCAACATGACCGCCAGAGGGTCTCTCTCCCCACCCCCACATGCCCCCCCCACCAACCGAACTCACCTCAGCGGTCCTTTCCAGGCAACCACGAAGCCATCCCAAAGGCCCCCAGGAGGGTCTGCAAAGAGAGCCCAGGGTGAGGGAGGGGAGGGAGGCCCCCTCCCCAATTCCTGGGTCGTGTGAGGGGGGGGATACTCACATGCCTCACCGTTGGGTAAGGGTCCCCTCCATGTCCTTGGGGGGGGGGTGTTGTTTCCCCCTCAAGGTCTCTTCTGCCCCCTCACAAAAACACCAACCCTCCCCTCAGAAGGAACCTTCCCCCCTCCCCAAAAGAGCCCCCCCTCCCTCCTCCTCCTCTCAGCTGGGGGCTCCCCAAAGGACGAACCCCCCCTCAACTCCTCCCAGAAAGGTGGCCGTTGCTGAGGGGAGAGAGAGAGAGAGGGAAGAAAGGGGGGGTTTGAGGGGGGAATGGTGGCGAACGGGACGTTCGGTTCGCCCAACCCCGACGCCGGACGGAAAGAGAGAGGGTCCAATCCACTTACCCTCCTCTCCGCCGCCGCCGCCGCCAGCTCTCCTCAGCGACCAGAGCGCCCACTCGGGCTCAGCCTCCTGCATCACTTCCGGGGGGTGGGGCCTTGGCAGAGAGGGAGGGAGGAAGGGAAATCAGCTGGCGGCGCGGTGACGTCGGACGCGCGTCCGCGCTCGCTTTGACGCCGCGCGCAGCGTAAGGGCGCTTTGAGCGGCTCTTCCCCTCTTTTCCCCCTCCTTCGTTTTCGTCGCCTGCGGAGGTGAGTGAGGGCGAGTATTTATGTTGGGGAATGGTGGGGGGGTGACCTATACCCATAGGGGTGGGTAGTGGGCGTGTTGGGAGCAAAAGTGCAGGTGAACCAGAAAAGGGGAGAGGGGAGGAGAGAGGAGCGTCTGTTCCCGAAGACGAAGAGAGCGTCCCGACAAGAGGAGGCACGGCAGAGGTGAAACACCCCCCCCCACTTCCCACCCCCGCATATATATTGGTATCGCCCACAGGGCTCTAAGTGGGACCGACAGAGGAGCAGCGCATGCGTTGGTGGGGTGTTTTTTTTTTGCCCTCTCCCATAGGGGGCGCTACAGGGGGGCAAGATGACGTCAGTGCTGTCAATGAGACCTGAACCAAACGAGGACATTGGTGTTGCGTGTCCCACCTGGAAGGATTCACGAGTTTCTTTAGCTATAACATTCTATTTTATTTTAGTAGGTAGGTAGATGAATGGATAGAGGGAGGGAGGGAGGTGAATAGATGGATGGATGGAGATAGGTAGATAGATAGATAGGTAGGTAGGTAGGTAGGTAGGTAGGTAGGTAGGTAGACGATAGATAGATAGATAGATAGATAGATAGATAGATAGATAGATAGATAGATAGATAGATAGATAGATAGATAGATAGATAGATAGATGAGAGGTAGGGAGGGAGATAATGGATGGATAGAAATGATGAATAGAAGAAAGATAGATAGGAGAGATGGATAGATGAGAGGTAGGGAGGGAGGTAATGGATGGATAGAAATGATGGATAGGAGAAAGATGGATGGATACCGATGGATAGATAGATAGATAGATAGATAGATAGATAGATAGATAGATAGATAGATAGATAGATAGATAGATAGATAGATAGATAGATAAGATAGATAAGATAGAGTTAGTTAATTAGAGACAGACAGACAGACAGACATGATAGATATGATAGATAGATGATAGAGATGGACAGACAGACAGATGCTTTGCTTCTCATCCTGGAGGAGGAGCTTTAGAACTGGGGGTGGGGCCTCATTGCAAGGGTGGGGCCTGAAGGCTAAGGGGTGGGACTTCAGACTGATGAAGGTCGAATCTAAATCTCTGGTAAATTAAACAGGTTTTATTTTGTCATAAACTAAGAAAGATACAGATAGTTTGCAAAAGAAAATTTGTATATTCGGTGCCCACCCACCCACCCAAATAATAGCAACTGTCATTGTAGGAAGAGACCCAATTCATAACGTATGGTATAGTGCCCATATGTGCTTGCTTATAAAAGCCAGTTCTTTCTTTCGAAAAAATCCGCCCTTTAGATAGTATTTTTCAAAATCTCACTGATGTCCTTTATTTGGGACATTTAATTTCTCCTGTTCGTACTGTTTAATGCACAGTCCTTCACACTCGTAGGAAAAACACAAACAATGAGTTGCCCTTTTAAAATAAGTGTATAAACCTTTATTCAAACATACATTTTTATTTTGCTTGGCTCTGCTCTTGAATTTTCCTTTATAAAACAAAGTTATAAACATAAACATTTTTTATCCTTACGAATCTCCTTCAGATTTACCCCTTTTTCAAGTTTGTTCTTTTATTTTTTCCCAAGAAAATATGACCGTTTATGAAACCAAAACTGCAGAGTATGAGATTCTACAAGTCTATAATGAAGTTCATTAATCTTCCCAGATGCTGATTGGCAGCAGGCAGTCATTCATAGAGAGACACCGTGTTAATCGATGCCTTAATGAAATTATACAAAAGCAGCAATTTAGACCCAGGAGTTTGAAAGGCATTGCATTCAAGAGCCCACCCACGTGTTTGCCTCAAAAGATGGTCTAGACTTTGAAGAAAGAGCCCGCGTTCAAAGAACTCTATTGCTTGCTGTGGTTTTCTGACTGCAGCCCACAAACCACCAATAGTTGTATAGTTCTTCCATGCGCTCAGTTGCCCTCAATCAAAGCCGTAGGTAGCAGGAAGGAACAGAGCATGAAATCATAAAACATGAACTCCATGAGAAAAAAAACAACCTCTGGAGACAAATTGCTCAATTTTACTCATCTTTTTTTATTTGGTGACATTATAAATCTATCAGCACATGATGAATTTTATTGTGAATGCTTAAAGACTGGAAGTCTTTAAGAAGAGGTTGGATAGCCATTTGTCTGAAATGGCATAGGGTTTCCTGCCTGGGCAGGGGTTTGGACTAGATGACCTCCAAGGTCCCTTCCAACTCTGCTATTGTATTATTGTATAAATATCTCACCCACAGCAACTTGGAACTGCCCTGGGACTTTTTTCCACCCTTAAAAAAACTGTATTATTATAACTGTATTATATGTAAAGAAAAAAGGAAGTGAAAACCTAGAGATTTCCTCTAAAGCTGGCTTGTAAACCGAAAGATGAATAAGAAATGGGTTTGTTGTTTTTTTTGTAAATGTTGTGTGATGTATTTTGGGACATCTCTTTGCCTCGACAGACGAGGGCAATTGGGTTGGCTAAAAGAGGAAACTAAGAAGTTTCAAGATGAGATTTTACGGTCCTGAAACTGAGGGAATCACTGTAAACCGATGCAAAACGATATAGCTATCCTTAGTAAGGTGGGCAGTGGCTGAGCAAATACAAAGGTACTTTGCAAGTAGACAGCAATTTGAAGTTACAACTGGCAAAACATGTTTACACGAGTGAGATTCGAACCGCTGGACACAACGGTCAGGTATGGGAGATCCAATTCTATACCCTACAATGAGCATCTCTGCATTTGTGGAGCAGTTAGAGGTAGAACACCTGGCTCACGTCCTATTGGATAGTTGCTTGTATAAGGAAGTGAGAGATTAGTACCTTGGTCTATATACCAAATGACCCATTGGGATCCCCATACCAAGGCAAAGTCTTTGAGTTCCCTCTTCAGGATCTGGCCTTCTCAAGAGCAGTCAGGGTGGATCTCCTCTAGGACTGACTGGTTGGATGGCCTTGCAGTCCAAGGGACTCAATGCAGGAGTCTTCTTCTCCAGCACCAGAGTTCAAAGGCCTTAATCTTCTCCAGGGAGTCCTTCCTCCTTCTCATTAGGGGGCCAAAGTCTCTGAGTTTCCCCTTCAGGATCTGGCCTTCTAAAGAGCAGCCAGGGTGGATCTCCTCTAGGACTGACCGGGTGGATGGCCTTGCAGTCCAAGGGACTCAATGCAAGAGTCTTCTCCAGCACCAGAGTTCAAAGGCCTTAATCTTCTCCAGGGAGTCCTTCCTCCTTCTCATTAGGGGGCCAAAGTCTTTGAGTTCCCTCTTCAGGATCTGGCCTTCTCAAGAGCAGTCAGGGTGGATCTCCTCTAGGACTGACCGGTTGGATGGCCTTGCAGTCCAAGGGACTCAATGCAGGAGTCTTCTTCTCCAGCCCCAGAGTTCAAAGGCCGTAATCTTCTCCAGGGAGTCCTTCTTCCTTCTCATTAGGTGGCCAAAGTCTTTTGAGTTCCCTCTTCAGGATCTGGCCTTCTAAAGAGCAGCCAGGGTTGATCTCCTCTAGGACTGACCGGTTGGATGGCCTTGCAGTCCAAGGGACTCAATGCAGGAGTCTTCTTCTCCAGCACCAGAGTTCAAAGGCCTCCATTCTTTGACGCTCAGCCTTCCTTAGGGTCCAACCTTCACAGCCATCCATTGCAAGAGGGAAAACCATCGCCTTGACTGGACACATTTTTTTGTTTTTGGGGATGAATCTGACCAAATGAGACTTCTTTTCTGCAGCTAAACACACCACCCCATTAAAAGCACAAACACACACACACACAACCATCTGTCACCTTTCCCAGCTGCAGAACAATTGAGGGTCATTACTTCAGCTAAATGTTATAATTTAGTTCCGAAGACAACAAAATGGGGTTGCATTTTCCAAGGGAGTCAGTTGAGCAGACATGAAGATTGGGCACCTGGTTAATTCCTCTGCCAGCCTGACAGCGTAATTCTTCTGTGCAGGATTTAAGAGGGATCAGGAGGCAGCTATCAAGAGCTCTGGTGGTGGGGAAGGCTCTCTTTGTTAAACCCAGCTTAGATGGCTCCTCTGACTTTAAGATGTTTTTTGCAGGAGAAGGTACAATAAATGTTATTTTTTTCCTTATTAGGGTTGCTGGGAGAACTATGATGTGCTTTATTGGCCTTAATAACTTATTACACATATAAATATGATTATAAATATGATATAAAGACAGATAGACAGGCAAACTGCCCTGTCTGATAGATATAAAAAGAGAGAGAGAGAGAGAATGTGAATGTGCTTTATTAGCCTTAGCTTAATAACACGTTACACATATAAATATGATTATAAATATGATATAGATAGGCAAACTGCCCTGTCTGATACATAGATATAGAAAGAGAGAAGAAAGGGAGAGAAAGAGAAGAGAGAGAGAGAAAGAGAGACTGTGAATGTGCTTTATTAGCCTTAGCTTAATAACACATTACACATATAAATATGATATAAAGACAGATAGACAGGCAAACTGCCCTGTCTGATAGATAGATGATAGATAGATAGATAGATAGATAGATAGATAGATAGATAGATAGATAGATAGATAGATAGATAGATAGATAGATAGATAGATAGATATAGAAAGAGAGAAGAAAGGGAGCGAAAGAGAGAGAGAGAGAATGTGAATGTGCTTTATTAGCCTTAGTTTAATAACACATTACACATACAAATATGATTATAAATATGATAGATAGATGGGCAGACTGACTTGTCTGATACACAGATATAGGAAGAGAGAAGAGAGAGAGAACGAGAATGGTTTATTGGACTTAACTTAATAACTTATTACATATATAAATATGTTTATAAATATGATAGAAAGACAGACTGACGGGCAGACTGACCCGATACATAGATGGAGAAAGAGAGAAGAATGAGAGAAAGAGAGAGAGGGGTGTAGATGATAGAGAAGTAGAGAGACAGACTGACAGACAGATGGGTCCATCTTCTGAATCTTGAGCCAAACGCAACTTATTTGCTAAGCCAGTGTTAAAACATGATTTAGCATATGACCCAGTGCCAACCCATCAATAATTCTCCTTGAGGACACTAAGAAAGAGAGCATTGTGCTCTCCAGCTGCAGAACTCAAAGTCATGAACAATGAAACCACAATATTTCGTTTACAAGAATGCTTTGCCGTGGTAGAGCTCAGCCATCCTGGACAACAGACGTTACTTTTGTTCACTGGAAAAAAAAAAAGATGGATTTCTCCAGCATTTTCGAGGGAGGCTCGCTTTCTGCGTGCGTCCGTGCTGGCTTGGGCTCGCTGCGTCTTGGGTGTCAGCGGAAAGCTGAAAACAAGATGGTGTCCACCATAGTTTTCGCCATCTATTCTCACAATCGCTCCGAGGGATGGCGGAAGCAGATAACAGGGCGCCCTCAACTCACGACCACAACGGAGCCCAAAATTTCCATCGCTAAGCAAAACAGTTAAGTGAGCCTTGGTGGCGCAGTGGTTCGAGTGCAGTACTGCAGGTTATTTCTGCTGACGGCCAGCTGCCAATTTGGGCAGTTCGAATCTCAAGGTCGACTCATCCTTCCATCCATCCAGGGTGGGTCAAATGAGGACCCAGATTGTTGGGAGCAAGAGGCTGACTCTGCATGATTCACTTAACGGAAACGATTCCCTTAACTGTGGCCAGAAAAGGCGCAACTCACAGGTCCTAAAAATGGGTGCAAGTCAGCCTCTTGCCCCCCCAACAATCTGGGCCCTCATTTCACCCACCTCAGAAGGATGGAAGACTGAGTCAACCTTGAACCGGTCAGGATCAAACTGCTGGCAGCCGGCAGTCGGCAGAATTAGCTTCAGTACTGCATTCTGACCAATGTGCCACCATTTCAACAAGTCTACCCACTGCCAGGAGTTCCCAAGTCCTCACCCAGGAATATCTCTCTCCTTTCTCCAGATGATACCGGTCACCCGTCAAGAAGTCCTTGGCCTTTACCGCAAAATATTCCGAATAGCCAAAACATGGCAGTCGGCAAGTGGACAGATGAAAGAGACAGAGAAAGAAAAACAGTATATCATCAGTGAAGCTAAAACCTTGTTCCGTAAGAATCGAGCTGTGAGTTAGCAGTTGATCTGGAGCAGGGGTCTCCAACCTTTGCAACTTTAGCAAAGCTGGCTGGAGAACTCTGGGAGCTGAAGTCCTTCAGACTTAAAGTTGCAAAGGTTGGAGACCCCTGATCTGGAGGGTTTCTTTTCTTTCTTTCTTTTTTAAATCATTGGGATTTGGAGGGTGGGCATTCTGGGAGGTGAGAAGGAGTGGCCTAGAGGTGGAGCTCACGCCTCACAATCAGCGGGCTGTGAGTTCGATCTTAGGTAGAGCCACGGTGGCCCAGTGGTTAGAGTGCAGTACTGCAGGCTGCTTCTGCTGACTGCCGGCTGCCTGCAATTTTGGCAGTTCCAATCTCACCAGGCTCAAGGTTGACTCTGCCTTCTGTCCTTCCGAGGTGGGTAAAACGAGGGTCCAGATTGTTGGGCGGGCAAGAGGCTGGCTCTGTAAACCGCTTAGAGAGGGCTGCAAAGCACTGGGAAGCAGTATATAAGTTTTATTGCTATTGCTCTTGCTTTTATCCTTCTTTCCTTCCATCTATCCATCCATCGTGCACAGTGGTTAGAATACAATATTGCAGGCTAATTCTGCCGACTGCCAGCAATTCGATTCTCACCAGCTCAAGGTTGACTCAGCCTTCCGAGATTGGTAAAATGAGGACCCAGGTTCTTGGGGGCAAGAGGCTGATTCTGCAAACCATTTAGAGAGGGCTGTAAAAGCGCTATGAAGCAGTATATGTGCTATTTTCCTTCCTTCCTTCCTTCCTTCCTTCCTTCCTTCCTTCCTTCCTTCCTTCCTTCCTTCTTCTCTCATTCACTATCAATATTCTTCCTCCCTCTCCCTTCCTTCTGTCCATCCATCCATCCTTCCAGGCAGATCAAGGTCTTTTCTTTGAACATCTTTGGGGAACAGGGGTGGAATTCGCAAGATAATTGTGTGTGTTGGGGGGAGTTTTAACTTACCTGTCTGTTCTTTAGGACCTCTGCACTTTCTGTTCTAACTTTCCTTTTCTTTTTTCTGTGTTGTTTGCAAGACCAGCTAACAGATCCCGAGCTGATTAAACAGTGTGTAAAAGAGTGCCACGCGAGGATAGAGCTGGGACTTCATTATAACAACCCTTATCCAAGGCCTGTAAGTAGGAATCAGCTCTTTGCTAGGCATCTGTTAATTCTCAGTCCGGAGCAGTGGTGGGATTCAAAATTTTTTACTACCGGTTCTGTGGGCGTGGCGTGGCTTGGTGGGCGTGGCAAGGGAAGGATACGGTAAAATCCCCATTCCCTCTCCACCCCACTAATCTGCTTTACAGCTCCGTTCCCCTGTGCAGGCCAATTACTGTAGCTGGGACTCCGAAGAGAGAAGGGGGCGCGGCCAGCCAGAGGTGATATTTACCAGTTCTCTGAACTACTCAAAATTCCTGCTCCAGAACTGGTCAGAACTGGTTGAATTCCAGCTTTGGCTGGAGATTCTATCTTGACAATAGTTCGCAGAGATACTGTCAGTCCTTGATTTTTGCAACCCTTCCTTTACTAACTGCTTGTAGTTACCATGATACTTGGAAAAGTGACCGGTCCTCACATTTGTGACCATTGCAGCATCCCCACAGTCCCGTGATCAAAAAAAAACCAGGCACGTGGCCTCCAGCATGTATGCAGTTGGTTGCAACGCCCTGGGATCTGTGAAAACCATTTGTTGCTTTCCCAGCTGGCTTTTGACAAGGTCACTCATTGAACGATTACACGATTCATTTAACGGAAACGATTCCCTTAACTGTGGCCAAAAAAGGCGCAACTCACAGGTCCTAAAAATGGGTGCAAGTCAGCCTCTTGCCCCCCAACAATCTGGGTCCTCATTTCACCCACCTCGGAAGGATGGAAGACTGAGTCAACCTTGAACCGGTCAGGATCGAACTGCAGGCAACCGGCAGTCGGCAGAATTGGCTTCAGTACTGCATTCTGACCAATGCGCCACCATTTCAACAAGTCTGCCCACTGCCAGGAGTTCAATCCTGACCGGCTCAAGGTGGACTCAGCCTTCCCTCCTTCTGAGGTGGGTCAAATGAGGACCCAGATTGTTGGGGGCAAATAAGCTGACTGTAAACCGCTTAGAGAGGGCTGGAAAGCACTGGGAAGTGGTATATAAGTCTAAGTGCTATTGCTTCTTCCTTCCTTCCTTCCCTCCCTCCCTCCCTCCCTCCTCCCTTCCTTCTTTGCTTCCCTCCTTCCTTCCTTCCCTCCCTCCCTCCTTCTTTCCTGCCTTCTTTCCTTCCCTCCTTCCATGGTCGCAGTGGTTAGAATTCAGTATTGCAGGCTAATTCTGCTGACTCGGCCCACTGCCAGCAGTTCGATCCTGACCAGCTCCAGATTGACTCAGCCTTCCACCCTTCCGAGGTGGGTCAAATGAGGACCCAGATTCTTGGGGGCAAATAGGCTGACTCTGTAAACTGCTTAGAGAGGGCTGTGAAAGCCCTGTGAAGCAGTATTTAAGTCTTAAGTGCTCTTACTATTGCTACATTTTTCTTTTTCCTGTTCCTTTGCTTTAGCTTTTACCTTCTTGTTTAAAATGAAAGTTTCATTGGGGGGAAAAAAGAGAGAGAGAGAGAGGGAGATGCATGATTAAGCATGATCTCTGAACAAGGGGTGGATGTCTTTTCAGAGTCTTTTCTTACACAACTTTTCTTTTCTTCTGACCGTACAGATTCATTTGCCACCCATGGGTCTCGCCCTGCCACAAGCCCGGGCGTTTCGACGCCAGGAGAAGCTCAGGAAAATCTCTACCCCAGTTTATTTGAAATCTCACGATGAAATTTCATAGCCCCTGAGCCAGCCTGGGGGTCGAGATCGTCTTAAGGTCTTAAGGTTTACCGGAGTGATGCACTTGGCATGAGGACAGGTGAAAATGAAATCGGTACGGTTACCACCAGGTGATTTCACACACACACACCCTCCCAAGGTCCAGAATCCACTTGGTCCCAAAGAGAGACGGAGGAGAAGAGAGAGCTAAATCTGCCTTATGTGAAAAGAAAGAAGCATTGTGGGATAATTAAAAAAAATGTGATTTAAAAAAAAAGAAATCCAAGGTCTGATCAGTTCTACTTGATACACATATCCTCAAGTGTTATTGATATTCCCACGGTCTCCTCACTTAATCACCAAACTCTTTTTCAAAGTTGCAACTGCCCCCACCCGAGTGGTGGGTTTCAAATTTTTTAGAACCTACTCTGTAGGTGTGGCCTATTTTGTGGGCATGGCTTGGCAGTCATGTGACAGGGTGGGAGTGGCCACCTTTTAAAATGTGGTGAAACTCATTTAACAACGCTCTTGCTTAGCAACCAAAATTTTGGACTCAATTGTGATGATAAATTCTTTCTTTCTTTCTTTCTTTCTTTCTTTTTCTTTCTTTCTTTCTTTCTTTCTTTCTTTCTTTCTTTCTTTCTTTCTTTCTTTCTTTCTTTCTTTCTTTCTTTCTTTCTTTCCTTCCTTCCTTCCTTCCTTCCTTCCTTCCCTCCCTCCCTCCCTCCCTCCCTCCCTCCCTCCCTCCCTCCCTCCTTTCTTTCCTTCCTTCCTTCCTTTCCTTTCCTTCCCATTGGGTCACTGGCAGCGGCAGGCCAGATTTACTTCCAGGTACGCCGGTGGAACCCCCTCTCACCGGTTCTCTAAATTTCACCAACCGGCTCTCGCGAGTAGGTGCGAGCCTGCAGAAACCCACCACTGCCCCACCCCCCAAAAAAGACACAGGTAGTCCTTGACTTAACAATCACAACTGGTTTGTTTTGCGCATGCGCACATGGCAATTGAAATCGGCACGAAACCTTACCTTTTCCTGCAGCCCCGGTGAGTAAAACAGCTGAGACTTGGCAATCCGCTCGGCCTCGCCGATCAGCCGGGTTTTCAGCAAAGGAAATATAGGATGGAATAGAACAGGGGCGGGTGGAGAGGCGGGATCAGTGGTGGGCTCCAGATCCCGTTGCGACGGGTACGGTGCAACAGGGGCCAGCGTCTTCCACATGCATGCGCACAGCATGCATTCTTACCTCTTGAAACACCTCTCCTTAAGCCTCTGCGACGCTCCAGCTGCTTGGCGGAGCTCAAATACAGGTAAGGAGGACGGGCGGGCGAGTGGGCCCTCTGGAGCACTGTTACCGGAACGGTACCCGCTGCTCCTGGCAGGCACCGATACACCTGTACCGGTGCGTACCGCCTGCAACCCACCACTAGGCGGGGCCAACTGATCACCGGAAGTATCGGTTCACCCAAACCGGTCCGAGCCGGCTGAGTCCCACCCCTGCATCTGACCCAACTTTCGCGCTTCGAATCTGGATCTCGATTGAGAGCGACGTTATTGCAACGCTCGCCTTCTCCGTTCCCCCAACTCTGCAGTTCTTGCAGCCGGAGGGCAAAACTCCGAGAGACAAAGAGGCCTTTGAAGACTGCCAGCGAAGGCCCGGGTCAAAACATAGACATCTTTTAATGGGAAGCTGCGGGAATACATAACATCCGTTTTTTGGGGGCGTGCAGTTCAGTCGTCTAACTGGCAAAGGGCCGCCACGCCCCGGTTGATCCAGTGCTTCTGGGGAAGGTCAGAAGGGAGCTCGATGGAGAGGACGTAGTTGGTGGAGTGTCCGGTGGTGGACAAGGTGCCCCTCCGGGCGCTGGTTTTGTAGACGGGGCACAAGTAGATCCGCTCGTGCAGAAACTTGGCGCTCTCGCCGGGCTTCAGCCAAATGATGGGCAAGGCGTCGTAAAGGATCTTGGGGAAGGAGTCGCCGATCTGCATGGTTTCCCTGTTCCACCGGGCTCCTTCCAGAAAGAGGCCCTTGACGTAGGCGCCGTCTTCGGGCAGGTGCTGCATGGTGTGCTCCTGCGCCATCACCTGCCAGACGGGACGAGAAGGAAGGAAGAACGTGTCAGCCCGACGTTCCTGGTTTCGAAGGAAGTGGGCGATGGGGGGGAGGGGGTCGTACCCTGCACCAAGCGTCGGGCTCGCTGGCTGTGTTAAACGCCGTCCCTGGGATTGGTAAACCAGGATTACAGCTCTGGGCATCAGCTTTCAAGAGTGTTGTAGAGCAGAGCTGGTGGCAGACTCAAACAGTGAGGAGGTTGGGGAGGAACGAGGGCCAGTCCTGGAGTCTGGGGAAGGCTCTGCGTCGGAGGCAGAGATGGGGCCAGGGCTGTCTGACAGTTTTTATCAGCTGCCTTATGGAGTCGGAGATCAGTGGGGCAGAAGAACAGCTGGAGCCTTATCCCGATGTGTGCATGCGCAGAGCTGCCAGGAGAAGGGCACCGCTAAGGAACAAGGGTCGCCTTGGGAGTAAGGCCACAGGTGGAGGGCTCGGTGTCGGAAGCAGAGAGGGGGCCAGGGCCATATGCCAGTTATCAGCTGCCTTTGGAGTCAGACATCAGTGAGGCCGAAGAACAGCTGGAGCCTGCTCCCAGGGTGCGCATGCACAGAGCTTCCAGGAGTGGGGAACAGCTGAGGAACAAGGGGCGACTCTGGAGTGAAGGCACAGGTGGATGTTGAATGGCCTCTCCCATAGGGAATAAAGAGGAGCAAAAAGGGAGTGGAGTTTGCAGGAGACAATTTAGTTCAATTCATGAGGGTGAAGATCTGTTCCTGACTTCTTGCCAAGGAATTGCTGCTACAGCGTGGCGTTTGGAAGATATCGGCCTGGCAGCTAAAAAAGCCCGATCAAGGTCTGTAGTCATGAAACCTCTTGAAAGACTGTTGGCCGCGACTATGCTGGAGAGGAATTCCCTTTCATCTAAATAAAAGGGGTTTTATCGGGATGGGGAGTCGGCTTCATGATCTTGGGAAGCCTCCTGGGTCAGAACACAGAGGGCCGAGAGAGTGGGTGTGGATCTCACCGAGGGGAGGGCAGGATCAGCATCAGAAAAAGTTCTCGATGGAGGGGAATATTTGACGTTCAGGGTTGACCTGTAGGGTCCTTGGGGGGTCTTGGAGCTTGGTTGTTTCCTTATAGACGTTTCATTAACCAACTAGGTAACATCTTCATTGCTAGGAGGGGGTGGGATTTCCAGAGGAGGGGAAGGAAGAGGACTAGGAAGTCCTTGGTGCTCTCTGAGCTTGGTTGTTTCTGGAAGACATTTCGTGACCCAACTAGGTCACACCATCAGTGCTAGGAAGGAGCGGGGTTTGCTAAAGAGAGTTGATGATGTTACTTAATTGGGTCATGAAACATCGGCAAGGAAACAACCAAGATTCAGAGAACACCAAGGACACACACACACACCCGCAGTCTTCCTCCTCCACAATCCCACCCCCTTCAGCCACTGATGATGTTGCCTAGTGGGGTCCTGAAACGTCTGCGAGAAAACAACCAAGTTCAGAGATCACCAAGGGCCCCTTCTTCTCCCAGACCTTGCCAGCTGAAATCCCGTGAAATTCCAACAGAATCTGGCAATGCCCCTTTTGCCAGCCTGGGGGGGCAAACCGATCCCATCATGAAAATTTTCTCCAATGAAACGAAGCTCCTTTTTTCGCCCCCCTTTCCAATAAACTCCGATATCTCCATCTGCTCGTTATATTTCCAGCTACAACACTCTCTGGACCTATTTATTTTGAACTCTTTTTGGTGCTTTTCCCCAGGGGCTTGTTCTGAGAGCAGAGTTCCCTCACCGGCATTAATAATTGCCATCCATTATTTAATATTTGGCACATTATTATCTCCCAACACGGAGGGATCAATTAAATCCGAACGGGGCCCACGCTGTTTTCTAGCCTTCAACAACTCTGAGTGAAGTCCAGAGAACCCGGCTTCAGAAATCCATATTTCAGGAAAGGAAATATTTCTTTCCCACCGTCCACATTTTATAGCAGAGGCACTTTGTTGCTGCCTGGTACCCAGTTAGTTCTGATGAGTATATATGGATGCGGTCTAGAAATCAAAAGGAAGAGGGGGGAAGGAAGGAAGGAATTCACCTGGAAGGAAGGAAAGGAAGAAAGGAATTCAGCTGGAAGGAAGGAAGGAAGGAAGGAATTAATTCATCAGGAAGGAAGGAAGGAAGGAAGGAAGGAAGGAAGGAAGGAAGGAAGGAAGGAAGGAAGGAAGGAAGGAAGGAAGGAAGGAAGGAATTCATCTAGAGTAAGGAAGGGAGGAAAGAAGGAATTTAGCTAGAGGAAGGAAGGAAGGAAGGAAGGAAGGAAGGAAGGAAGGAAGGAAGGAAGGAAGGAGTGTGGGGGGGAAAACAAAATCTGGGATATTTTCAGGAGGGTCATCATTTTTTGTAGCTACTCACTTTGAACCCTGCTAAGATCAAAGCCTGCTTTTGTGCTAGTAGCTACCTGACCCTCAAGTCTCATTATTTTAGTAGCAAATCTCCAAGATGCTTATAAGATGATCGTTTCCATCAATTGCCACCTCATCTATTTCTCTAGGAGAGTCAATGATTGAACTTCCACCTGAAAACTTGGGCTGTTTCATTAAACACTGGATTCTCTTGAGCTTTTTAGGTCTTTGTCCTACCACATAGGTTGATGCTCTTCCCCTCCCTTTCTTCCTTCCTTCCTTCCTTTCTTTCTCTCTCTCTCTCGCTCACTCTCCTTCCCTCCCTCCCTCCCTCCCTCTCTTTCAATTTTTCTCATAAAGTCTTATACTTCACCCATGTCTTAAGTGCTAGTCCCTTTTCTCCATTCCTTTGGCTTTTTATTTTTATTTTGCATCTCAACTACAAACTGCCCCGTAACAATACTCTGTATTAACACAATTAAAATGAGCTCTCTCTCTCTCTCTCTCTCTCTCTCTCTCTCTCTCTCTCTCTCTCTCTCTCTCTCTCTCTCCCTCCCTCCCTCCCTCCCTCCCTCCCTCCCTCCCTCCCTCCCTCCCTCCCTCCATCCATCCATCCATCTATCTATCTATCTATCTATCTATCTCTATCTGTTCTAATCTACAGCATCTATCTATCTCTATCTGTTCTAATTTACAGCATCTATCTCTCTATCTATCTAATCTACAGCATCTATATCCATCCATCCATCCATCCATCCATCCATCCATCCATCCATCCATCCATCCATCCATCCATCTATCTATCTATCTATCTATCTATCTATCTATCTATCTATCTATCTATCTATCTATCTCTATCTGTTCTAATCTACAGCATCTATCTATCTATCTATCTATCTATCTATCTCTCTCTCTCTCTCTCTCTCTCTCTCCATCCATCCATCCATCCATCCATCCATCCATCCATCCATCTATCTATCTATCTATCTATCTATCTATCTATCTATCTCTCTGTTCTAATCTACAGCATCTATATTATCCATCCATCCATCCATCCATCCATCCATCCATCCATCCATCCATCCATCCATCCATCCATCCATCCATCCATCCATCCATCCATCCATCCATCCATCCATCTATCTATCTATCTATCTATCTATCTATCTATCTCTATCTGTTCTAATCTACAGCATCTATCTATCTATCTCTATCTATCTATCTGTTCTAATCTACAGCATCTCTCTATCTATCTATCTATCTATCTATCTATCTATCTATCTATCTATCTATCTACATATACTTTACCTCAAATTCAAATCCAATATGATCGATTGGGATAGTATACTTTCTGGCGTAATTCTGAGAGACTCCCGTCAGGAAAGACTGAGTAAAATAGAAACCAGAGATCCAAAATACATTCGGGGGGCCGTGTTTGATCCATTCCTGAGATGAAAAGGAATTAACAAATGTTTTGATGAAATGGCGCATCACAACAACAGCTGACAAGAATCCTAGGATGACTGGATTTCTAATCCTTTGTCTGAAGTGCTGGGTTTATTTTTATTTATTTTATTCAATTTATATCCCGCCCTTCTCCAAAAGGACCCAGGGTGGGTTCAAAGGATGAAGAATAATATCAGTGAGCTATGACTAGCTTGGCAGAAAATTTCGCTGCGTTTTCCAAATTGTAACCTGTAAAAAAAGCCAGGAGGATAAAAACACTGGGAATTGAATTGCCACATATTTTTTTCAAAACATTGAATGATACTTATGTTATATTACAACTGCCTGAGAATGGAGTTTGGTAGACGAAAAGAACCCAACAGACCGAAAACCCATTAGCCAGGATAAATTCCATATGCTTATGGTTAATTAATTATGGGTGACATTTGCTTGTTCTGGCTCTCCCAAACTAACAAAGCATCTAAATCAATCACTTAGGATCAGTTTTCTAAACGAACCGAACACATAAAGTGCCATAATCACTCTAGCAAGAAATCAAATCAAATCAAATTTAATTTGTAGACCGCTCCGTCTCCCCGAAGGGACTTGCAATCTTGGAAGACCCCCACTGGGACATTTCATCATTTAATTAAGGTAAAGGTATAGGTTCCCCTTGCACATATGTGCTACTCGTTCCTGACTCTAGGGGGCGGTGCTCATCTCAAGCTGAAGAGCCAGCGCTGTCCGAAAACGTCTCCGTGGTCCCTTGGCTGGCATGACTCAACGCCGAAGGCGCACGGAAGGCTGTTCCCTTCCCCCCAAAGGTAGTTCAATAAAAGTTGTGTTAGCACTCATAATTGGTGCCTCTTGTCTAGACTACGGATAGTTCTTGAGTTACAACCACTATTGAGGGCAAAATTTATGTGGCCCAACAAGACAGTTATTAAGTGAATTTTGCCTCGTTTTAGAACCTTTTTTGCCATAATGGCCAAGTGAATCACATGGTTGTTAAGTGAATCTGGCTTCCCCATTGACTTTGCTCGTCAGAAGGTCACAAAAGGGGGGTCACATGACCCCTGAACCGTCATAAATACAAACCAGTCGCCAAGCGCCTGAATTTTGATCACATGACCATGGGGAGGCCGCAACGGTCATAAGTGAACGGTCACTAAACAAACTGTTGCAAGTCAAGAACGACCTCTATCTCCAAGAACGCGATGATGCTTTTTTACAAGGGTGCCCAATTAACCAACTGGAGACTTTTAAGCTCACCTGAAAAAAGACCAAGCGTGTCACTAAGTCGGTCACGTAGCTCCCCAGGGGTTTGAGGGATGGGTAGGATTTGGCCGCCCACATAGCTGGCACTTTGCCCACGATCATGCTGTTGAAAACTTCCTCCAATTCCGAAGACATCAACACCAGGCCTTTGATGGCTTTGCGCAGGCTGATCAAACTGCTCCGCACGACCTCGGTAAGCCTGATGGGAACAAAATACACCCCCCCACACACAAGTGACAACTGCCTTTCAAGCTACGTTAGGAAGAGGAAGAGGAGGAAGCCGGAAGTTGGAATGAAAAGGCAGAGAAAGGAAAGGAAGCCCCCAAGTCTTCAGAAATGAATTGTTGCTGTGGATAGTTGCTCCTTTCCCCAAACTGCCGAGGTTCCAAATTTGTGGGTTGCTCCATAAACCAATGTTTCTCAACCTTGATGATGTGTGGACTTCAATTCCCAGAAATCCCCAGCCAGCTTGAAGGTGTGCAGACTTCAATACCCAGAATTCCCCAGCCAGCGTTTGAAGTCCACACACCTTCAGGTTGCACAAAATTGAGGACTGCTGCCCTAAAGCCATCATTTCTAAAGAAAAGCAAGCTGAGAAATAATTGCCTTCTGCTAATAATATAAACCTCTGAAGTCTTCCAGGTAAAGGCACACTCAAAAGTTATGGGGTGATGTGAGCATCACCCTTGTTGATCTCACGATACGGTTGCTAAATCGCAGGCAGCTTTGAGATAACTCTGCACCAGATAGCATTTTATCTGTGGAGTGGGAAGTACCACTTTACTTACCCAAATGCCACCAGGCCCATGACCACAATTACACACACGTGTGCTGGTTGCCTGAAATGTCTACATGCTGACACCCTCCCGTTTAAGTAGGTGTTCTGAACCCCCATTCTCCGACTAATACAAGACTGGCTGCTTGCCACTAACTGTCTTGGCTGCTTGCCTGAATGACTCTTAACAGATACACGACTAAACACAAATCTAGAAATCCAACGTTGTTCTCTGCAAGGACTTCCTTAGCAGAGGCTTCCTTTTAAACCCTCTTGGGAGGGGCCAGTCATTAGGCAGCTGGGACTAATTCAACTCCTCCGAGTTCGCTTCTGATGCAATTGAAGCCTCCTTTTTTCAGCCCTTCTCACTCGAGCATCAGGGACAAACTGACCCAGGTGCCTCCTGATGACCAGCCGGGCTCTCTGCTCTCTCAAGGTCGCCCTCCTCCTCCAGAGCAGACTCATAGGACTCCTCACTAGAGGAGTTCCATCAGCAGCTCCTCCGGAGCCGGCTGGGCCACAACAGGTAGGTATGACTTGCAGCGCTTTACCTGTTAAACCTGATCAGCTCCTGCCTGAGGACCGTGTTCATGGATTCCTCATAGAGCACTGGGTACAACCTCATCACGTGTTCGAGGTCAAAATCATCGGGTAGCTTGGAAAGGATATCTTGAGCCAACTCTTCAACCGTTTCCTGAAATTAGGAAACGGAATCATCGAGACGTGAGATCACTGGGACACGGTGAATGCTTTGTTACTTTTTATTTTATTTTCCATGTTTTCTTTTTTTTTAAAAATAGTTTTTATTAAACATTTTTACCTTTAAAAACAGAAAAAAACGCAACCAAAAAAAGGGAAAAAAACAAGACAAACAATATAAAATAATTATACAGCCTTCTGTATCGGCATTCATGTTTAGCCTTTGTAGTTCTCCATTCTCTATTGCCTGCCTGTCGGTTTTAACCTCTGTAATAGTGTAATAACAGCTGTACTGACAATTGTAATCATATTAATTGTTCATATCACCATTATATTTACAGTGTGGTCAATACTTTAAGCTTGATAGTCATTAGTAACGGGTTAATTTTCATTCAGTACTAGTTTAGAAAAAAATCTATTTTACATGTTTTCACGTACATTGTTTTTCAGAGTTTTGTAGCAAACGTTTATGTCTATTTTTGGAGTTTTAATTAACCATCTAGATCAGCCTTTCAGGCATCTGGGACTGGTTCCATGGAGAGAGGTTTTTCCATGGACCAGACAGGGTGTGGTTTTGTGTAGTGCCTGCATCCCACGGATGGGGCTTCCCTTGTTCGCGTGGCCTGGTTACTGGCATGCGCCAGTGCTGGTCAATGGGCCAGGGGTTGGGGACCCCTGCTCTAGAAGGGCCTTCTCTGTGGCGCCTCCGGCTCTCTGGAACGACCTACCGCCCAATATTCGTACCATCACGGACCTGCGCCTCTTCCGCCGGGAGCTTAAAACTTACTTTTTTCATCTGGCTGGCCTGACTTAGATGTTAATAACAAATTGTAGGGATTTTAGTGAGGGATTTTAGATGGGTTTTAAAGATGTTTTTAGCACGGGTTTAAATTTAATATATTTTTTATTGTATTTACGTTGTATTTTTGTATTGTTTTTAATATTTACCTGTGCACCGCCCTGAGTCCCTTCGGGGAGATAGGGCGGTATACAAATCCAAGAAATAAATAAATAAAATAAAATAAAATAAATAAAATAAAATAAAATAAAATTAAATTAAATTAAATTAAATTAAATTAAATAAATAAATAAATAAATAAATAAATAAATAAATAAATAAATAAATAAATAAATAAATAAATAAATAAATAAATAAATAAATAATAGATTGCTTTTCTTTGGAGACCTCTGGATGGGAACCTTACACTTCTGCCTTTATTTTTTTTCTACAAGAGCATATTCGTCCATCCATCCTTCCATTTCTATTCCATCACAATCAAAGCACAAACTATTTTGGTCTAAAGAACGAGTAATGAGTTGTGGTTTGCGCTACATGCTGACTTGCACTTGAAAAATAGAGGCTGCAGGTTTTGGGGAACAAAGCAGCCCGTACCCCCAAACATCTGATGCAACCACAACTTCTATACAGATAGTCCTCAACTTACCCCCCCCCCACCCCAAATTTCTGTTGCCAAGCAAGAGAGTTGTTAAGTGAGGTTTGCCTGATTTTATGACCTTTTTGCCACAGTTGTTAAACAAATCGTCCAGTCTTTAAGCAAGTCGCCTCCTGCCCCATACATCCCTTCGACCGCTCCGCTCCCACAGAGAGGGCCTTCTCAGGGTACCGTCGCCTAGGCAATGCCGGTTGGCGGTGCCCAGGGGAAGAGCCTTCTCTGTGGCGGGCCCTACCCTTTGGAACGACCTTCCCCCCGATCTACGCACCATCGTGGACCTCCGCCTTTTCCGCCAATGTCTTAAAACCTATTTATTTCAACAAGCTGGCCTAGCATAACCCCCGTTTCTGACTTTTATAGAGATAATTTTTAAATTTTAGTGTCTTATTAATTTTAGCACAGGGAATATTTAATTAGTTTTTAACTATTTTGGATTTTTGTATTTTTGTATGATTTTAATGATGCCTGTGCGCCGCCCTGGGTCCTTTTTTAGGAGAAGGGCGGGGTATAAATTTAATAAAATAAAATAAATAATTAAATAAATCTGGCTTCCCCACTGATTTTGCTTGTTGGAAACCAACTCAGAAGGTTACAAATGGTGGTCACACGACCACAGGTCAAAAATACATGCCAGATGCTGCAACAGTATGAACACCGGTCCTAAGTCACTTCGTTTAATGCCGCTGTAACTTTGAACAGTCACTAAAATAAGGGTTGAAAGTTGAGCGTTGCCCGTCCTCAAAGGATAAGGCCAGAGCTAATTCATCCAGGCATCTCTTTCACAATATTTGTACCTGTGGAGATTTCCCTCCTCCTCCAGCCTCTCGTGGCAGAGTCAACAAGACCCCGTTGAAAAGCAGGTTGGTCTCTTGGTTATCCTTCGTAATGTCGGCGTTCTCGTGAAGGCCGAATATTTCAGGATGGGTTGAAATTGGCAGCGTTCTCAAATAATCTATGTAAGACTAGGACAAAAAACAAGGCAGAGCCAAAGCTAAGAAGTCAGACACCTGTACGTTTTAGCAAGGACATGAGCAGGAGGTTCGGTAGATGGTCAGAAGGTACTTTTCTAATATATGATATTCACCATCATTGAAAATTACATGAGGTCAGAGTTGGCTTCATTTGGGTGTGTGCCGACACTGCTCCTAACAAATAACTGGATTTCTTTTGAAGCTTGGCTCGAGGCATCCATCGGAACCCTGATAGCAAGCCAGCTCTGACCCAATGTAATTTACGGCCCAATTATGACCCTCCCACCCGCTTCCCCCAGGATGTGCCATAAATCATGTTCTCCAACAGAGCACTTTTGTGGGCTGTAGAGATCACACCCCTCCAGCTACTGTGGGTAACTTGGGATACAGCCTTGAGAAAGATATACATATACATACAGTAGCAGAGTTGGAAGGGACCTTGGAGGTCATCTAGTCCAACTCCCTGCCCAGGCAGGAAGCCCTATACCAGGGGTCTCAAACTCATTTTACCTGGGGGCCACTGGAGGCAGAGTCTGGGTGAGGCTGGGCCGCATAAGGGATTCCTTATATTAATATTAATACTAATATTAATACTAATATTATACTTTCATATCATGGTGGGGGTCACAAGATACCATCCTGCGGGCTGCAATTGGCTCGCGGGCCGCAAGAATGAGACCTCTGCCCTATACCATTTCAGACAAATGGCTATCCAACATCTTCTTAAAGACTTGCAGTGTTGGGGCATTCACAACTTCTGGAGACAAGCTGTTCCACTGATTAATTGTTCTAACTGTCAGGAAATTTCTCCTTAGTTCTAAGTTGCTTCTCTCCTTGATTAGTTTCCACCCATTGCTTCTTGTCCTGCCCTTGGGTGCCTTGGAGAATGGCTTGACTCCCTCTTCTTTGTGGCAACCCCTGAGATATTGGAAGGCTGCTATCATGTCTCCCCTGGTCCTTCTTTACATTAAACTTGACATAGCCAGTTCCTGCAACCATTCTTCATATGTTTTAGTCTCCAGTCCCCTCATCCTCTTGGTTGCTCTTCTCTGCACTCTTTCTAGAGTCTCCACATCTTTTTTCATCGTGGCGACCAAAACTGAATGCAGGATTCCAAGTGTGGCCTTCCCAAGGCATTATAAATATATGCGTGGAATATGCTGCTGTGTGTGGCTGCCATGCCATTTCCTCGGTTTCCCATTCCGCCCTTTCCTATGGCAACTCGAGAGCAGGTCAGGGATGCTTTGTGAATTGACACAGTACTTTTTTTTTTTAAATCATGGTCCCTAATTGATGTAGGTTACGATCCTAGTATCATTCAACCTCATCTTTTCTCACCTGGTACGTCCCAAAGGGAGGTATGTAATATTCACCGCCTGGAGAAAGTTTATAGCATTCCTCCATTTCAATCTCTTTGCAGTAGACCAGGGAGAGAAGCGAAAGAAGGAGCCGTCGGTCCTTGTCATCTGTCACTCTTCCGCCATAATTACATTCCCCTGGAAACCGAAAAGTTACATCGGGAGAGCAAAGACGAGAAGATTTACACCTAAGGGACACAGATTTACACCTCTGGAACAGGGGTCTCCAACGTTGGCAACTTGAAGACTTGTGGACTTCAACTCCCAGAATTCCTGGAATTCTGGGAGTTGAAGTCCACAAGTCTTCAAGTTGCCAACGTTGGAGACCCCTGACCTGGAAGATATATATGAGGTTGAGGAAGAATACAAAATAGATGACAGATTTCTCTTTGCGGATGTGCATTTCCACAGCTGGTGTCATGCCACCATAATTGGGGCCAGGATTTCCACCGGTAAGCAAGGTAGTTTGTTAAGTGAATCGTGTGGTCCTTAAGCGAAGCCAGCTTCCCCCACTGACTTTCCTTGTCAGAAGCCGGCCGGGAAAGTCGCAAATGGCGATTAGGTGACCCCGGGAGGATGCAGCTGCCATGAATACATGCCAGTTGCCGCGAGCCCAAATTTTGATCTCGTGACCCTGGGGACACTTGCAGCAGTAGGAAGTGCAAAGACTGATCATGTCCCTTTTTTTCTCATGGGTTAAACCTTAAACACTCAAAGAGCCACAAAGGTCCTAAACAGAAGGCCCCCATTCAATTCTGGAGCCGACCGGAAGTCCATTTCCCCCATCATAGAGTCTCCTCCTAGCACGGCATCCTTCTTCCTCTGCTGACCAGAAGTTTGGTTCCCACCCACCATAGAGTCTCCTCCTAGCGTGACATGCTTTTTCCTCTACCTGTCCTAACCGAAAGCCCTATCAATTGTGGCACCAACCGGCGACAGGGAGCTGCAGCAAAGGGATTGAAGAGCCACATGCGGCTCCAGAGCCACAGTTTGCTGAACCCTGGGTTAAACAAACTTTAGTGGCCTGGTATTTAATAACATTAAATTATGCCCTCTTTTTTATTAACCTGGGTAAGAATCTACCCCAAGCAGATCTGGACAAGAGACTAAAATGATAGGGAGTTCCTGTTCTATTTTTCACCACTGGAAATGGGAGAGGGAAATATATTCTCATCCATGTAACATTAAACCATTTGCATTATGCGCTCATCCTGCTGGTTTGGACAGGACTGTGTTCAACGTAATGGGAATTAATTTGATTTTGATCAAATTGAATTAAATCGCACAGCAGCAAGTGCCTGCCATGGTTTTTCATCAACCCTCACCCGTAGCTTAACATTAGTGCGAATGCAGCCACTGTAGCTTGTTCAATAAACCATGGGTAGTACAACAGATCAGGTCTTAACTGTTGTATGCAAAGCAAGTTAGAAGGTGCTGTGTTACCTGTAAGGTAAGTTAGAGCTTCAAATGGGGTTTCTTCATATTCGTTCAGAAACATCTGGATTTGCCTCAAGCTGATTCTAAGATCAGATTCGTTGAATTCATAGGGAATATTCCAACCTGTCCAATTCAGGGAAAAGGGAAAAGCGCAGGAAGATGTTTATTCTGATGAAATGCAATCCTGAAATTATGCTATAATCAACGAGTTGGTCCTTGAGTTACCACAATGGCCCTTATTGCTCTATTATTCTACTAGATGTATTGCTACGACATGGTTCTCTTGCGGGAAAAACTCCCATTAGGCAAAAGGGCCTCAACAGGAAGTAGCAATAGCAATAGCACTTAGACTTATATACCGCTTCACAGTGCTTTTACAGTCCTCTCTAAGTGGCTTATAGAGTCAGCCTCTTGCCCCCCAACAATCTGGGTCCTCATTTGACCCACCTCGGAAGGAGGGAAGGCTGAGTCAAGCTTGAGTTGGTCAGGATCAAACTCATGGTATATAGGCAAAGTTAGCCTACAATATTGTATTCTAAGCACAGGGAGGGAGGGAGGGAGGGAGGAAAGAAAGAGGGAGGGAGGAATAGCAATAGAACTTATATACCACTTCACAGTGCTTTTGCCCTCTCTAAGCGGTTTACAGAGTCAGCCTCTGGCCCCCCAACAATCTGGGCCCTCATTTGACCAGCCACAGAAGGCTGGAAGGCTGAGTCAACCTTGAGCCGTTCAGAATCCAACTCCTGGTCTATGGGCAGAGTTAGCCTACAATATTGTATTCTAACCACTGCAAGGAAGGAAGGAAGGAAGGAAGGAAGGAAGGAAGGAAGGAAGGAAGGAAGGAAGGAAGGAAGGAAGGAAGGAAGGAAGGAAGGAAGGAATAGCAATAGCACTTATACATCATTTCATAGTACTTTTTCAGACCTCTCTAAGCAGTTTATAGTCAGCCTCTTGCCCCCCAACAATCTGGGCCCTCATTTTACCGGCCTCGGAAGGAGGGAAGGCTGAGTCAACCTTCAGCCGGTCAGGATCGAACTGCTGGCAGTTGGCAGAGTTAGCCTGCAATACTGCATTCTAACCACTTCTCACCACTGCGCCGCCACAGTTCTAGTAACCGTCTGACCTCAACAAAACCTCGATCCCATCACTTTAAAAATGAAACAAAATCAATAGGTCCACGATAACTCTGAACGGTGACTAAGTGACCAGTGGCAAGTTGAGGACTCCAAGTCTACAAAGAACAGCCTCAACAGAAACCTGAAGAACCTTCAAGCTGTTCAAGCAGGACAACCCCAATGCAACCGGGAAGAGCAAACTGCTCCCCACCCCATCTCACCCAGCGGGCCAAAGTTTCTCCGTTCTTGCACCAGGGCGTGGAAGAAGCAGAGCCCAAAGAGCATCTTGTGCCAAATTTCCTTTTTTTCACAGCTGCCAAAGAAGGCGGGATCGGAAATCGGGTCGTTGAGGTAGGAGCGGAGGAGGTTCGCGCGGACGCCTTTGGGTGGTTCGTTGGTCATCTTGATCCCGTTTTGAAGGATGCTGACGGGAAACTTTTCCGATGGGTAACTGGTCAGCCACAACCTGAGAAAGCCAGAAGAGAAAGGTTCAGAAGAGGTGGGCAGTCCGTCACTGGAGGTTTTCAAGAAGAGAGTGGATGGTTATTTGTCCAGAATGGCAGAGGGCAGGAGCGTCTAACCTTGGCAACTTTAAGACTTGTGGACTTCAACTCCCAGAATTCACCCAGCCAGCGTGAATTCTGGGAGTTAAAATCCACAAGTCTTAAAAGTTGCCTGTTCTGACCCAGTTCACCAAACATGGCAAACTCTCTTAAGTTAACTCAAAGAGTCCTTTATTAGGAGTGCCAGTTCTGGAGAACTGGTAGTGGAAATTTTAAATAGTTTGGAGAATCGGCAAATACCACCTCTGGCTGGCCCCGCCCGCATCTATTCTCTGCCTCCCGAGTCCCAGCTGATCGGGGAGTGGAATGGCCATTTTACATTATTGTTCCCCTGGAGTGGGGAGGGAATGGAGATTTTACAATATCCTTCTCCTCCCACGGCCACAAAGCCATGCCACACCCATAAAACCACGCCCAGCGAAACCGGTAGTAAAAAAAATTGAATCCCACCACTGGATCAATTCTTCGAACTGCAGTAAAATGCCACTTTCTTTTGCAGTGTTTCTTAAGCTCAGGGACTTCAAGGAGTGTGGACTTTGGAAGGCACACGGAACGCTGTTCCCTTCCCACCACAGGTGGTTCCTATTTTTCTACTTGCATTTTTTATATGCTTTCAAACTGCTAGGTTGGCAGAAGCTGGGACAAGTAATGGGAGCTCACTCTGTTACGCAGCGCTAGGGATTCGAACTGCCGAGCTTTCTGATCAACAAGCTCAGCGTCTTAGCCCCTGAGCCACCACGTCCCTTCCAGGGCATTTAGAAGAGACTAAATTAAACCCTTGCCTGAATTTGACATGGGTATTGTCGGGCACGATGACTTCCTCGCAGATTTTTTCCAAAGCGGGCATCCAGCTGGTGGCCAGATGACAGTTCTGCAACACAACCCAAGTTCCATCGATGATCCCCCGGTTGATCATCTTGGCTGCAATAGGGCCTTGTCCTTGTCCCAAAGAAATGGTCTGGATGCTTTCCATTCCAAGATCATCGGCAAACTTCAGCAAACCTAGTCAAGACACACAACTGTTTTCAATATTTTTCCAAAGCACTCTAGCAATCAATTCAGGGAGCAAAATGGACGCTCCCTGGCAAAATACATGGGAAAATCCCATAGGGGTGAAAACCCACTTAGGGTTAGGGTGAGCTCCCCATGAATTCATGGAGGAGGAACCCGAGAACCTCCACAGACATTTAACAGAGACAGCTTTGGGACAGAGAGCCTAGTTGCCACCAACCAACATCCATTCAGAATTGAATGGAACTGAATTCCAATCTTACCTGCCATTGGATCCGCCCCCGGAGACAGGACGAAAATCAGGGGGGCACAGCAGTTGGAGTCATTGTAACTTCCCGCGAGATCGAAGGTTGGAGGTTCAATGAAGGTCCTCCCCATCTTCTCCATGATGAACAGCTGAGTGGCTGGGATAATTTTGTCAGGCCGCAAACACCGGAGCACCACCATGCGGTCAAGACCCGTCAATTTATTCCACCCATTGGGGAACTCTTCCTCGTGAGGTTTGGCCGAATCATAAATTGGTTTCCACTCCAGGACGTGGGACTCGAAGTGATCCATCAAGCCAGTGAGGTTTTTGAGTCCCGAAGCGCGGACAATCTCGGCCCAAGCTTTCTCACCCAACCACTCGGAGGCGGGATTGGGGTAGGGGTTCTCCAAGGCCACCCCTCCGGTCAACAAAAAACGCCAAACTTCGTCGTCGACTTCGTTCTTCCCTTTCAAAATCCCAATGGACAGAAGGAGGGAGAAAAGCAACTTATCCTTTTCGAACAAGGACCGGCAGACGTTATTGTAGATGCTTACGGTGAAGTGGTCGATGATGTTTTCGATTCGGGCCTCCAAAATGTCGCTTTTCCTACTGTTGGCAAGCGACTGGACGTAGAGGTTAATGAACCAGATCAAGGAATACTGGTACATCGGCTCAATGTGCGCCAGGTCGGAAATGCAGAAGAAGACGGTTGCGGAGTGGACCGCCACAGGTTTGTATCCCATCCGCGTCGCGTCGATCTCCATCTCCGTCATACTGGCGATTTCTTGCTTCTCGGAGATTTCTTCCGACAGCTGTTTGGAAGAGGAGAGAACTTTGATGGCCGTCTCATCTTCTAAGATGTTCCCTTCCGACTTGGAGAGGACCTCCAGGATCTTGTCTTCGATTTCCTTCAGCTGCTTCTTGTTCGCCGCGCTCTCGACGATCAGCTTGTTCTTCTTCTCTTCCAGTTCCGGTTTTTCTTTGGCGGCCACGATCCCCAGGAGCTGGTCCTGAAGTCCCAGAGGCGTAATCATGAAATTGAGCAGGCAAACCTTGACCGCCACTTCAGGGAGGTAGTGAGGGTTCCTCAAACGGGTGGTGATGTAAAACCTGAAGTCTTTGGAAAACTCGATGATGTTCTCCCCCAGTCTCATATATTCAACTCCTTGCTGCTTGAATGTTGTCTTTAGCAGAACAGGCTCCAGGAAAGCATCCAGCTCCTCGCCAATATTTTCAAGGAGGACCGGCGTCCCAAACTGGATGGCGTTCTCCAACGACCTGACATAGTTGGTGTCGGACAACTTGATGACCGCGAGTTTGTTGCCCTTTTCCATGTTCTTGACCCATTTGTTGGCTTGCCCTTGAGGGTCGATCATGAGCGCCCATCGTCGCGAGTTGGACACGATGATACCGTTGTCGATCGAGAAGGAATCGATGGGCAACCCTGCAATCTGCCAGGCACGGATCTTGACGGGATCCCCTAAAGTGTTACTCAGGCTGAAATCATTCGAGCAAGGGATATCCTTCTCCTTGCATAAGGCCAGCCACTTCTGCTGACTTTCCAGGCGGTAATCCACAGTGAAGGCTCCCAGATAGGCCACCGTCCCCGAAGACAGCAAGACGTCTCCTGTCAGATCGGTGTAGCGGATTCCCAGCAGGCGGGCGGCTTCCGTCCACCTCTCCTTCTCGCCCCCTAATCCGCTGATCAGTTTCTCGGCTCGTATCAGCTTCTGGGAGCATATCTCAATGTTGTCCTCCAGCTCTTTCTTGCGGTTATTCATCTCTTCAAACTCGTCGTTCAGCGCTTGGAGACGGTCCATCAGCGTCTTGAGCTCCGCGCGCTTCGTGTTGAGCTTCTGCATCTGGATGCCGAGCAAGCCCTCCGCCTCTCGGAGGCGTTCCCGCTTGGGGGCAACGACCTTGGCGACTCGGTCGTAGACCTCCATGGCTCTCACCCACTTACATAAGCCTTCGCAGGCCGAAGAGACGTTTTTGATGACGGCAGGCTGGAAATCGGGGTGGTTGATAAACCTCTCTCGGATTCTCTTCATGACTACGGCAGGGATGTTATCTTTGTCGTACGTCTTCAAGCCCTCGAGGAACTTCAGATCACCCAGGACCTTTTTAGAACTTCCCCAGTAATCTTCTATCATTTTACCTGCATTTCACAACAGACCACATAAACATGAATGCGTTTAATAGTAGACAAGCTGTGCCCCTTTGGTGGTATTCCCTTCCCTAAACAGAGAAAGAGAATGACCACAGGTGGGTAAAAAAAAAAAAAGCAGTCGGAGCTGGACTATTTCTGACTTCCTGCTGGCTTCCCCATTGCTTCTGGGAATCTGGCAGGGAGCATCGGAGATCTTCCTTCCTTCCTTCTTTCCTTCCTTCCCTCCCTCCCTTTACCTCTCTCAGTCTCCTCCCTCCCTCCCCCATCTTCCCCCATCCCTTCCTTACCCTTCTCTTCCAGGCAGTCAGGTAAGTGACTGCTGCTGGATGGGAGAGGGAGCAAGGGATTATGAGATTGGCTGGGAAACTGTCACATTGAACATGAAGTTCACATAACTACAGCAAAAGCCAGTAGCACTTCCCAAACATCATCACTCAGAAGCCACGGGTCTCAAATTCATGGCGCATTCTGTAAGTTAGCCCATTGGAGCTACCTTGGCTCAAAAATTAGTGCCCTGTGAGGCACTGTTTTACCCAATTATGATAACAAGAGAAGTAAACACATTTCGAACAGGATTCGGGAAATCTGCCGAGCATTTAATACAAGAAATGCAGCTTTCTTTGAAATGATGCTTCAGCAGCCACCAATATCTTAAAATGAAGGAGATAATAAGAGATAATGATAACCCAGGAGCAGCTAAAGGAATATATCCTACCACTCAGTAATATTACTCCAGGAACACAGATTTTGTCATTTTGCAAAAGTGGCATCATTATCATTATTGTTATTACCAGTTCCAGACGGATCCGGCTTCCTTTCGGGTTTGATGCTTTTCATGACACAAATACTCTCCATGACGAGTTTGACGGGCCCCGGGGGATTCTGCATGGATTTGACGAGAGAAATATCCGCAGGGTTCAAGGTGTCCAGAGCCGAAAGGGCAGCCTCAAGAGCTGGCATGGCTTCTGCCAGATCCCCCTCGCATTCTTCCTGCAATCACAGACAAGAACCATAAGTTCAGGCCACCCTTTTCCATGCCACACTGTGCAGTGAACCTTAACAGAAGAACAAAAGAGTTGGAAGGGACCTTGGAGGTCTTCTAGTCCAACCCCCTGCTTATATAGGAAACCCTACACCACTTCAGACAAATGGTTATCCAACATCTTCCTAAAGACTTCCAGTGTTGGGGCATTCACAACCTCTGGAGGCAAGTAGTTCCACTGGTTAATTGTTCTCACTGTCAGGAAGTTTCTCCTTAGTTCTAAGTTGCTTCTCTCCTTGATTAGTTTCCACCCATTGCTTCTTGTTCTACCCTCAGGTGCTTTGGAGAATAGTTTGACTCCCTCTTCTTTGGGGCAGACTCTGAGATATTGGAAGGCTGCTATCATGTCACTCCCTAGTCCTTCTTTGCATTAAGCATTGCTTGATGTTAAGCTAAAATCATCATCAGCAAAACATGTATCAAAGTATGGTAAAGGTAGTCCTCAACTTACGGCTACAACCCCAAATTTCTCTTGTGAACGAGACATCCGTTGAGTGAGCTTTGCCCCATTTTATGACTTTCCTTGCCACAGTTGTTAAGTGAAGCGTTTCAGTTGATAAGTTAGTAAGTGAAGTGAATCTGGCTTCCCCCTTGATTTTGCTTGTCAGAAGGTCGCAAAAAAGGATCATGTGATATGGCCACCGTCGTAAATATGAATCCTCTGAATTATGAACACAGGATCAAGGGGATGCGGCCAACGTCTTGACTATGAAAAGCGGTCATTCGTCACATTTCTCAGTGCTGTTGGAACTTTGAACGGCCACTAAATGAACTGTTGTAAGTCGAGGACTATCTGTATTTATAAACCTCCAAGTTGGTAAACTTCATAGACCCCATGGTCTCATTTTCTTAGACAAGTAGTTTGTGATGTCTTCTTTTCAAGAAAGGGAATATTATTATAGCCTACCCTACTTATAGCTTTTTACCATCAACTGAAGTCAATTAGGTGCTGCCACCTAGCTGCAGCATGGTTTATTACAGGTAATCCTCACTTTCAGACCACTCCCATTCAGGGATCGCTCAAAGCTACGACGGCGTCGATAAAGTAGGCTTAAACAAACATTCCTCAAGGTTTGCGGCCACTGCAGGGTCCCTGCAATCATGATCGCAACTTAGGCGTTTGGCATGTGGCTGGCACCTACGACTTAACCACCCCGTGTGATTCGCTTAACGACTGCAATCAGGGCCCGCCACAACTGCCATCGTTAAGTCAACGCAGGCGTGGGTGTTTCACTTTACCACTGTGTCACTTAGCGACGGGGTTGCGGTTGGTAAGGGCGGACAATTTGTACCTGCCTTGTGTACAAGCGTGGTTAATTTACTCCATGGAGAATGATTGGAAATGCCATGATTCATTTGTGGCATTGTGGGAAGAATGCTAGAGTGGTGCGGTGGTCTAGAGGGGGAGCTCTCGCCTCACAATCAGAAGGCTGGGAGTTCGATCCTAGGCAGATGCAGATATTTCTCTCTCTGGGCACACTGAGAATGTATCTGCTGAACAAAACTCCGCATTGGTGACAGGGACGGCATTCGGCCAGTAAACATTCAGCTCCATTCAGTTGCCCAGACTCCAGCCCACAAGGGATTATGAGGTTGTTATATGATGATGATGATGATGGGAAGAATGCTCTGATGGGGCACCCATATCCAGAAGAAATTACCTTTATCCCCTGTGCCACAGCGGCAGCTTCGTTGGCCTCCTTCTCGTCGGCAGCCACCAGCTCCTTCTTGGCATCGACCTCGCCCGTTTCCTTCTCGATGTGAAGCATCATTTTCTCGGTCTCTGCAGAGGTTTCGATCAGCTGAGGCTGAAGGGCCGTCAGCTCTACTTGCATGACCGCAACCTGCAAGGGGAACAAGATCAATCTTGATACCACAAAGCGGAGGTTCTCAACCTTGGGCACTTGGAGATGTGTGGGCTTCAACTCCCAGAAGCATAGATTTCAGCATTTCCTTGTCTATTACATATTCAGTCAGTTTTACTGCAGATAGAGAGAGAGAGGGAGAGAGAGATGGATGATAGGTAGGTAGGTAGGTAGGTAGGTAGGTAGGTAGGTAGGTAGGTAGGTAGGTAGGTAGATGATAGATAGATGATAGATAGATAGATGGATGGATGGATGGATGGATGGATGGATGGATGGATGGACAGATGATAATGAATGGATGGACCGAAAGATAGATGGTGGAAAGATGGATGATGGATGGATTGATAGACAAATTATAATGGATGGATGGATGGATGGATGGATGGATGGATGGATGGATGGATGGATGGATGGACAGAAAGATAGATGATGGATAAATGGATAGATGGACAGATGATAATGGATGGATGGACCAAAAGATAGATGGAAAGATGCATGGATGGATGGATAGACGGATGGACAGACAGACAGACAGATGATAATGGACAGATGGATGGGTTGGTGGGTGGTTAGGTGGATAATTCGCTCAAGTCTTGAGCGTTAGGCTTAACGGTGGTCCATTCCAATGCTCTTTGGGGATGGTGGAGCTTCAAACACATCTGGACTGAGGCAGCTTGTAAACAGGGACGTGAAGCTAGCAAGATACACCTTCATCCTAATTTATAATCTTCATTTCTTTGGACCAAAGGAATCACAATCCCAGGTCCCAATAAGATGTCCTGATTTCTTGGACCTGCTCCCAGGAAAAATGAAAAGTGGGAGCAAACTAGCTAGACGATCAGAGTTAAGCCACAAATCTTGGCTTCTGACAAAAGCCATCATTAAACATTCCTTTGCTAGTAATCCAAGCCCAAAACGTACTTGTGAAGCTGCGAAGTCCAGTTTCTGAAGGCCCACAAGGTAGCGGTTCCTCATCATGTCCACTTCGTGCCTTTTGGCGTTGAGCAGGGTTTTGAAAGTCAGAATTAACTCCAAGTAGGATGTGGGCGTGACATAATTGTGCCTTCGCAGAATGTTGTAAAAACTGACCGAAAGTTCCCGCACACTCTCTTGAAAATACTTGCACATGAATACAACCCTACAGGGAAACATTTACAGGTTACAAATAGTTAATGAGAGAGAAAAAAAATCAGATTTTCTCTAGGAAAATATAACAGCCGCAGACGTCTGATTAATATTTATTTATTTATTTATTTTATTGGATTTCTAGACCGCCCCCTCTCCCCGAGGGGACTCGGGGCGGTGTACAGGTAAGATTAAAAACTACTAAAAACATGACAATACATACAAAGTTAAAATCAAATTAAATAACCCTGTACAAATTTATAAAAGTTAAAACTAAACCCATAAAACCAAATAAAATAATTTAAATTACAGACTGGGGCGAGAAGCATAAGTTAGGCCAAGCCGGCTTGATGGAACAGGTGAGTTTTAAGTTTCTGGCGGAAGGAGCGGAGGTCCGTGGTAGTTCTGATATCAGGGGGTAGGTCGTTCCAAAGGGTCGGGCCCATCACAGGGAAGGCCCTTCCCCTGGGCGTCACCCGCTGGCATTGCCTAGTGGACGGCACCCGGAGAAGTCCCTCTCTGTGGGAGCGAATCGGCCGAAGGGATGTATGGGGCAGGATACGATCCCGCAAATAACTAGGTCCTGTGCCATGGAGCGCTTTAAAGATGATGACCAACACCTTGAAACGCACCCGAAAGGCCACCATTGACCCCAATGACCCTACCTTAAGAAAAGGTAGTCCTCAGTTTACGGCCACCATTGACCCCAAGTTCCTGCTGCTAAGCAAGACAATGGTTGAATGAGTTGAGTTCCATTTTACAACCTTTCTTGCCACGGTTGTTAAAGTGAATCAGTGCAGTTGTTAAGTTAGTAACGTGGTTGTTGTCAGCTTTGAATGGTCACTAAATGAATGGCTGTAAGTCAAGGGCTTCCTGGACTGATTTTAGGAAGTTTGGGCAGTGGGCATGGTTAAGGAACGATTAAGCCAAACTGGCGAAATCAGTTTGAGTGAATTTGCACCAGAAATCAACCGTAAAAAAAATACTTAGATGCTGAAATGGATCAGCTACCAAATATTTATTATAAATAACATTTCTCATCATCAAAGGACCCAATAATTATCAATAATTAGCACTACCCATCTACTTGTATCAAAAGCACACAGATCTGCATTTGGCTGTCATTTGTGATAAGCTTTGAACTTATTTATTCCAGTCTGAATGCAGATGATTTAGCTGCCCTGAACTTTTAACCGTGATTCTATGTCCTTCCGCCATTTTGCTGCTGTTATGAGTTATGTGGCAAAGGCTGCCAATTATTTTTACGGCTTCATCATTTGCTTACTTACTAGAAAACATCTTAACTTGCATTGCTGAAAGGGGATGAGAGAGAGAAAGTGGTGAGGGAGAAAGAGAGCGAGAGATGAGAGAGAGAGAAAGAAAGGGAGAGAGGGAGAAAGAGAGAGAGAATGAAAGATAGATGAGAGAGAGGGAGAAAGAGAAAGGTAGAAGAAAGAGAGAGAGAGAGGGAGAGGGAGAGAGAGAGATGAGAAAGAAAGAGAGAGAGGGAGGGAGGGAGAAAAAGAGATGAGAGAGATGAGAGAGAGAGATGAGAAAGAGAGAGACAGATGAGAGAGAGAAAGAGGAAGAGAGAGAGAGAAAGAGAGAGGATGAAAGATAGATGAGAGAGAGGGGGAAAGAGAAAGGTAGATGAAAGAGAGAGGGAGAGGGGGAGAGAGAGAGATCAGAAAGAAAGAAAGAAAGAAAGAAAGAAAGAAAGAAAGAAAGAAAGAAAGAAAGAAAGAAAGGGAGGGAGGGAGAAAAAGAGATGAGAGAGAAATGAGAGAGATGAGAGAGAGAGAGAGATGAGAGAAAGAAAGGGAGAGAGGGAGAAAGAGAGAGAGGATGAAAGATAGATGAGAGAGAGGGAGAAAGAGAAAGTGATGTCGAGTTGGCCATGCCCACCCAGTCACATGACCACCAAGTCACGCCCACCATGCCCACCGAACTGGTAGTAAAAAATTTTGAACCCTACCACTGCATTGCAAGCATTTTTATCCTACATGCAAGTTAACCGAAGAAGAAAGGAGGAAGGGAAAGGGAGAACAACTCTATTTTACAACATACGATTTTCTTATTTCGTCTTCCAACTTCACATCCTCTAAGAATTTGTTAGCCACCATCTCCAGAGCATCTGTGGGCCATCTCTGGAACCAATCAATGGTGCAACAATTGATCAACGAAGGGAACATCCGTAAACGATTCCGGAATGCGTCTCCAATCGGGCTCATTGCTGAAAAAGAGATGATGACGACTCAGATCTCCTGAATCCATTATTAGCAGGATTCCTGATCCAATGTTGGCTGGAGGGGTTGGGTCACGAGGTCCCAACCTGGTCACATTTAAAGAAATCAGGCTGAAAAAGCAACAGGCTTCATACGGTTTAACTTCTCCAAAATTTGTCACATTGACAAAGACTGCCCTTTTCTCCCTACAACAAGGTTTATCCATAGCTAAATATCTCGTTTGTTTCATACACTCCATTAAAAATCGATGTATCTTCTTGAACTATAGATGTTTTTTCTTGAGATGCTCAATCAAAATGTCCTAGACCTAGCCGTATCTAGTATATTTTTCTTGAGCTGCTTAATCAAAAGGCCCTAGAGGTAGCCACACCTAGAACAATCTGTAGTTTTGAGCTTCTGAATCAAAAGCTGTAGACCTAGACATACATAGAACAACGTGTAGATTTTTCTTGAGATACTGAATCGAAAGGCCCTAGAAGTAGCCATACCTAGAACAATGTGCAGCTTTTTCATGAGTCGCTTAATCAAAAGCTGTAGACCTAGACATACCTAGAACAATGGGTAGGTTTTTCTTGAGCTTCTGAATCAAAAGCTGTAGATCTAGACATAACTAGGACAATGTGTAGATTTTTCTTGAGCTTCTGAATCAAAAGCTGTAGACCTAGCCATGCCTAGAACAATGTGTCGATTTTTCTTGAGAAGTGAATCAAAAGGCTCTGGGCCTAGCCATAACTAGAACAATGTGCAGCTTTTTCTTGAGTCACTTAATCAAAAGCTGTAGATCTAGACATACCTAGAACAATGTGTAGATTTTTCTTGAGCTTCTGAATCAAAAGGCTCTGGACCTAGGCTTCCCTAGAACAATGTGCAGCTTTTTCTCGAGCCACTTAATCGAAAGTAGCCATACCTAGAACAATGTGCAGCTTTTTCTCGAGCCACTTGATCAAAAGCTGTAGATCTAGCCATGCCTAGAACAATGTGTCAATTTTTCTTGAGAAGGGAATCAAAAGGCTCTAGAACTAGCCATACCTAGAACAATATGCAGATTTTTCTTCACACGCTCAATGAAAAAGCTATACATGGCCAAAGGGGTGGCTTCGATTCTTCTCCCTTCAGTCCTCGCCGCGGTCTGCATTTTCTCTACAATGTCCGCCTTCTCGTCCGCTGCAAAAATGTTAGGCACATCCCCCGTGTTCAGAAGCATGTTGATGTCCTCCACGAAAGACTCATCTCTGATCTGGTTGTCACAGAACAAGAAGACCGTGCTCTTGTTGGCCACCCCCGATTGCAGCATGACCTTCTTAACGTCCTCTCTCCATTCATTCATGGCGTAGAACTTGGTGATCTCAATCATGAAGAGCTCGTAAGAGTTCATGAAGGTGCCCAGCTTGGTGGCGCTCTGCCGCCCGCTCCCGCCGATGCCCACCAGCAACAGATGGCCATTGTCTTGTTTCAGGACGCGACAGATGCGGGAGATGTGCTCGATGGCAAATTTAAACATGACCAAAGGCATGGGAGCCTTGCTGATGTTGTTGAATTCCTCCAGGTAGTACTCCATGACCGAGGTCAGCTTGTGCAAATCCGTGATCTCATCGTAGATCTTCTTGTCACTGGACGGCTTGAAATAGTCCCCAAAAAAGAGACTCCGAATGGTGTTATCTGTGATTTTGCCAGTACGAGACAGATGGCTTAGTACCTAGGGAAGAGGTAGAAGAGGATCCGAGATAAATAGGACTTGTTTTTCTTACAAGGGCAATTTACTTGGGGTGGGGAGCATCTCAAAGGAGTTAGAAGCTCATCTGTGTTACAATACAATACAATAGCAGAGTTGGAAGGGACCTTGTAGGTCTTCTAGTCCAACCCCCTGCATAGGCAGGAACCTTATACCATTTCAGACAAATGGCTATCTAACATCTTCTTAAAGACTTCCAGGATTGGGGCATTCACAACTTCTGGAGGCAAGCTGTTCCACTGGTTATGGTATGGTAGAAGTATCATGCCTCACCACAAGGAGAATCAGAGAACTCCATTCCCACGCTAGATGTAATCCTAAACCCGTGATGGTGAACCTATGGCACGCATGCCCGAAGCGGCATGCGGAGCCATGTTGCCTGGCACCCATGACATCACCCGTTCCTCTTCTGGGTTTCTGGCATGCATGCACATGTGATGATCAACTGGTTTTTGTGTGCGCGGCAGTGCTGGAAACTGGAAGACCTGGTCTTCCGTTTTTCGGTGTGACCATGCATGCTGGAAGCTGACTGGCACATGCGCAGCAGTCACCAGAAGACTTGCTGGTGTGCCAAAAACTGGAAGTTCATTTTCTGGCATGTGTATGACCCCTCGGCAGCTACTCTTTCTGGTCACGGCCCAGACAAATGCATACACAAAAGGATTCACCACCACTGTCCTAACCCCTAAGCCTTCTCAACTGTGAGTCCATCTCTGTGAAATAAATCCCCGCCCTCTAAACTTTGTAGGGCTTCCCTCTTCCTATTCATCTGTACAGCCCCAAAGATCTGGCTTTTTTTAGCAGTAAAACCTCACTCCTAATGATGCATTCCGTTATTTTACACATGCTGATATCCGTATTACTTTTACATTAAGTCCTCGGCTTACAACGCACTCGTCCAGTGACCAAAGTTACAAAAGCACTGGAAAAACGTCTCCATTGTGGTAGTCAAGGACTACCTACATATACCTCCTGGGTTGCCACTGTCCTCCTCCGCGCGAACCGCCCCCACAAGTGCTTTAAAAGGCTCACCTTCTCGACACTCTGTTTAAAACAGTCGGAGGTCGTTTCTTTCATCATATTAAAAAACACTTCTCTGTCGTCAGCATCGATCAGGCGGTCATAAAAGACTCGATAGACTTCATGAATCCAAAGCCTGATCAGCTTTTCTCCATCCTGCCAAATTGAAGGAAGGACAGGAAGGGTATTTTTTTAAAAAAAGAATGGTAAGATCAAATCGGGGACAGAAGAGACCGATAACAAAAATATCTTCTTCGTTCGCTTGGCAAATAATCGGGAGCATTTGTTGAGTTCAAACTTAGAAGAATTTATTGTTGCTACTTATACACAAGAGTCTAGTCAACTAACAGCCAAGCTAATGGTCAATGGAATTCACAGGGGGGATGGACTTGGGTCTCTTTTGGCAACGCAACGACTCCAAACTAAAGGCATGTTTAACTCCGCCCTCCAGCTCAGTCTGCTCACCTCCTACATCGCCGCTTTGATCCATCAGAATGTCTTTAGTAAATGTTATCTTTCACTTTCACTTTATTCAGATTTATATACCGCCCTATCTCCCTTGCGGGACTCAGGGCGGTGAACAGGCAATCATAAAACATAAAAACCTCGGGTACAATAAATATAATAAAAACAAATTAAACAAGAACCTGTTCTAAAAAGTCCCAATAAAACCCAGTGATAAAATAAATTTAAAAGCTACGCCAGGCCGGCCGCACGAAATAGATGAGTTTTCAGGGCCCGGCGGAAGAGGCGCAAGTCCGTGGTTGTACATTTACTATGAGCTACTCAAGGCCCAAAGTAATGGAAGCAATTTTCTACGGTGCCCCAAATTTCCTCTAACTCCTAACCACACAAAAATAGCAGGATGTTGTCCTATCCCTTTGAGGCACTTTGAAGCACCAACATTGGTTTTAGGTCTGCTACAAAAACAAAAAGGCAAGACATACCTATGTGCCTTGGGATTCTATACCATAGAAGGCACGGGTGGGATTCAGCTGGTTCTGACCGGTTTGGGAGAAGGAGAAAGAGGAAGGGGGAGGAAGAGGAGAAGGAGGAGGAGGAGGAGGAGGGGAAGAAGAAGAAAGAGAAGGAGAAAGAGGACGGGGGAGGAGAAGGAGAAAGAGGAAGGGGGGATGAGGAAGAAAAGGAGAAGAAGAAGGAGGGGGAAGAACACACCTGTAAATGTGTATGCGGGCACAACAGCACTCCTCGAATCACCCGGGAGAAATCTCGTAGATTAAAGACGTAGTGAGATTTCGAAGGGGTGGGAAGGAAGTTCTCCATGGCCAGCTTGTAGATGTTCATGGTCGCATGAACCAGCATTTTGCCAAGCCTTTTAAAAAAGAGAGAGAGAGAGAGAGAGAGAGAGAGACCAACGGAGAGGCGATTATGAGTCAGAAGAATATAAAGCCACGGATCCAGCAAGGTAGATGGGAATGGAGGCGTTCACCTTAGAAAGCTGGCCTCGAAGCCTTTGCCGAAATGCCAGTCTACGATGGAAGCGAAAATCTTGGTTAAAACCTCGTCATCGAAAGAGCTGATAGAGATGACGTTGAGATGTCGCAGGAAGCGCCCTGGAGACGCAAGGAGAGGAGAAGATCACAGGATTGGTCACTCTGCATCTCCCTCTAGGTCACCTTAAGCAGGTACTGGAGGCTGCTGGCAAACTTTTCTTTTTTTTTTTTTAATATTGAAAAAGTTTTATTGGTTTTTACAATTTTCCAAAGGGGGTAGGGAATACAGAAACATTTTAAGAGCTTTCGCGTCGGAATCATTGGCCCTTCCAGGGCTTCATAATAAAATATTGAAAAAACATTTTTCCAAAAATACTACAAGGTGAAAATAAGTACATGTTTCCTAAATTCTCAATTCTATGCTAGCAGTCGTGTGCAAACATCCAGATATAAAGGTTATACAATATTAATGATAATTTAAAAAAAAGCAAAGTTATTTTTTCGATCTAAGTCTCTTGGCAATTGTATCTTCTTTTTCTCCTCCCTGGCCCCCAGCGGGCGGGGCCGTGGCCCCCTCCGTCCCCCCTGGATCTTCCCCCAGGATAGAGGAATGTTTTTTAAGAAAGGCTTCCGCCTCAGCAACTGTTTTAATCCTGACTCTTCCTTCATCGCAGAACACCAACATCCCTTCCGGCATCGCCCACTTAAACCAGATCTCGTGGTCAAACAATTTTTTAGATAAGAAGGAATACTTCCTCCTCATCTCTCTAATCTTTTTTGGGATCTGCTTCAAGATGGCGACTTCCTTTTGTTGGTAAATTAACAGCCCCCCTCTCTGCGCCTTCAAAATTCCCTCTCTGGTTGACCTTCTGACAAATTTAATATGTATCTCTCTGGGTACTTCATTTATCCTGGTATATGTTGAATTTATTCTGTAGACTAGGTCAATGTCCCCCCTGATCTCATCTTTATGTAAATAGTTTATGTAAATAGTAAGCAAACTTTTCTTAAACTACCATTGTCTGAATGTAGTTTTTTTTTTTTAAAGCTTTTTTCCAGCCCGAATGAGATGCTAATGAGTGAAGCAATCTTCTGGGCTTCCCCTAATTTTCTCATTACTTTGCTCTCCAACGATCAGCTGTCCTTTAGAAGCTGTTTTTTTAAATCCCCAACCAGGGAATAAAAAGTGTGTGCGCATGCACTCAAAACCAACAAATTCATGTGCTGAAGCCTTACCAGACTAAGGACACTAGCCAGATGAATACCTGGTAGTCAGATATTTTCCCCCTATTTTCCTCCCCAAAAACTAAGGTGCATCTTATACTTGGCTACGTCTTATACTCTGAAAAATACAGTAAGCTCACACTGACTACTTTGGTGACTCCATCCAACCACCTCCTTCTCTGCATCCCCTTCTTCTTTTGCCCTCCATCGTTCCCAGCATGAGGCTCTTCTCTAGAGAGTCCTTCGTCCTTCTCATTAGGTGGCCAAAGTCTTTGAGTTTCCTCTTCAGGATCTGGCCTTCTAAAGAGCAGTCAGGGTGGATCTCCTCTAGGACTGACCGATTGGATCACCTTGCAGTCCAAGGGACTCAGTGCAGGAGTCTTCTCCAGCACCAGAGTTCAAAGGCCTCCATTTTTGGGCGCTCAGCCTAAGTTCTAATCTGACCCTATTCAATTTACCGTATCTTCTTGGGTTGGCGCACACTCCCTACCTGTAATATCGTTTCGTCCACCCCCGGGAGGACCCATGGCCGAAAGGAAGAGGACATCCACGATATCCAACCTTGTAGTATCTTTCTTATCGTACCAGTGGCCGTGGTTCATCCATTGTCGAAGGAGTTCAATTGGGGGTTGAGCCCCATATACTTCCTTAGCTGGCATGTTTAAGTCATCTAAGAAAAATAAGGTTATGCTCGAGACAGCCGGGAAAACCTAGATATCATTTTCCACACAGAGGTAGGAAGAAGGGTTAATACATTTAAGTAAGACGCAGAGGCGTTTTAGACACATTTGGGAAAGATATCGATTGATAAATTTACTGTACATCGGTATATTTTATCGATGTGTTTATTGAGGCATAGCGGATTAATAGAGTAGTCCACCTTCACTCCATTGTGCATTTGCTTCTTCCTTAGTTAATTTCTGGTCATTCTGAATGTTAATATTTACCGTTTTAAGGTTTGTAAGGTTTTACCCTGCTGTAAGCCAGCCAGAGTGACTTGACAGCAAGACCGGCAGCGTATAAATTCAATAAATAAATGATAAATTTTAGTTATCCAAGAAGAGCAACAATGGACTGGTGTTTTTTTTTAAAAAAAGAAGAACATCGAGATTGCCGATATTGATCAGTCCAGACAAAAAGGAAAAAGAAAAAATTCTAGAAACTTGGAAGTCTGCATTTTGTGATTGATATTCTTTGACGCTTGATTAATGCAAATTTGAAATGTTTTAGGGTTTCATGTTAGCAACCCAGAACCTATTAAAGGTAAAGGTAAAGATTCCCCTTGCACATATGTACTAGTTGTTCCTGACATCTGTTTCAAAGCCGAAGAGCCAGCGCTGTCCGAAGACGTCTCCATGGTCATGTGGTTGGCATCACTCAACGCTGAAGGCGCACGGAACGCTGTTCCCTTCCCACCAAAGGGGGTCCCTATTTTTCTACTTGCATTTTTTTTACGTGCTTTCGAACTGCTAGGTTGGCAGAAGCTGGGACAAGTCATGGGAGCTCCCTTCATTATGCGGCGCTAGGGATTCGAACCGCCGAACTGCCAATCGACAAGCTCAGCATTCCCAAGTCGAAATACGACTCGGGAAGGAGGTGGGAATCCAGAAAGTCCCGAATCTGAAAGAAAACGGTCAAAAAGACAACGCTTCTTCTCTCACCTACGAAGACGATGGCTTTTTTGCCTATGGTGGGACCAAACAGCCCTTTCCGTCTTCTGTCCAGCTTCGACATGATAATGTCCTGGGTTTGATTGGCGGAGGTCCTGGCAGAGAAGTTGATGACGTTGGGGACGTATTTGGCCTTGGGGAGCTGGATCAGGAAGCTGTTGGTGATGGCTGATTTCCCCGTCCCGGTGGCTCCGACAAACAGCAGGGGGATCTCGTGCTCCACGTAGGTTTTGAGGAAAAAGGACTGCCGGGCAGTTTCTGTGGTGGGGATGATCAGTTCGGAGACCTGTGGTGATGATGAGAGAGGACTCAGATGCTCAGGAGAAAGTTCTCCCACGTTTGCCATCTACTTCCAAAGCAAAGACATGGAGAGTTACCATATTTTCCGGAGTATAAGACGCACCCTTTCCCCTCAAAAATCTGGGTGTGTCTTATACAGTGAATACAGACTTATTTATTTAATTAATTAGACTTTTATACCGCCCCCTCTCCGGATAGGACTCAGCATTTTTGGCCTCCCAAACCCCCCCCCCCCTTTGCAGAAATGGCCATGCGTAGCCTTTAGAAGGCTTCCAGAGTGCTCCTGGGGGCTGGGGAGGGCAGAAATGAGTGAAAACAAAGCCGTTTTTTGCTTGTTTTAGCCCCCCCCCCCAGCCCCCAGCAGCACTCTATAAGCCTCCTAAAGGCTATACATGCACTTTTTGGACAAAAAACTGGCCCGTATTTGCAAAAAACAGACCGTTTTTGGGAGGTCTGCAGAGTGCAATGACTTTTTTTAAAAAAAAATTGCCTCTTCAAAATCTTGGTGCATCTTATACTCCAAAAAATACGGTACTTAATATAAACATCAAACGATAAGGATTTCCCGAACATGCTGGCAAAGGAGCACAGCCGCTTTACCTTGGCGCCGGCAGCAATTGCTTGCTCCTCCTTCGTGATATACTCTATCCACATGTTCCACTGTCCGCTGGCTTGTTTATGGAAATAAAAGTCATACACAGACCCTGATTGCAAAAGAGGGATTAAAAAAATAAGGTCTTTAAGAAGCTTGTCAAAACAGCGAAGCAACATTGAGTGTTATCACGCATGGATACTCCTGGTTCCTAACCAAAAATAATATCAAAATCACAGCCAAAGGAGGCCCACCTAAATGCCTGAATGTCCCCATCCCATCATTAATTCATATTAGTGGTCCACAGGATTTAAAATTATGAATTTAGTGGTCCCTGAGGTCCAAAAGGTTGGTAACCCCCGGAGTAGAAGACCTCCAAGGTTCCTTCCAATTCTGTTATTCTGAACTGCAATCCTTCCCAGTCTGAAATGTTGATGCCAAGATTTTGTTGACCTTGTCAACGTTGATGATGTTAATATTTTAAAATATCCCTTTTTTTAAAAAAATAATGGGTTTCCTAGACGAACCTCTTTCTGGAAAGAGATTGGTTTTGGTCAGCTTCACGCTTTTGGGCCGAGGGTTCTCATCGTCCATTCCCATCAAAAGGTTCCGGTAAAAATGGTCGAATTTCTTCCGTCCTTCGGCATTCACCGTGCTTCCGATGGTCCACACCAGAGAGAAGAGGAAGAGGCCTTGCAACCACAAGGTGATCTGCTGGCTGGACATGGCCTCCCCTGGTTCTTCCTCATCGGAACTCCTGATTTCATCTACACAAAAGAAGACGAGACGAACCCCAAAACAGCAAAGTGGGAAAAACAAGGAAAGTCACGGGCTTCCAGCATACGCAGATCCTCATTTATGGCATGGAAAATTCTGGGAATTGAAGCCAACGTATCTTAAAAGTGACCAAGGTTGAGAAGCACTTCCTGAGCATGTTAGAGTCCCAAAGGCCAATGCAGCAACCTTTTGAGGCACTTCTTGCTTTCAAAGCTGTCATACAATTAGACAGTTTGGTCTAGCAGTGAAGGCACCAGGCTAGAAACTAGGCAACAGTGAGTTCTAGTCCCACCTTAGGCATGAAAGCTGACTGGGTAAACTTGAACCAATCACCAGGTGATGGTGGGTTTTGGTCCCGCCGTAGCTATGAAAATCATCTGGGTGACTTTGGGCCAATCACGAGGAATTCTAATCCCACTTTAGGCATAAAAGCCAGCTGGGTGATTTGGGGCCAATCACTAGGAGACGGTGAGTTCTAGTTCCGCTTCAGGCATGAAAACCAGCTGGGTAACCTTGGGCCAATCACTAGGAGATTGTGAGTTCTAGTCGTGTTTTAGGCATGAAAGCCAACTGGGTGATTTGGGGCCAAATCACCAGGAGATGAGGAGTTCTAGTCCCGCTTCAGGCATGAAAGCCAGCTGGGTCCATTTGCTCTCTCTCAGCCCAACCCACCTCTTAGTGCCATTGTTCTGGGGGAAATAGGAAGAGGAAAATGTGTTGGATATGTTGGCGGTTTGGAGTTATTTGTAAAAGTAAAAATGGCAGGATAGAAATAAATAAATAGCAGATGAAAAATAATAATAAAATAAATAATAAAATAATAAAATAATAAAATAAAATAATGGCAGGATATAAATAACTAAATAGTAGATGAAATAATAAAAATAAAATAAAATAAAATAAGATAAGACAAAATTAAAAAAAATAAAATGAAACAAATAAAACAAATAAAACAAATAGAAATAAAACAAATAGAAATAAAATAAAGTAAATAAAGTAAATACAATAAATACAATAAATACAATAAATACAATAAATAAAATAAAATAAATTGAATTAAATTGAATTAAATTGAAACAAAATAAATAATAAATTAAAATAAAATGTGATCCTTCAGTTTTGTGATGCTGCAAAGCACAAACTATGCCTTACCAAGCAAAGAATCAAACAAAGTGATCATGGTATGGGTCAGGTGGATGGGGGAGGTCTGGACCAAGACTTTGCAATGGTGGCGAATAAATTCCAACGACGGCTGAATGAGCCACATAAAAAGGTCGTCAACCTGGAGAGGAAAACGGTTGAGAGATTAACCGAATCACAGGACATTTCCCTTTGACACTGAAATAGGTAACAGATCCCTTCCACTGCCAGCAGAAGGACCAGAAGAGTCCTGCATTGCAGCCATACCGGCAGTGGTTGATGGGATCCGAGGTGTAAAGTTGGATTAGCATAAGAAATCGGTCTAGATTTAAGGTTAATCTAGACCAGGGGTGTCAAACTCAAGGCCCGGGGGCCGGATCCCTGGTCACTCCCACCCCGACCTCCCCCAAGGTCAAACGCAACCCGGATGCGGCCCTCAATGAAACCGAGTTTGACACCCCTGGTCTAGACTTTATAGATGTGACAAGGTTTCAAAGAGCTTTGGAGCTAGACCTGGTGAGATCCCTCATCTGACCAAACCCACAACCTCGTGACAATTCAGTGATTTGTAGATCATTGTATTACAACGTCCCACTGTCCCAAAAACTGCACAGTCGTGTTTGAAAACTTTCCAAACCATTAAAGCTTGGGAAAGATTTTACATCATAAAGGAAAGCACCCTGAATTCGTTTCTCAAACTAGTTGTTGAAAAGTCCGCAAGTTATTGGCATGGTTTACGCAAGAAGCGATCATTTCCATGGCTCCCAAGTAATCAAATAAGTGACTCTCAAGGAATCTGGCCCACTAATCAGTGCAAATAAACCTAACAGGATACCCCTGAGTGGCCCTTACCCCTTAACCACAGATATACTATTTTGGCTATGCTATAACAGACACGAGGTCATAATGACCGGTCATACAGTTTTCTTAATCTATGAAAATAATAGGTGGGATATGTCGCTAAATTTCCTTTGTATAGTTACAATTTTCAGTTAGGGATCGAATTAACATATTTTATAAATTGTATTCGCAACCGGGATTTCTAAAAATAGGGGTGTTCCGAACATCTAGGAAAACTGTTGTGGTCACTATGACCTCAGCTCTGTGGTTAAGGGTTTAATTTAAATTCCCCCTTCCTTATCAATATTCAAATATCGAGGGCGAAAATCAAATGAAAGCCGGCCCACCAATTCAATGTGCACGTCATGTAGAGTTGAAGGCAGCTTGTTCAAATAAGAATCTTTCAAAGGTTTCCAGCCCAGCTGATGAGGCTCCATATAAATCATGCCACACCTTGAACAAATGAAGAGAACTGAGTTGCACAGGTTTGCTAGTTAAGAGGAGAAAAGAAAGAAGGCCTTCAAGAAAAGATTGGCGGCCAAGATCTCCTGCCGTGGACAGAGGGTTGGACTAGAAGACCTCCAAGGTCCCCTTCCAAGCCTTAAGATGATTCTGACCTTAAGAATTCAGATTTACCTGCTAACCGTTGCTGGGGAAGCTTGTTCAAGATCTTCGGGCTCAAAGATTAGGCTCATTTGTGCGCTCATCTGAATGATCTCCCCACTCATCAAGCACAACTTCAAGGGGAAACAGAAGGAAAGCTATTTCAGGCCAGGGTGCACGAGAGTTTGCAACAGAATATCAAATATTTCTGCTAGAGGTAAAAGTAAAGGTTCGCACATATGTGCTAGTCGTTCCCAACTCTAGGGGGCGATGCTCATCTCCGTTTCAAAGCCAGAGAGCCAGCTCTGTCCGGAGACATCTCCGTGGTCATGTGGCCGGCATCTGACAAGGAAAGTCCTTGGGGATGGAGGGGGGACGACAGCCAGATTCGCTTAACGGCCACATGATACGTTCACAACTGCTGTGATTCACTTAACAAGGACCAGGGGAGACATGATAGCAGTGTTCCGATATCTCAGAGGCTGCCCCAAAGAAGAGGGAGTCAAGCTATTCTCCAAGGCACCTGAGGGCAGAACAAGAAGCAATGGGTGGAAACTAATCAAGGAGAGAAGCAACTTAGAACTAAGGAGAAATTTCCTGACAGTTAGAACAATTAACCTCTGGAACAGCTTGCCTCCAGAAGTTGTGAATGCCCCAACCCTGGAAGTCTTTAAGAAGATGTTAGATAGCCATTTGTCTGAAATGGTATAGGGTTCCTGCCCACGCAGGGGGTTGGACTAGAAGACCTCCAAGGTCCCTTCCAACTCTGCTATTGTATTGTATTGTATTGTGGCCAAAAAAAAGGCCATAAAATCAGGGGTGACTCCCTTAGCGACTGCCTTGCTTAGCAAAGGAAATTCTATCCCCAATTGTGGTTGTAAGTTGAACCCATTGCTTGCTACGGCCCATTTCTGTGCAGTTTCTGGGTATATGGGTCTACTTGTGTTTGTGTGCGTGGTGTGTATGCATGTGTGTGTGTGTGTGCACGCACGCATCTCTTCAATTTTTTTAAGTCCATTTAATAAAGTGGTTGACTACTTGCACATGTTTTAGTGGGAAAACAGCATAAAAGTTACCCTAATTAGCTGTTCGGGGGGAAAAACAGCACACGCTAAGTGCTTTTTCCTTTAAATCAGATTAGTTTATTGGCTTCTAAAAAGCCCTTTCAGTTATTCAACCGAATTAGATAGTGCAATCTAGAGGCTTATGTCAGCTTTGGAGGAGGGGGGGGGGGGAAGAGAGAATGCCAATTACCTTTTTGTTATCGTCCAAGACGGTGTTCATGTTTTCGATCCAAACGGCATCAACCGGCCCGTCAAAAATAATCCACTTTCTGTCCTCGTTGGTGGAGGAGGCCTGCTCTCGGAAAGTGTTTGCCAGAATGCCGTCTGTCCATTCGTGGCTAACGGGATCAAAACAGCCGTACAGCTGCCCCATGGTGATGGCTTTCGGGTTGATAATTTTGTATTCGACAGCAACCTCTTCCATTGATGGTTCTAAAGACAGACAGACAGGCAGAGGGGAGGGGAGAAAGGGAAAGGGAGAGAGGGAAAAGAAGAGGAGGGAAGGAGAGAGGAGAGAGGGGGGAGAGAAGTAAAGGAAGAGGGAGAGAGGGAAAAGGAGAGAGGCGAGAGAGGGGGAGAGAGGTAAAGGAAGAGGGAGAGAGGGAAAAGGAGAGAAAGAGAGAGGCGAGACAGGGGGAGAGAGGTAAAGGAAGAGGGAGAGAGGGAAAGGAAGAGGGAGAGGAAGAGAGGGAGAGAGGGAAAGGAAGAGGGAGAGAGGGAGAGGGATAGAGAAAGAGAAGGAAGCATATTTTCAATCAGGGTTTCTGAACCTTGGTAACTTTAAAATAAATGGACTTCAACTCCCGGAACAGTTGCAAAAAATCCCTTCCCTTTAGCTAGGTCAGTGGACTTCAACTCATGCTGGCTGGGGAATTATGGGAATTGAAGTCCATGCATTTTCAAGTTGCCAAGGTTGAGAAACACTTATTTATCACAAAGGGAAGGGATTTCCTGCAACTGTTTAATTGGCACAGATTATTTTAACCCTCTGTTTCCTTCTTTTTAAAAACAAGATTTGGGCTCCTTTATAATGAGAGGACCAATTTGGTCCAAAGATAAGGTCTGATTTTGAGTGGTGCAGTGGCCTAGAGGCGCAGCTCTCGCCTCACAATCAGGAGGCTGGGAGTTCGATCCTAGGTAGAGGCAGATATTTCTCTCTCTCTGCGCACCATGAGGTTATATCTGCTGAATAAAACTCCGCATTGGCGACAGGGAAGGGCATCTGGCCACTAAACTACTCAGCTCCATTCAGTTGCCCAGACTCCACCCGGCAAGGGATTATGGGGTCATTAAAAGTAGGTGAGGATACGGTCGAATTTTGTGATGGAAGGGGTTGTTAGCATGTTCCTATTATTGGGTGACTTTTTCCTTTTGTAGCTGTTTCCCCAAGGAAAGTCTTATTTTCTGTGTGAACCCAAAGCAGGGTGTCGTTCCTTTGATCTCTCACCCTGGCTCAAATCCCCGAGCGCGGCAGCGAGCACTTTGTACGCAAAGGTTTTGCCACCCATCGGTTCGCCCACAATCATGAAGCCGTGACGCACCATCATCATCTCGTAAATCTGTAACGTGAAACAAATAAGAGGCATTATTTCGAACCTCGACGAGTGGTGCGGTTGGCCTAGAGGTGGAGCTCTGGGCTCACAATCAAGGGGCTGGGAGTTCGATCCTAGGTAGAGGCAGATAATTCTCTCTCTGGGCACAATGAGAATATATCTGCTGAACAAAAACTCCGCATTGGTGACAGGGACGGCCTCCGGCCAGTAAACCCTCAGCTTCATTCAGTTGTTCAGACTCTACCGGGCAAGGGATGATGGAGTCATTAAAAGAAGGTGATGATTTTAAACCTTGATAGGATTATCCAGGGAGTTTTTAACTGTGCAAGAACCTGTTTGATGTTAAGCAAGAGTTTTATATTGATTTCCTACAACTCCCAAATTGTATCAATGATATGCTTATGTTTGCTATTAGTGTTTCAGATTTCTAGATATATGTCTTTTACAGAGGTGGTATTCAGCAGGTTCTGACCAGCTCTGGAGAACAGGTAGCGGGAATTTTGAGTAGTTCAGAGAAGCGGTAAATACCACCTGTGGCTGGCCCCGCCCCCATCTATTCTCTGCCTCCCGAGTCCCAGCTGATCAGGAGGGAATGTGGATTTTGCAGTAACCTTCCCTTGCCACGCCCACCAGGCAACGCCCACCAAGCCATGCCCACAGAACTGTAAAAAATTTGGAATCCCACCACTGGTCTTTTAGAGTGTTGTTTCTCAACCTTGGCAACTTTAAGATCTCTAGCCAGCTAGGAATTCTTAAATATATATATATATATATATATATATTTAAAATGAAAGAATGAAAGAAACCTGAATAATTTTCCCAATAAACCAGGGAACGGGTTGAAGATTCATGTTCTCAATATTCTGATTCAACGCTTGGATGAAGAGGACATAATCAGGTTGCGGAAGGACAATTCCAGGAAACAAATCAGATATGATTCCCTGTGGAAGAGAAGTGGGCAAAAAAGGAAGTCTGGAAAAATGGAAGAGTTATATGTATATTTTCAAGGTTTTATTACCAAATTTAGCAAATGGTCAGGAGTCAGGAAGCATACCCGTTTAATAAATAAATATATCTCTTCCTTTCTCCATTCTCAGATAGATTCCATAAGTTTAAATAAGTAGGGTTACTGCAGAGAATTAGGAAGGCAAACATCTGAAGGACTTTTAGAACTATTAACTGCCTCAAAGTTTTGTCATTGTAATAATGTATATTGAAATGTATATTGAGAGTCAGTTGGGTCTCATGGCGAAGGCACCAGATAAGGATCTTACCTGAAACAAAGGAACATCTTGGGCCAAAAATTTAGCTAAGTTAACATCCAACAGAGCTCTGAGCAACAACACACTTTCATTTTCTACAGGATATTTTAGTTTCAGGTTCCCAGCTGCTGTCAGGACGGATTTGACCGCTCGCATCCCATAATCGTAATGATGTTGTGAGGACAGCTGTTCAGAGCAAAGGCGGTAAGTGGCAACAATTTTCTGTGCAAGGCTGCAAAAGATAAGAAGATGCTCTCATTCCTAAAGCCAGAACGTATCAAGTAGAGAAAGGATAAATATCTATATGCAGGAGAACGAGTGGCAGAGTCAAAGAGGGTTCAGGCTAGAATCCCTTATTGTTGTTGTGTTAGTTGTGAAGATGTGTCCAACCCATCGCGACTCCATGGACAACGTTCCTCCAGGCCTTCCTGTCCTTTACCATCCTCTGGAGTCTATTTAAGCTCATGTGGACTGCTTCTTTGGTGACTCCATCCAGCCACCTCCTTCTCTGCCGTCCCCTTCTTCTTTTGCCCTCCATCGTTCCCAGCATGAGGCTCTTCTCCAGGGAGTCCTTCGTCCTTCTCATTAGGTGGCCAAAGTCTTTGAGTTTCCTCTTCAGGATCTGGCCTTCTAAAGAGCAGTCAGGGTGGATCTCCTCTAGGACTGACCGGTTGCATGGCCTTGCAATCCAAGGGACTCGCAGGAGTCTTCTCCAGCATAGGAGAATGCTGGAGAATAATGAATCCCTTCATACTCACAAGCAAACGAAATCGATCTCCCTTTGAATTCCATTGACCCTCATCTAATTCTAAGCAAGTGCCAACTGTTAGTTGAAAAGATTCCTGTGCACAGACTTTTAGAAATAAATCAGTTCAATCGGGACCTTTACATGTGGACCTGGTCTTTTCGGCCGGACATTATACATATCACTACATATAGTCCCTTATTTGTAAAATTTAACACAGCAAAAAGCGTAATGCACAATAAAAGCAAATATATAAGTACGAAATCGTGGTTTAGAAACATTGCAATGAAAACATTAGGAAAAAACTAGGAAAGGCCTAAAATGGATATAACGTTCCAGAATCATTAATAAACATGAAGACAACGTAAATGACCCATTTTTCTTGTTATTACTGGGATGACATGGACGACAGTGCTAATGACTGGAATTTATTATTATGTTAGCCTGTGGCTGCAATTAAAAATAAGAAATTAATCACTCTAATCACTCTGTTTGGTATTTTAACATTTCATTCATCAAAAAAAAAGATGGTGTTATTGACCATTGCAGCTAGAAAGAAGAAACTTGAAAGCAACTCTGAAGACACAAAGTAATAATCTAAGTATTTTGACAAGATTCTAAAATTTTAGATCCCCACATAATTTGAAATGGATTTTTTTTTTGTATAAGAAGTGGGGGGGCAAAAGAGTTTGAAAATGTGTCTTTAAAAAAAGCAATAGATTTACTCAGTAAAAATGCAACTTTACCTACCTTCTGGAATCAAGAAATCCCATCGAATAAAGTGAAATTTCACCAATCAAAGCATAATCTGGGACCATCATGGCTACTGTTCTGAATAAAGCCTTTAAAAATAATAATAACAGTGTATCTGAAGAGAATATAAAGGAGAAAAGCCCCAATTTTCCCTAATGAATCCTACAATAGATCCCTTCAGCATTTTGTCCTACTATGTAGCCACCAATAGAGGGGGTAATCATTTGATTGGATGGTATAAGGCTCCTGTCTTGAGCAGGGGGGTCAGACTAGAAGACCTCTAAGGTCCCTTCCAGACCTAGGAATCTATGACTCTGATTCTAGCTGTAGATACCATATTTTTCAGAGTATAAGATGCACTTCCTCCCCCATCCCAAAGAGGCTGAAAATTTGGGTGCGTCTTATACTCCAGTGTGTCTTATACTCCGAAAATTGTCTGGCAGGTTTGAGGATTTCAATATAAGCTCTAGGGTGAGTCCCTTCTTCACTCAGCTATTAAAAATCTCTGAAGAAAAACAATACTCAAAGGAAAATGCCAGGCAACCTGTCTGTTGAGTGTATTTTCCATGCTGGCTAGGGAATTCTGGGAGTTGAAACCTACATGTCTTAAAGTTGCTAAGAGCATCAGATTGGGGAATAAGCAAGGTATTTCATAGGAACTATCCAAGGTCCTGAAATATAACTAACCCTTCCTGTCATTGTTCCAAATATCATGTAGAATTAAACCAGTGTCCAAGGCAGAGCTATCCTTAAAGTTCCAATTTAATAAGACAGACATGTTGGCAACAAACTGTGGAACTTTAAGGATAGCTCTGCCTTGGACACTGGTTTAATTCTGCATGATATTTGGAATGCTGACAGGAAGGAAGATTTAGTTATAATTCAGGACCTTTGCAGTGCCGAATTCTGTTTGTTTACTCCAATCATGGTTTCTTAACTTCCCCAGGAAAGACAATGGTTCACCTTGAGGTTATCTGGAAGTTCAGCTCGGCCTGCGTACCCAGGATTCATGGTGATGAATACTGCACAAGTTGGGTTAAGGGAAATTTCCGTGCCTTCGAAGAGAAAAGTGTGGAGCTTGCGAATAATAGCCTGTTGAATACTGAGGATCTGTTGTGCTACCACAGAGAGCACTTCGACCTATGAAAATCAGGATATAAAAGCTTTAGGTTTAAACCAATATAAAAATCCATATCATAAGGGTGTGATCTAGATCAGGGGTCAGGTAGAAGACTTCTGGACTTCAGCTCCCAGAATTCCTCAGCCATGCCGGCTGAGGAATTCTGGGAGTTGAAGTCCACAAATTGTAAAGGAGCCAAAAAGAGACTTTTGCATTAGAGCGTTTAGACAAGGCATAATTACCTCAATTCTGTTGAACTCATCAAAGCAGGCCCAAGCTCCAGCCTGCGCCAGTCCTTTAAAGAATTTGCCCATCGCTTTGTAATCAAGACCGTCTGAGCAATTGAAGACTACACACTAAAACACATAACAACAGATTTCATTGTAAGTTTCCACTTTTCCCCAGCAAGCTGGTCAAGGCAACACTCTTCAAATCTCAGGAGGAGGAGGAAGATGAAAAGGAGGAGGAGGAAGATGAAAAGGAGGAGGGGGCGCAGGAGGAGGAGGAGGAGGAGGAAGATGAAAAGAGGAGAAAGAAGAGAAAAAGTAAATGAGGAAGAAAAAAGAAAAGAGAGGAGAAGCAGAAAGAGAAGGAGAAGAGAGAGAGGAGGAGGAGGAGAAGAAAGAGAAGGAGATTCCTGATTCCTTTGGTACCTGCTTAGCCAAAGCTTTGGCAAGATCCTTAGTAGTTTCCGTTTTCCCCGTGCCGGCCGGTCCTTCGGGAGCTCCTCCTAGATTTAATTTCAAAGCTCCCATTAAGGTCCTACGACATAGAAATGGGATTATAGAGATAAATCAATAGATACACAGTAGTTACACAGAGACCCACCCTCATTCTCTCTTCACATCCACATCCACTGACATGTTTTCCCAATCATTTGGCATGATTTATGGTGCTACACTACGTGTGAATCAGGCCATTACGCCATCTTCAACCTAAGCATAGTATAATGTGTGACTCCAGTCATTGGTGTCAGGGGGGGCGCAAGGGATATCATCACACAAATTATGACTGATATTTAGTTCATGATGCCACAAACATCATTTATATTGTTAAGGGAAATAAAGGGCCTCCTTGACTATACCGTATCATCTTTTAATTACTAAGGAAATAGGGGATTAAATTAGTACATTTTTATCCAAGAAACAAATTCTACAAGAAATCTAAATTTCACTGCCTGAATTCAAAAATATAATTTTGCAACAAAGATGATTAAGGGACTAGAGACTATGAAGAACGGTTGCAGGAACTGGGTATGTCTAGTTAAATGAAAAGAAGGACCAGGGGAGACATGATAGCAGTCTTCCAATATCTCAGGGGTTGCCACAAAGAAGAGGGAGTCAAGCTATTCTCCAAAGCACCCGAGGGCAGAACAAGAAGCAATGGGTGGAAACTAATCAAGGAGAGAAGCAACTTAGAACTGAGGAGAAGTTTCCTGATAGTTAGAACAGTTAATCAGTGGAACAGCTTGCCTCCAGAAGTTGTGAATGCCCCAACACTGCAAGTCTTCAAGAAGATGTTGGATAGCCATTTGTCTGAAACAGTATAGGGCTTCCTGCCTAGGCAGGGAGTTGGACTAGATGACCTCCAAGGTCCCTTCCAACTCTGCTATTGTATTGTACTGTATTGCTTCCTGCCCTGATTCTCCCACCTCCCTCAAATGTGTCTGAGTTTTGACAGTGTGACTATTATTATGAGATAAACCCAGGAGCAAAACACAGCACATAAGAGCCTTTAGACAATTAATAGTGGTTTATAGATACATACATACAGACATAACACATGGCAGATAAATCCCTTACCACTCAGCTACAGACACAAGGAGAGAAATGAGATACATGGCGAGAGAGAGACGCTCTCTAATGGCCACCTATATATTGACACCTCTTAAACTGGTAAAAGACGTGTGTGGTCCCCACCAGAGTCTTAACTTGGTTATACTTGTATTGCTGATTCATCCTCATTGCAACTTAAAAGTTTACAGCTCACAACCTTTTAAATCCTCATTACCAGACAAAATCAACGCTTTTGCTATCCTTGGATCTATAAATATTTTTTCAAAGATTAAAAAATTGGGGTGGAATCTTACCTGTAGCATCGGTCGGTCAGCGGAGTTATCACCAAACGCAACGAGTTGCCCAGGTATTCATATCCGTACTTGGCTTCGGTTGTGATCATTCGGACCATCACATCTCTGTTTTCCCAGTAGTATCGCAGCTGAGAAATCCACTGGAAATCGTTCAGATCTGAAACTCGATCTTCAGACAATTTTGCCACCACGTCACGGGCTGCAGATGCAAAATTATACTTGGAATAAGTCAACATTTGTCTGTTGTGCTTTAGCTACAGTGTGGCTGTGTTCTTTAGGGCTCTGCGTATAAGTCAATGGGGGAAGCTGGATTCACCTAACAGCTGCAGTGATTTGTTAACAGCCGCGGTGACACACTTAACAACCGTGGCCAAAAAGATTGTAAACTTGGCCATGACTCAGTCAAAACCACCGCCTCGCTTAGCAACACAAATTCTGTTCCCAGTTGCAGTCGTAAGTTGACTTGTATCAGAGATCTGCAATTTAGTAACTTCTCATTCAGTAGTGTGATGGCTCAGTGGTTAAAGACACTGAGCTTGTCAGCGGGAAAGTTGACAAACCGTGTTCAAGACCTGAGTGCTGTGTGATGGGGTGAGCTCCCGTTCCTTGCTCCAGCTCCTGCCCACCTAGCAGTTCAGAAAGCATGCAAATGCGAGTAGATAAATAGGTACCACTAGCAGTTCGAAAGCATGCAAATGTGAGTAGATAAATAGGTACCACTAGTAGTTTAAAAGCATGCAAATGCAAGTAGATAAATAGGTACCACTAGCAGTTCGAAAGCATGCAAATGTGAGTAGCTAAATAGGTACCACTAGCAGTTTGAAAGCATGCAAATGTGAGTAGATAAATAGGTACCACTTCAGTGGGAAAGTAACAGCGTTCCATAGTCATGCTGGCCACATGACCACGGAAGGGTCTTTGGGCAACCTTGGTTCCCTTGGCTAAGAACAGAAATCAGCACCAACCCCTAGAGTCGGACATGACTGGACACGTTATGGATGAGGAGATACCTTTATCTCCTCATCCATAACGTGCCTTGGTCTCCCTTCGACCCCTCTTAAGACAATCCATATTTCAACATCTTTTTCATCTTGCCCGTTGCCACTTACCATGCACATCGATGACCGTGAGGGCACCCAGGGTCAACCGAGCTCCGCCGGACAGCTTTCCTCTCACCAGCTCCACGATCTCCCCGATCTGCTTGTTGCTTTTTTCCAAAAATGCCTGAAGCAAGAGACACAACAATGAGGCTGGGCCTCCTCCTCACGAGAGCCGTCAGGGATGGGGGGGGGGGGGGGAATGGCCCCCAGAAATTCCCAAAACAGATCAAAACTTTGGGGTATTTTTCCCCCTCCTATTTTGAAAAGGAGTTACAGGCAACCCTCAACTTAAAAGCATTCGTTTGGTTACAACAGTCCTGAAAAATGTGCCTTATACAAATGATAAGAATGGGAAGAAAAGAAGAGAGGCAAGGGAAGAAGAGAGGCATAGGAGAGGGCAAGGAGGAGGGAAGAGGAGGAGAGAAAGAAGGGGTGGAAAGAGAGAGAATAGAAGAGAGGAGAGAGGTAAGGGAAGAAGAGAGGGAATAGGAGAGAGGGAAAGGGGGGAAGAAGAGGAGAGAAAGAAAGAAAGAAAGGTCCGTGGCCCGGGGGTTGGGGGGACCCTTGATCTAGATGACTGAGAAAAGTTGCTAGATCTGGGAATTGAAGGGGTATGTATGAAATTACAGGTAAAGAGTTTTCCTGTATGGCTTCCGATACTTCTTTGGTCCAGAAGATTGAAGATACACAAATTACAGCTTGTCCTGGCCACTGCAGCACCCATGCTTTTCGAGGAACCTAAAAAAAACAAAAACACACACACAAAAACACACAAAGAAGAAAAAAATATTTGTGCCTTTTCCAGCTGTAGCTAGGGAGCATCAAACGTCTGTTTTGATAGAGGTCAGAGAAGCACTTGTTAAAACAGTCGGGAAGCCCTAAAACGGGCTTTCTTCTATTCTTTTTTTTTAACGTTTTTATTTATTTATTTAGTTACATTTATAGACCACCCCTTCTCCCCCATGGGGACTCGGGGCGGTGCACAGGAAATTAAAAATAAAATAAAATACAACAATACACAAAATATTAAAACCGAATTAAATTACCCCTGTGCTAAAATCAACATTAAAACCCTTAAAACCCTAAACAGCTGTACCCCTTAAAATTCCAATTAAACAATTTATTTCTACAGGCTAGGTATGATAAGTTAGGCCAGGCCGGCCTGATGGAAGAAGTGAGTCTTTAACTTCTGGCGGAAGGAGCGGAGGTCCGTCGTTGTTCTGATTTCGGGGGGTGGGTCGTTCCAGAGGGTAGGGCCCACCACAGAGAAGGCCCTTCCCCTGGGCGTCGCCCGCTGGCATTGCCTGGTGGACGGCACCCGGAGAAGTCCCTCTCTGTTTTTTGTTAAAAAAAACTAAACAATAGCTCTACAATTTTGCAGCATTTTTCAATCTTCTGTGCCTCTCAAAAAAATCTCAAAATGTTAGTGGTTCTTTTCTCCCCAGATGGGCCCTTTTTAAAATGAAAACTCCTGCTTATTTTTTCAAACTTTACGTGACTCTTATGCAGGGGTGCAATTCTCTGAAGTCTGCCACTGGTTCGTTTCGCGCACACATGCACACTGCAGGTGCTAAGAAGCCTTCTCTGTGTCTTCAAAGGTAAGTAGAACAGCAGAGGGTGGGGAACAGCTGTGCCGCGCGATTTAGACTCACTAGAAAGCAGGATTTCCTGCTTTCTAGTGAATCTAAATTGCGCAGCACAGCTGATTGTATGCAGCTCATTGCCAGAACTTTTTTTTAGCATTTTTTTGCTACCTGTTCGCCCAAACCGGTAGTAAAAAAATGCTTTAAAAAAGTTTTTAAAAGGTTCCGACGATCAGCGGTGACATGCGATCGTGGGAACTTTTAAAAAACTTTTTAAAAGCATTTTGTACTACCGGTTCAAGCGAAGCGGCCTGAACCGGTAGCATTTCACCCCTGCTCTAAAGCACATTTTTTGACGTCTTATATCTATATACAAATGAATGTACAAGCTAGAACCTTTGTCGTTTCCTAACGACGCCTGATTCATAATAAGCGAGCCAATATTGTAATACAAAAACCAGTGATTTATTAAGGGCTTCAATAGGCATTCTTCATTAGGCAAGTTTTATTCGCAGCCATTGTTTTGCTTTCTTTATCTGCTTCTGAACTTTGCCCCTGTGCCTTTCCTCCCCTCCGTCTGTGTCATAAATCACGTTACCCAACAGATGCACCCATCTCAACCCAGCTACTGTAATCTGAGATCCAGCTCCACCGATGGTATGCGTGGAATGTCAACAAAGAGAGATGGCATCCAGCGGACAGCGACTTCGGAAAATATAATGGTTTCAGCTTACAAAATACAGCTGTTAACAATGGATCCAAGAAGTATAAGTACATCTGTATCTTGACTCCTTTTGTCAGATTGTGTTCCTAAAGCTGTGTGTGTGTGTGTGTGTGTGTGTGTGTAAGTTAACTCCTCAAAGCATTTGTGGATTAGCTGCTCACCTCATCGTACCCTTTGATGCCATTTTCCATGACTTGCCTAATGCTAGCCAGCATCATTTCTTCCACCTGCAACAGCCATTTCTCAACCATGCCCTGAAAGAATAAAGTAAAAAGGGGAGAGAAATGCAAACAATGACAAATTACAATGACACACACAACCCCAATAAGATCAGGGTTAAAAGGGGAATGGGTGTAGGAAGGAAGATTGAAATAATAGCCTCTTAAACCCAACTGGCACTATAAAACAGGGGTCTCCAACCTCCCGAGTCACAGACCGCTACCAAGCAGCGGCCTATTGGGAACTGGGCCACTGAAACAGCAGGTGTGAGTGTGCAAAGCTCCATTGGCATATGACGGGATTTAAGTTGTGCATGCAAAACAATTCCCTCCCGATGCTGGAATCGCCAAAGCCATCAACAGTGCTGCCAACGGTCTGCAGAATCAAAAAGATTGGGGACTCCTGGTTTTAAGCACCCCTCCTGCCCAGCTACACAGGATTTGCGAATGTAGGAATGCAGTTCAAGATACTTTGACCGGGTTGAAGTTGTGTAAAGGCTGGTGTAAATTTCAGTATCTAAAATAGGACATTTCCCAAAGCTGAGAAGGAAGGGAGGGAGGAAGGAAGGAAAGCAGGGAGGGAGGGAGGGAGGAAGGAAGGAAGGAAGCAAGAGAAAGAGGGAAGGAAGGAAGGACAGAAAGACAGAGAAGGAAAGAGAAAAAGTGAAGGAAAAAAGAGAAGGAAGGAGGGAGGGAGAGAAGAATTACCCTGGCGTGAACTGGAAAGATTTTCTTAATAAAAGGAACAACTTCCTTCTCTGAACTGATCATTCCTGTGATCTCCAAGGCTTCAGTGAACTCCAGCTTTGCGATCCCCTCGAAGCACTTCTTCAAGTGTGGCTGAACCCGGAGAGGATCTTTGGTTTCCGATAAAATCTCCAGCAGCTCATCGTTTGAAAGGAAGAAGAACCTGTTCAAAAGAGATCCCAGAGGGCCCATTGCATTAGTGTTTTCCAATCTCAGCCACATTAAGACGTCTGGACTTCAACTCCCAGAACCCCCACCCCCCAGGCAACAGCACCTGAGGGAATGAACGAGTGAAGGTGGGTTTAGCCAACCAGTGGTTGCCATGACTATTCTTTGCCTGCCAATTGGGAAGAGGCATACCTTGGGAAAAATAATCTCTTTTTTTCTAAGTAATTATTCAGGCCCTTCTGGATGTCTTCCAAATACAGATTGGCTTCTTGAAGTCGGTTCAACATCTTGGGCTGTTCTGTAGCAATGAGGACTCGGGTGTCTTTAACCTACGATTCACAACAAAGATAAGAGACATATATGGAGATTCTCCATCATCCAAGTCATGGTTGTCCCAAAGGTGTTTTTTCAAGAGGCAACTGGACTTCCTTGGTTTTTCCTTGAAGATGTTTTGCTTCTCATCCAAGAAGCTTCTTCAGAACTTCTTCTTCAAGGTCTATGGAGATTCTCCATCCTCCAGGTCATGGTTGTCCCAAAGGGGCTTTTTCAAGAGGCAACTGGACTTCCTTGGTTTTTCCTTGAAGATGTTTTGCTTCTCATCCAAGAAGCTTCTTCAGAACTTCTTCTTCAAGGTCTATGGAGATTCTCCATCCTCCAGGTCATGGTTGTCCCAAAGGGGCTTTTTCAAGAGGCAATTGGACTTTCTTGGTTTTTCCTTGAAGATGTTTTGCTTCTCATCCAAGAAGCTTGTTGGATGAGAGAAGCTTCCTGGATAAGAAGCACAACGACCTCAAGGAAAAAACAAGGAAGCCCAGCTGCCTCTTGTAAAAAGCACCTTTGGGTTCTTCAGTTCTAACTGACAGAACTGAAACAGCTTCTTGGATGAGAAGTGAAATGTTTTCAAGGGGGGAAAAGAACCAGGAAAATCCAGGTGCCTTTTGGAAAACACTTTTGGGACAAGACGTACGGGTGCTCCTTCTCTGAACTACCTTGCAGGGGCTCACCAATGGGCCACTTTTATACCAGAAGCCAAAAACACAAAGCAAACCAGTCAACCCAGCTAACCAACCACTTCAACCAAATAACCAAGTTCAACAGGTTTTTGGAATGCCATCACGAGATCCTTCATTGAGCCGATGTGACGACGACTCTGGACGAAATTCTGAAATGGGTATTTCAAAAACCAGCAGGCAAAAGCCAAAACTCCTTACCGCTTGAGTCATGATGTCCTTCCAGTAAGCGTCCACTATTCCAAATTTTCGGCCTTCTTCGGGCATTTGAGCAATAATGTCCTCGGAGCTGAAGATGGGTTCCAGGTAGAGCCAGGTTGCCTGGCATTTTAGCCAGTTGTCTAGAATTTCCTGCATCTGGATAAGTTTTTCTTCCCATCTCTGAAAAACAAAAACCCAACTCAGGGGTTGCCAACATTTCCAGCCCGTTTCTGACAAACCAAGTCACTGAATGACTACATGATTCATTTCAAAGTGCAGTGATTTGCTTAACAATTGTAGCAAAAGAGGTTGTAAAATCGGACACAATTCACGTAACAACCACTTTGCTTAATGACGAACATTGGAAGGGGGACGAGATTCCTCTTGATGAGAGGGCGATTAGGAAAATAGAATGTGCAGAAATGAATGGATTAACATTGAGAATTAGAGAGAAAGAACAAACCGAATATTATAAGATATGGGAAGTATTTTATCAATGGTTAAGAGGGAAAAAGAGGGAAATTGGAAATAAGGGAAGAAGATTAAAGAGGAGTAGAAAATATGTTAAGATAGAGGCATAAACAAGATGATAATTCTTAGTATTATGAGGAGGAAGATCATTATGATTAATGTTAGTAGTGTACTTTTATTAGAAGATGTGTTAAGAGGGAAATGAATAGGTTAATAATGTTCATTTGCTTAATATATTGCAGTTTTAAGATGAGAGAATTCATGTTAATGTGAATGATCTTGTAAGTGCTGAAAGTTGTTGCATGGAGATATTTGTACCCAGATGACAAACTGTTTAAGGAAAGATGAAATGTTTATATGTTGCAAAATAAAAAATAATATTTTTTAATAAAAATACAATGAACATTTTGGCTCAAATTATGGTAATAAGTCAAAGACTGTCTTTTTTCAATCATCCCTGCAAGATCAGAGATAAAAATGCCCTATTTTCTGAATCCTGTCCCTGATAATCCGCTCTCTATTGCATAGTACAGGGGTCTCCAACCTTTGCAACTTTAAGTCTGAAGGACTTCAGCTCCCAGACTTCTGCAGCCAGCTTTGCTGGCTGGAGAACTCTGGGAGCTGAAGTCCTTCAGACTTAAAGTTGCAAAGGTTGGAGACCCCTGGCATAGTAAGATGCCAAGGAATATCTTAAAGGAGATTAAATTTAGGCCAGATCTAATGTCTGCTACTGAAATCTGATCGATGCCACAGGCCACTGTTAGGCCACTCACCCGGCATTCTGCTTCAATTGGCTTGATAAAAGGAGAGCCGCACATGGTCTGCGTCTTGATGATATGGTCATCCAGCAACAGCTGAATGTCATCAATGGCCGAAAGGATGCTGGTATCCTGCAAAAAACAACAACAGGTGGTTGCAGGGAAATTTAAATTATTTTGACGCTGGATTTCTAGGATCTTAAAACCCTTTTTCACTCCCCAACATAATGCTGGATACATCACCCCGTAGATGCAGACATCAAGAGCCACCTTGGCTGTGGAATTCCAAAAGTTGAAGTCCATATGTCTGAAGGATGCTCATCTTGAGAATTGATGCATGACATTAATAGCCTACTATGCTTCCTATCTTATTTTTTGCTTCATCGTGATCTCAATTCTACGAAGCTAAACCCTGACTTAGCTTCATATTTTCTCTCCTTGGTTTCCATGTACCATCTCTATCGGAAACGACTGTGGCTGATGATATGAGGGTTGTCCCTCTCTCCAGAACCTGTCTCCTCCTCCTCCTCCTTCTCCTCCTCCACCTTTTCTTCTCCTCCTCCTCCTCCTCTTCCTCCTCCTTCTCTTTCTTCTCTTCCCCTTTTACCACCTCAGGTCTTGAGCCAAATACAAACACTTGGTTCTTGCACCTGCACTTCTGGCGGCCTCAACCATTGTTATTTGATGCTGCTGTACTGTGTCTTTGATGTTGCCTCTCCATCTTCTTCAGGATTTGTCTCATGTTCTTTAGCCTTCTCCTCTTTTTGTATGGTATAGAATCCTATGACATTCTATAATCCTTTAACCATTTGTGTGAAGTGGTGTAGGGTTTCCTGCCCAGGCAGGGGGTTGGACTAGAAGACCTGCAAGGTCCTTTCCAACTCTGTGAATCTGTTGAAGACCCAACAGAATTCAAGGACAAAGAACCTACTGACCGTATCCCTGTATTTCACAAAAGTGAAGCGGATGTTGACCCATTCCGATTTCATCTTCTCCATGTTTTTCTCTAAGGAATACTCTTTGCTGGCTGCGGCACCAATCGGCTCGATTCTACAAGGGGAAGGAGAAAGTTAGCAAAGTTGGCACCTGATGCTCCCCAGAAGGAACGAAAGAGGACGTCCAACTTTCTCCGCTTTGGATTCGTAGCTTAACCCCATTTATACCACTTTATAATGCCTTGGTAAGGCCACACTTGGAATATGGCATCCAGTTTTGGTCGCCACAATGTAAAAAAGACGTGGAGACTCTGGAAAGAGTGCAGAGAAGAGCAACCAAGATCATTAGGGGACTGGAGGCTAAAACATATGAAGAACGGTTGCAGGAACTGGGTATGTCTAATGAAAAGAAGGACCAGGGGAGACAGGATAGCAGCCTTCCAATATCTCAGGGGTTGCCACAAAGAAGAGGGAGTCAAGCTATTCTCGAAAGCACCTGAGGGCAGGACAAGAAGCAATGGGTGGAAACTAATCAAGGAGAGAAGCAACTTAGAACTGAGGAGAAACTTCCTGACAGTGAGAACAATGAATCAGGGGAACAACTTGTCTCCAGAAGTTGTGAATGCCCCAACCCTGGAAGTCTTTAAGAAGATGTTAGATAGCCATTTGTCTGAAATGGTATAGGGCTTCCTGCATAGGCAGGGGGTTGGACTAGAAGACCTCCAAGGTGCCTTCCAACTCTGCTATTGTATTGTATCCAGGGACACCGATTGGTCGGGGCACTAAAAGAGAAGAAGGGGAACATTTTGCAAACTAGAGTCAGGAAAATATATTCATTGCCTTTTTCTGTATCCGTAGTCCTAGACCTACGACCACAGTTGAGCCCAAAATTTCCATTATTAAGCAAGACGGTTGTTAAGTGAATCGCTGCCCCATTTTTGTGCCCTTTCTTGTCACAGTTGCTAAGTGAATCACTGCAGTTGTTAGTTTAGTAACACGGTTGCTCAGTGAATCTGGCTTGGCCATCGACTTTGCTTGTCGGAACGTCGCAAAATGTGATCACATGACACTCCCCCAAGATACTGCAACCGTCATAAATGTGAACCAGTTGCCAAGCGTCCTAATTTTGATCACGTGATCAGAGGGATGCTGCAACATTTGAAAATGTGAGAACCTGCCATAAGTGATTTTTTTCATTTGCCACTGTAAATTCAAACAGTTGTTAAACGAAAGGCTGTAAGTCGAGGGATATTTGTAAATGTCTTTGGTTTCAGCAAACAAGGATAAAGGATTTTTGGGGGGGGGAATGTATTCCTTACTTGTCGATGTATTTCGATAGCCCAAATTCCAACATATTCATCAATGAAGTCGTGTCATCTGGCCGTATCTCATAGCCCACAATCTCACTGATCTGGAAAATCAGAAGGGAGATAAGCGTCGCGAAGGAGAAACAGATGAAAATCCTTTTTTATTATTATTATACATTTATATTGTCTTTGCAACACTTCTACATCTTTTTAAATATCCACTGTGTTTCTTTTATCTATCTATACATATATACCTTATATATCTCTGTCTGTCTGTCTGTCCATCCATCCATATTCATTCATTATCTATCTATCATCTATCTATCTATCTATCTATCTATCTATCTATCTATCTATCTATCTATCTATCTATCTATCTATCTATCTATCTATCTATCTACCTACCTACCTGCCTACCTACCCCTACTGGGTAGCATCTGTTTCTAGAACTGGTCTAAACCTCGGAGGCTTCCCTACTCCTAACCCCCACACACACAACCTTAACAACTCTGCCCGTGGGCTATGGTTCAGATCCGCAGACCTGTTCCCAGTGCCTGTCTTTCATCCCATGGTTGCAGGCGATGGAAAGGACGGGCAGATGCTGCTTGAACTTGTCAATTTTAAACTTCACATTCTCCGCCATCCGCTTGGGGCCCGGGAGATCGATGAAGGTCTTGGTCAATTTGTACATGGTTCGCCACATATTGGCGACGTCCTCGCTGATTTCTTCTGAGTTCAGTTGCAGGACAGGCCCTGCGTGCCGCAAATGCAACAATAAAAAGAAAAGAAACATTAGAAGGAAGCAGCCGCAGATGGTTAGAAGCCGGAGCCTGCTTTCAAAACCACAAGGTTTTTCTTAGGAGATCCACAAGGGATGAGATATTTAGGGCTCAACGGGATGGAATCTTAAAGGGTCAGGATAAAGAAATAATCATTTTGAAACAGATTCTGGAAAAAATTAGAGAAATTATTATTATTATTATTTATTGGACTTCTAGACCGCCCCCTCTCCCCGAAGGGACTCAGGGCAGTGTACAGATACAAATTAAAACCATTACAAATAAGAAGGAAGTATTCCTTCTTGCCTAAGAAATTATACAAAAAAGGAATTTGGTTCAAGTGGTTATTGCCAGAGGGAATGCTGATCTTCTGGGAGGGGTCAGAGTAAAAATTAAAACACTAAGTGAGGCAGAGGCATTTATTCAAAAACATTCTCCCCAGTTGGGAGGTGAAGACGGGGGAACAGAGGGAGCGACGGCCCCGCCCGGAGACAGGAGAGAGGAGTCAATTGCGAAAAGACTTAGATCTCAAAAATGATTTTATTTGAAATCCTATTGTAATTGTTGATACAAGATAAAATGGCAAAGAAAAAGATGATTGAATATATGGACTGCACAATGTAATCTTTTTATATGTCTATCCTTTACTTTTAAAATTGTAAATTTATGAAGTTTTGGGAGGGCCACCACCAACGGCAGGGAAGCTACCAAAATATTATTTTCACCCTATACCTTTTTCTCTGTATAAATTTTGAAAACCAATAAAATTCTTTCTTTTAAAAAAAAGAAAGAAAAGAAAAGAGAAGACAAGAAATGTTAGAAGGAAGCACCCGCAGATGGTTAGAAGCCGGAGCCTGCTTTCAAAACCAATTTAAGTTTGACACATTCTCCATTCCATGAAAATATGAATTAGGAATGATCCTTCTGCATTAAGGTGACAGCTGCATTAATGTGACACTAAGGTGACAGCAGCAGCAGCAGGAATTATAAATCTTCCCCTCCCTCCCCTTCCATCAGCACTGGAGAAACGGTTGGCTGGAGCTGGTAAATAAGCAGAAGAATGGCCTTTCAATTATATATATATATTTTAAGATGGTCGGGACCTTGGGCAGGTTTCTAATTGGAGAAAAGGCAGCCTCGAGGATAAAAAGAAAAAGGAGAGGTGTTTTTAAGACAGCTAGGTTGAGCAGGAAAACAACTTTGAAAGAAACGAACGCCTAATTGGGAAAAAGACTATTCAGGCTGAAAAATGCTTTCAGAACATAAAGGATTCTCTGAGATGCCAGACCTTTTAACAGAATAACAGAGTGGGAAGTATGATTTATGCTTATTTAATATCCGATGACTATCACTAAGTATTGTATCTTATGACTAGCTGATAATTTGGCGTTGCCTGAGTATTTATTTGTAGGGGGAATATGTCCGGACTAAACGTAATTTCTAAGGTTGGCTTTTCCCCCTTACCAGAGGGAGCCCCCTTGTGAAACTGTTACGATGGCGACTCCACTGCGCTGTACAGTAGAAGCCATTTTAAGGCACAACAGGCTGTATCGTAACAGAACACACACCCGAAGGGGTTTCAGGGATGTCTTACCCCCACAGTATTTGTTTCCAGAGAGTAAGTCATCTGTGCACCAAGTTTAGTTGAAATTGCTCAAGGCGTTCCAGTGTTATGCTGGAACACACACACATTCATATATATATATATAGAGATTTATGATGAATGCATTTTTACAATTATAAAAATGATCTATCACTATTGTTGCATATACACTGAGAGCTTATGCACCAGAGACAAATAACTTGTGTGTCTAATCACACTTGGCCAATAAAGAATTCTTCTGCTATGTGGTTCACTTAACGACTGCAGTGATCCACTTAACAATCATGGCCAAAAGAAGAGGCTGTAAAATTGTATGCTGCTGACTTAACCTCCGCCTTGCTTAGCCGTGGAAATTCTGGTCCCCATTTTGGTCGTAAGTCGAAGACTCCCTCTTCGTTCTTTTAACAAACACCTTGTGTTTATGAGGAACGCATCAACCTGTACAAATCCTCACCGTTCATCCACTCCTCAGACTTCACATGAAAGTGGTAAGCAGTCACCCAAAGTTGCTCGAATGGGAGCTTGTGCGAAATGATGGTTTGCAGCAGAGGAAACTGGCTTTTCTCTCGTTCAAGTAACTCCTCTTCCTTATTGATTGTCTGTTAAAATTAACACAGCAGTTCAAATATAAGCGTGCATGTCTTTAAAGAAGGAGGAAGAATATTTGATGCTTCTGAATTTTGGAACTGGAGAAGACTCCTGAAAATATCATGGACAACCAAGGAAACCACCCAATGGATGGTTGAACAAATCCACCCAGAATTTTTACTCAAGGGACAGATGACCAGGTTCAAATTGTCCTACTTGACACATCAGTAAAACTTCTGAAGAAGGTTAAGATGCTGGGAAAGGTGGAAGGAAAGAGAAGACGACAACCAACAACCAAATGGATGGACTTAGTTACAGAAGTGATGTCACATAGTCTATCTATAAATGTCCATGGGTTGGTCCTTCTGAAAGAATTTAGATCCATGCTTAGAAGACTTGAAGGACCAAGTTGGGAGGACAAGGTTGAAGGACAAGGTTAAGGAGAGATCATTATGAAGAAATCTATTTATGTGGTCACTAAGACTCAACACCAGTTTGATGTCATATAGTATATCTATCAATTTCCATGGGTTGATCCTTCTGAAATAGTTTAGATCCATGTTTAGAAGATTTGAAGGACCAGATTGGGAGGCTTGGACCACATTACGGACAGATCATCAGGGAGAAATCTATCTATGTAGTCACTAAGTGTCAACACCAACCTGATGTCACACAGTCTATGATTTTACATAGATTAGTCCTTCTGAAATAATTTAGGTCCATGCTTAGTTCTTGAGCTCTAGGGAGACTAACCTCGTATTCCAGAAGAGCATGGTCCAAATTCTTTGACAACTCAGTGAATTTTTCCACGTTATTCTTCATTTCTTCCATGGTCATGACGTCCTTCTTCCGGAAACTTTCCACTTCCTTGTTATAACTTTCAAGGATAGCTTCAAATTCAGAGCATCTATAAGATAAATTTTTTTTAAGCCAACTTAAATCTTCTTTCTCAATTAAAATAAGAACAGGTCTCCATCTCTAGCATCATCACATGGGGGATATGAAGTAGATTTTATAGCAACAGGTTCCGCTAGGTTGGCAGAAGCTGGGACAAGTAATGGGAGCTCACTCCGTTACGCGGCACTAGGATTCGAACCACTGAACGGCCGACCTTTCTGATCCACAAGCTCAGCGTCTTAGCCACTGTGCCACCGCGTCCCTTCACTAGATTAGACGTACTCAATTCCTTCAACCACTCTTCATATTTAATCCCTAATCATAATGGCTGTTGTTTGAATTGTTACATATCAAAAGAAGATGTGACCTGATCCTCCTTCACTCATGGGTAGCTTCCCTAAGATTTTGACTCCATGTTCATTGCTTTCCAATCAATTATATCCCCTGTTCATCATTTTTCTGCACACATTCGTTTTCTTTCCTCAACTTCCCAAGCATTAGGTGGGAACATCTGATGCATTAAACCAGGGGTCTCCAATCTTTGCAACTTTAAGTCTGAAGGACTTCAGCTCCCAGACTTCTCCAGCTAGCAAAGCTGGCTGGAGAATTCTGGGAGCTGAAGTCCTTCAGACTTAAAGTTGCAAAGGTTGGAGACCCCTGCATTAAACATCCACGATTGAGCCAAGAAACATGGATCAGGTCCACTTGGAGAAAGGAAATCTCTGCTCCCTGGTAGTCTGTAGCCCACCTTTTAATCAGAGAGATCTCAACTTGTTCCCTCCTGTTCATGAGTTGATTCCGACTGACATCAAAGATATCTTCAATCCCATCCGGCCAATGAAGAACTGTACTATTGAGTCTGATATCTTCACCTAGTAGATTCAAAAAAAACAGAAGGATGGAGGTCATTTTTCTATTTGGCCAAGAAAACACCCCAAGACCAGAAGCAGGCATGCTTAGGAGGGATCCTTTCCTCACGTCTAGGATGGATCAAGTTGGTCTTCCAACCAGATCCAAGTTCTCGGAATCTTCCCCTTCATTACTTTCCGTAGGTAGGGTTTAAAGGAAGTTGGGAGTTGGAGAAAGAGAAAGGTTTTTGCTTCTTAGTCACCATGAATGCCAACCCCATCTTGAGAGATTATATTGTGTCCTGTCGACCGCCAGTCCTTCCAGCAGCCGAATCAGAGGAGGCAGCGTGGGAATCGGGGTCAGCACCAAGGCAACCTGGAAGCTCCAAGGGGGAAGAGGGAATGGAACTGGCAGAGAGAGAGAGAGAGACAGAGGATGGGCTGTCTGTCAGCCCTCAGATGGAGAATCAACAGCCCCCAGGTCTGGATATGGCTGGTGAGGAAGAGGAGGAACCGCTGGGTCCAGTGCCTGACGCATGGATGTGCAGAAGGCAGAGGAGAGGAGAGCAGTGGAAATCTATGAGCCTGTCCTTGGGATGGAAGAGCCACCGCTGCTAGTGAAGCCCTACCCTAATTCTGGGGATAAAAGACAGTGGGCGGAGATGAATAGGGGTGGTAGACAACGATTCATCTTCTGGACAGGCAGACTTAACCTGCAAGATAAACTTTTTGCCGGGCTGCCAGCATTCCTAATAAAGGAATCTTTTGCGGACACGTTAGAGCAGCGGTAGTCAACCTGGTCCCTACCACCCACTAGTGGCCGTTCCAGCTTTCACGGTGGGCGGTAGGGGTTTTGTCCGATACTGAAGCACTTTCCTTTGTTTTAATTTCATTGACTTCCCTACTTTATAAATCACCTTTACTGTGGAACCGGTGGGCGGTTAGAATATTTTACTACTAACAGAGATACAAAAGTGGGCGGTAGGTATAAAGAGGTTGACTACCCCTGTGTTAGAGGGCTTGCCGTGTTTTGGGGAACTGGGTCAGAACAGGTTAGGCAAGGTTCTCAAGAAGAACCAACGGGCAGAAGTTCCAAAGCCAACCCTTGGCCCAGAAGCCTGTCCCCACACCAGAGGCCAAGTCCTGTTCCACAACATACTGGGAAGGTCAGCGTAGTCCATTAGGAACTCGAGCCGGTAGATGGCTTCTCTGATCTCGCGACGCAGCTTGAACACGGTGACTTCGCTGGATTTTTTCAGGTAGGCTGTAAGTTCCACCAGCTGCTCGGTGGTCAAAGGCACTTCGCTGACTTTGTCGGCGATGATGTTGTACTGGTTGCAAATGCTTGAAAGGAAAGGAAAAAGCGAGGTGACTATAACCGCCACCTTACTTAATGCAAAGAATTATAGTTATAACCGTTGTATCATACTCTCCCATGCCTCCCTCTTGTCCAATATTCCTTTTTTGCTCCTTCCCGTTTTCTTCTCCTCCTTTTCACTTTCTCTCCCCTGCCTCTCCTTTCTCTTCTCCTCCTCCTCCTCCTCCTCCTTTTCACTTTCTCTCCCCTGCGTCTCCTTTCTCTTCTTCCCCTCCTCCTTTTCACTTTCTCTCCCCTGCCTCTCCTTTCTCTTCTCCTCCTCCTCCTCCTTTTCACTTTCTCTCCCCCGCCTCTCCTTTCTCTTCTCCTCCTCCTCCTCCTTTTCACTTTCTCTCCCCTGCCTCTCCTTTCTCTTCTCCTCCTCCTCCTCCTTTTCACTTTCTCTCCCCTGCCTCTCCTTTCTCTTCTCCTCCTCCTCCTTTTCACTTTCTCTCCCCTGCCTCTCCTTTCTCTTCTCCTCCTCCTCCTTTTCACTTTCTCTCCCCTGCCTCTCCTTTCTCTTCTCCTCCTCCTCCTTTTCACTTTCTCTCCCCTGCCTCTCCTTTCTCTTCTCCTCCTCCTCCTTTTCACTTTCTCTCCCCTGCCTCTCCTTTCTCTTCTCCTCCTCCTCCTCCTTTTCACTTTCTCTCCCCCGCCTCTCCTTTCTCTTCTCCTCCTCCTCCTTTTCACTTTCTCTCCCCTGCCTCTCCTTTCTCTTGTCCTCCTCCTCCTCCTTTTCACTTTCTCTCCCCTGCCTCTCCTTTCTCTTCTCCTCCTCCTCCTTTTCACTTTCTCTCCCCTGCCTCTCCTTTCTCTTCTCCTCCTCCTCCTTTTCACTTTCTCTCCCCTGCCTCTCCTTTCTCTTCTCCTCCTCCTCCTCCTTTTCACTTTCTCTCCCCCGCCTCTCCTTTCTCTTCTCCTCCTCCTCCTTTTCACTTTCTCTCCCCTGCCTCTCCTTTCTCTTCTCCTCCTCCTCCTCCTTTTCACTTTCTCTCCCCTGCCTCTCCTTTCTCTTCTCCTCCTCCTCCTCCTTTTCATTTTCTCTCCCCTGCCTCTCCTTTCTCTTCTCCTCCTCCTCCTCCTTTTCACTTTCTCTCCCCTGCCTCTCCTTTCTCTTCTCCTCCTCCTCCTCCTTTTCACTTTCTCTCCCCTGCCTCTCCTTTCTCTTCTCCTCCTCCTCCTCCTTTTCACTTTCTCTCCCCTGCCTCTCCTTTCTCTTCTCCTCCTCCTCCTCCTTTTCACTTTCTCTCCCCTGCCTCTCCTTTCTCTTCTCCTCCTCCTCCTTTTCACTTTCTCTCCCCTGCCTCTCCTTTCTCTTCTCCTCCTCCTCCTTTTCACTTTCTCTCCCCTGCCTCTCCTTTCTCTTCTCCTCCTCCTCCTTTTCACTTTCTCTCCCCTGCCTCTCCTTTCTCTTCTCCTCCTCCTCCTTTTCACTTTCTCTCCCCTGCCTCTCCTTTCTCTTCTCCTCCTCCTCCTCCTTTTCACTTTCTCTCCCCTGCCTCTCCTTTCTCTTCTCCTCCTCCTCCTTTTCACTTTCTCTCCCCTGCCTCTCCTTTCTCTTCTCCTCCTCCTCCTTTTCACTTTCTCTCCCCTGCCTCTCCTTTCTCTTCTCCTCCTCCTCCTTTTCACTTTCTCTCCCCTGCCTCTCCTTTCTCTTCTCCTCCTCCTCCTTTTCACTTTCTCTCCCCTGCCTCTCCTTTCTCTTCTCCTCCTCCTCCTCCTTTTCACTTTCTCTCCCCTGCCTCTCCTTTCTCTTCTCCTCCTCCTCCTTTTCACTTTCTCTCCCCTGCCTCTCCTTTCTCTTCTCCTCCTCCTCCTTTTCACTTTCTCTCCCCTGCCTCTCCTTTCTCTTCTCCTCCTCCTCCTTTTCACTTTCTCTCCCCTGCCTCTCCTTTCTCTTCTCCTCCTCCTCCTTTTCACTTTCTCTCCCCTGCCTCTCCTTTCTCTTCTCTTCCTCCTCCTTTTCACTTTCTCTCCCCTGCCTCTCCTTTCTCTTCTCCTCCTCCTCCTCCTTTTCACTTTCTCTCCCCCGCCTCTCCTTTCTCTTCTCCTCCTCCTCCTTTTCACTTTCTCTCCCCTGCCTCTCCTTTCTCTTCTCCTCCTCCTCCTCCTTTTCACTTTCTCTCCCCTGCCTCTCCTTTCTCTTCTCCTCCTCCTCCTTTTCACTTTCTCTCCCCTGCCTCTCCTTTCTCTTCTCCTCCTCCTCCTTTTCACTTTCTCTCCCCTGCCTCTCCTTTCTCTTCTCCTCCTCCTCCTCCTTTTCACTTTCTCTCCCCCGCCTCTCCTTTCTCTTCTCCTCCTCCTCCTTTTCACTTTCTCTCCCCTGCCTCTCCTTTCTCTTCTCCTCCTCCTCCTCCTTTTCACTTTCTCTCCCCTGCCTCTCCTTTCTCTTCTCCTCCTCCTCCTCCTTTTCACTTTCTCTCCCCTGCCTCTCCTTTCTCTTCTCCTCCTCCTCCTCCTTTTCACTTTCTCTCCCCTGCCTCTCCTTTCTCTTCTCCTCCTCCTCCTTTTCACTTTCTCTCCCCTGCCTCTCCTTTCTCTTCTCCTCCTCCTCCTCCTTTTCACTTTCTCTCCCCTGCCTCTCCTTTCTCTTCTCCTCCTCCTCCTCCTTTTCACTTTCTCTCCCCTGCCTCTCCTTTCTCTTCTCCTCCTCCTCCTTTTCACTTTCTCTCCCCTGCCTCTCCTTTCTCTTCTCCTCCTCCTCCTTTTCACTTTCTCTCCCCTGCCTCTCCTTTCTCTTCTCCTCCTCCTCCTTTTCACTTTCTCTCCCCTGCCTCTCCTTTCTCTTCTCCTCCTCCTCCTTTTCACTTTCTCTCCCCTGCCTCTCCTTTCTCTTCTCCTCCTCCTCCTTTTCACTTTCTCTCCCCTGCCTCTCCTTTCTCTTCTCCTCCTCCTCCTTTTCACTTTCTCTCCCCTGCCTCTCCTTTCTCTTCTCCTCCTCCTCCTTTTCACTTTCTCTCCCCCGCCTCTCCTTTCTCTTCTCCTCCTCCTCCTCCTTTTCACTTTCTCTCCCCCGCCTCTCCTTTCTCTTCTCCTCCTCCTCCTTTTCACTTTCTCTCCCCTGCCTCTCCTTTCTCTTGTCCTCCTCCTCCTCCTTTTCACTTTCTCTCCCCTGCCTCTCCTTTCTCTTCTCCTCCTCCTCCTTTTCACTTTCTCTCCCCTGCCTCTCCTTTCTCTTCTCCTCCTCCTCCTTTTCACTTTCTCTCCCCTGCCTCTCCTTTCTCTTCTCCTCCTCCTCCTCCTTTTCACTTTCTCTCCCCCGCCTCTCCTTTCTCTTCTCCTCCTCCTCCTTTTCACTTTCTCTCCCCTGCCTCTCCTTTCTCTTCTCCTCCTCCTCCTCCTTTTCACTTTCTCTCCCCTGCCTCTCCTTTCTCTTCTCCTCCTCCTCCTTTTCACTTTCTCTCCCCTGCCTCTCCTTTCTCTTCTCCTCCTCCTCCTTTTCACTTTCTCTCCCCTGCCTCTCCTTTCTCTTCTCCTCCTCCTCCTTTTCACTTTCTCTCCCCTGCCTCTCCTTTCTCTTCTCCTCCTCCTCCTTTTCACTTTCTCTCCCCTGCCTCTCCTTTCTCTTCTCCTCCTCCTCCTCCTTTTCACTTTCTCTCCCCTGCCTCTCCTTTCTCTTCTCCTCCTCCTCCTTTTCACTTTCTCTCCCCTGCCTCTCCTTTCTCTTGTCCTCCTCCTCCTCCTTTTCACTTTCTCTCCCCTGCCTCTCCTTTCTCTTCTCCTCCTCCTCCTTTTCACTTTCTCTCCCCTGCCTCTCCTTTCTCTTCTCCTCCTCCTCCTTTTCACTTTCTCTCCCCTGCCTCTCCTTTCTCTTCTCCTCCTCCTCCTTTTCACTTTCTCTCCCCTGCCTCTCCTTTCTCTTCTCCTCCTCCTCCTTTTCACTTTCTCTCCCCTGCCTCTCCTTTCTCTTCTCCTCCTCCTCCTTTTCACTTTCTCTCCCCTGCCTCTCCTTTCTCTTCTCCTCCTCCTCCTTTTCACTTTCTCTCCCCTGCCTCTCCTTTCTCTTCTCCTCCTCCTCCTTTTCACTTTCTCTCCCCTGCCTCTCCTTTCTCTTCTCTTCCTCCTCCTTTTCACTTTCTCTCCCCTGCCTCTCCTTTCTCTTCTCCTCCTCCTCCTCCTTTTCACTTTCTCTCCCCCGCCTCTCCTTTCTCTTCTCCTCCTCCTCCTTTTCACTTTCTCTCCCCTGCCTCTCCTTTCTCTTCTCCTCCTCCTCCTCCTTTTCACTTTCTCTCCCCTGCCTCTCCTTTCTCTTCTCCTCCTCCTCCTTTTCACTTTCTCTCCCCTGCCTCTCCTTTCTCTTCTCCTCCTCCTCCTTTTCACTTTCTCTCCCCTGCCTCTCCTTTCTCTTCTCCTCCTCCTCCTCCTTTTCACTTTCTCTCCCCCGCCTCTCCTTTCTCTTCTCCTCCTCCTCCTTTTCACTTTCTCTCCCCTGCCTCTCCTTTCTCTTCTCCTCCTCCTCCTCCTTTTCACTTTCTCTCCCCTGCCTCTCCTTTCTCTTCTCCTCCTCCTCCTCCTTTTCACTTTCTCTCCCCTGCCTCTCCTTTCTCTTCTCCTCCTCCTCCTCCTTTTCACTTTCTCTCCCCTGCCTCTCCTTTCTCTTCTCCTCCTCCTCCTCCTTTTCACTTTCTCTCCCCTGCCTCTCCTTTCTCTTCTCCTCCTCCTCCTCCTTTTCACTTTCTCTCCCCTGCCTCTCCTTTCTCTTCTCCTCCTCCTCCTCCTTTTCACTTTCTCTCCCCTGCCTCTCCTTTCTCTTCTCCTCCTCCTCCTTTTCACTTTCTCTCCCCTGCCTCTCCTTTCTCTTCTCCTCCTCCTCCTTTTCACTTTCTCTCCCCTGCCTCTCCTTTCTCTTCTCCTCCTCCTCCTTTTCACTTTCTCTCCCCTGCCTCTCCTTTCTCTTCTCCTCCTCCTCCTTTTCACTTTCTCTCCCCTGCATCTCCTTTCTCTTCTCCTCCTCCTCCTCCTTTTCACTTTCTCTCCCCTGCCTCTCCTTTCTCTTCTCCTCCTCCTCCTTTTCACTTTCTCTCCCCTGCCTCTCCTTTCTCTTCTCCTCCTCCTCCTTTTCACTTTCTCTCCCCTGCCTCTCCTTTCTCTCCTCCTCCTCCTCCTCCTTTTCACTTTCTCTCCCCTGCCTCTCCTTTCTCTTCTCCTCCTCCTCCTTTTCACTTTCTCTCCCCTGCTTCTCCTTTCTCTCCTCCTCCTCCTTTTCACTTTCTCTCCCCTGCCTCTCCTTTCTCTTCTCCTCCTCCTCCTCCTTTTCACTTTCTCTCCCCTGCCTCTCCTTTCTCTCCTCCTCCTCCTCCTTTTCACTTTCTCTCCCCTGCCTCTCCTTTCTCTTCTTCTTCTCCTCCTCCTTTTCACTTTCTCTCCCCTGCCTCTCCTTTCTCTCCTCCTCCTCCTCCTCCTTTTCACTTTCTCTCCCCTGCCTCTCCTTTCTCTCCTCCTCCTCCTCCTCCTTTTCACTTTCTCTCCCCTGCCTCTCCTTTCTCTCCTCCTCCTCCTCCTCCTTTTCACTTTCTCTCCCCTGCCTCTCCTTTCTCTTCTCCTCCTCCTCCTCCTTTTCACTTTCTCTCCCCTGCCTCTCCTTTCTCTCCTCCTCCTCCTCCTTTTCACTTTCTCTCCCCTGCCTCTCCTTTCTCTTCTTCTCCTCCTCCTTTTCACTTTCTCTCCCCTGCCTCTCCTTTCTCTTCTCCTCCTCCTCCTCCTTTTCACTTTCTCTCCCCTGCCTCTCCTTTCTCTTCTTCTTCTCCTCCTCCTTTTCACTTTCTCTCCCCTGCCTCTCCTTTCTCTTCTCCTCCTCCTCCTCCTTTTCACTTTCTCTCCCCTGCCTCTCCTTTCTCTTCTTCTTCTCCTCCTCCTTTTCACTTTCTCTCCCCTGCCTCTCCTTTCTCTTCTCCTCCTCCTCCTCCTTTTCACTTTCTCTCCCCTGCCTCTCCTTTCTCTCCTCCTCCTCCTCCTCCTTTTCACTTTCTCTCCCCTGCCTCTCCTTTCTCTCCTCCTCCTCCTCCTCCTTTTCACTTTCTCTCCCCTGCCTCTCCTTTCTCTTCTCCTCCTCCTCCTTTTCACTTTCTCTCCCCTGCCTCTCCTTTCTCTCCTCCTCCTCCTCCTCCTTTTCACTTTCTCTCCCCTGCCTCTCCTTTCTCTTCTTCTTCTCCTCCTTTTCACTTTCTCTCCCCTGCTTCTCCTTTCTCTCCTCCTCCTCCTCCTCCTTTTCACTTTCTCTCCCCTGCCTCTCCTTTCTCTCCTCCTCCTCCTCCTCCTTTTCACTTTCTCTCCCCTGCCTCTCCTTTCTCTTCTCCTCCTCCTCCTCCTTTTCACTTTCTCTCCCCTGCCTCTCCTTTCTCTCCTCCTCCTCCTCCTCCTTTTCACTTTCTCTCCCCTGCCTCTCCTTTCTCTTCTTCTTCTCCTCCTTTTCACTTTCTCTCCCCTGCTTCTCCTTTCTCTCCTCCTCCTCCTTTTCACTTTCTCTCCCCTGCCTCTCCTTTCTCTTCTTCTTCCTCCCTCCCATGATGGAACACCCAATTGTTGTAGGACGTAGATTATCTATATATTCTAATCCCATCTGCACAGATTATGTGCTATTTCTTCCTTTGTCTTGGATGGTGCCGACAGATTGGACCTGCCTGTGTACCCTCCCGCACAACTACAGGGCCTTCCAAGGCGATCCCTCGCACTGGAAATGGTCCCTCCTCTCGGGCGAAGGCTCTTCTCAGCCATCCACACCTCTTGTTAAGGTTCCTGTTTTCCTCGACTTCAAACTCGATCAATCTGTCTTTCAGCATCTGCGTCCGATTGCAGAGTTCTTCGTTCAGTTTCAGGGCGTCCAGGCAGAAGAGAGCCAAGGGGACAGTGACGTGCAAGGAAGCAATTTCTTTCTTCAATTTCGTCAAGCCGTCGATTTTCTGCCAGGCGACAGAAGGGAGGAGGAATTGTTACAGGAGGGGTGGGCAGGAGGGAAGCCACAGGATTATTTTAGCCTATTTGAAGGGAAGCCGGCTCATTGTCTCAATCTAGAGTAGGCTAAAGGAAAAATAGAGTCTACAAGTGATTGTCTGTTTTGGACTGGCGCTTAAAAATCTCATAGCAATAGCGCTTAGCCCTTAGACTCATATACCGCTTCATAGTGCATTTACAGCCCTCTCTAAGCGGTTTACAGAGTCAGCCTATTGTCCCCCAACAATCTGCGTCCTCGTTTTACCCACCTTGGAAGGATGGGAAGCTGAGTCAACCTTGAACCGGGCAGATCGAACTCTTGGCAGCGGGCAGAGTTAGCCTGCAACACTGCATTTTAACTACTACGCAGGAAGGAAGGAAGGAAGGAAGGAAGGAAGGAAGGAAGGAAGGAAGGAAGGAAGGAAGGAAAGCCCTTAGACCGGGGGTAGGCAGCCCGAGGCTCTAGAGCCGCATGTGGCTCTTCAATCCCTCTGCTGCAGCTCTCTGTCGTCACTCAGCTCCACAATTGATAGGGCTTTCAGTTAGGACATGTAGAGGAAAAAGGATGCCGTGCTAGGAGGAGACTCTATGGTGGGAGAACCAGACTTCTGGTCGGCTCCATAATTGAATGGAGGGGTTCCGGTTAGGACGTTTGTGGCTCTTTGAATGTTTAAGGTTGCTGACCCCTGTCTTAGACTTATATACCGCTTCACAGTGCTTTCCAGCCCTCTCTAAGCGGTTTACAGAGTCAGCCTATTTGCCCCCAACAATCAGGGTCCTCATTTGACCCACCTCGGATGGACGGAAGGCTGAGTCAACCTGGAGCCAGTGAGATTCGAACTGCCGAACTGCAGCTAGCAGTCAGCTGAAGTAGCCTGCAGTCCGGCACTCTAACCACTGTGTCACCTCAGCTCTTAATAGGGTCATAGGGTTATTAGGTGCAATTATAGGTAATCCTCGACTTACGACCACAACTGAGCCCAATATTTCTGAGGCTAAGTGAGACAATTAAGTGGATTTTGCTTCATTTTTATCACCTTTCTTGCTACACTTTTCCAGCAGTTGTTTGGCTAGAAACACAGTTATAATCTTCGCAGCATCCCCATAGTCAAATCCATAGGCTTGGCAATTGGTTCATATTTATGACAGTCGCAATGTCCCGGGGTCACATGATCCCCTTTTGCGACCTTCTGACAAGCAAAGTCCATGGAGAAGCCAGACTCACTCAACAACTGGTATCTGGCTTATCAACCCCAGCGCTTCACTTAACAACGGAGGCAAGAAAAAGGCGGTAAAATGGGGCTAAGCTCCCTTAACAACTGTCTCACTTAACAACATACATTTGGGGTGTAAGTTGATTACCTGTATACCCATTTTCCTACAAGTGTCCTTTTAGGAAAGGCTGTGCCTAGATTTACACGAACAAGAAAAATTGACTTCTCGCGCAACGAAAAGCAATACCTCTACGAAATCTTCCAACTCGTGTCTTTTGCTTAAAAATTCAGTCACTTCTTTGTCGGCATTGTTATTCAAGAGATCGTTGTATTTCTTATACACGTTCAAGTACCTTCAATGCAAAAAGGTTGTGCAGAAAAGGAATGACTTAAATCAAGCTTCAGAAGAAACATTTCTTTTCAAATAGCAATGGCATCTCACCCTATTCTCTGGGATAATTTCGCACATTATAAGCCACGTTAGGTTTTAACCATGGTTTTTTGGGGATACAAGTCTTGGTTTGGCTCACCCATTATGTTATGCCACACTGACAGGGTTCACATCATCCTAAATCAAGCTAGCTGTCTGTCTGTCTGTCTGTCTGTCTATAAATATATAAACGTGCATGTATATGCTTCAGCATAACTCTGGACCGCCTTGAGCAATTTCAACCAAACTTGCCACACAGATGGCTTACTCTCTGGAGACAAATACTGTGGGGGGTGAGACACCCCTAACACCCCTCGGGGGGGTATTCTGTTAAAATACAGCCTGTTGTGCCTTAAAATGGCCTCTATTGTACTGCTGTAAAATGGCCTCTACTGTACAGTGCAGTGGAGTTGCTGTGGTAATGGCTTCACAGTACTCCTCAAGGGGACTCCCTCTGGTAAGGTGGAAAATCCAACATTAGAAATTACTTTTGGTCTGGATTCCCCCCCCCCCCCCCTATAAATAAATACCCAGGCAATGCTGGGTTATCGGCTAGTCAAACATAAACTAGCCATGGGGGCTTAATCCAATGTATGTCCAACTATTTATCTTTCAGGTGCCATTCTGTTAGCAAGCCAGGATCCCTTTATTCTCTTTGGAACAGAGTCCTCAAATTCAGTGGTTTAATTGTGGGTGGTCTTTGAGCTTGGTTGTTTTCTTGCAGACGTTTCATTACCTAACTAAGTAACATCATCAGTGCTCAAATGGAGTGAGGTTTATATAGTAGAAGGAAGAGGAGGACGATAGAGCTTTTAGTGTTCTCTGAGCTTGGTTGTTTTCTTGCAGACATTTCATTACCTAACTAGGTTACAACATCAATAATTGATTATCACCAGCACCGTCAGATCACCATCAGGGCACTGATGATGTGACCTAGTAGGGTAATGAAACATCTGCAAGAAAACAACCAAGCTCAGAGAGCATCCAGGGTTCCACAGTTCAACCCTAAAATACAAATATTCTCTTCTGTTGATACCAGTGATTTTTCTTTTTAAATGATAGAATGGAAAAAAGGATGGCTCCCCTCCCCACCCTGCCCCGTTCCCATGGGAATCCATGCGAAATTGAAAATATCAGGAAAAGTTCAGAAAGAAATACCAGAGAAAAAAATTCGGGAATTAAATCTGAGGGAATCACCTCTTTCCTACGTTCATTTATTTCAAACAAACTTACTTCTGTGGGCCTATCAGATTGAGGTTAAATATTTCTGCAGTTTTTTGGACATAATCCGCCACCAAGGTTTCATCCTTGTTGACCGTACGAAGAATGAGGTCATCTCCTTTTAATTCTGGGAAAAGTTTCACTTGAACCTAAAATGCAAAAACAGATATTAACCTCATGCACGCTCCAAGTCAGATGATCCATCTCACACAAAATGTTTTATTAGTCTGATGATGAAATCACATCTCAGCAACAATACAATACAATACAATACAATAGCAGAGTTGGAAGGGACCTTGGAGGTCTTCTAGTCCAACCCCCTGCGTGGGCAGGAACCTTATACCATTTCAGACAAATGGCTATCTAACATCTTTTTAAAGACTTCCAGGGTTGGGGCATTCACAACTTCTGGAGGCAAGCTGTTCCAGAGGTTAATTGTTCTAACTGTCAGGAAATTTCTCCTTAGTTAATAATAATAATAATAATTTTATTTATAACCCGCTCTCTCTCCCCGAAGGGACTCGAGTTCTAAGTTGCTTCTCTCCTTGATTAGTTTCCACCCATTGCTTCTTGTCCTGCCTCCAGGTGCCTTGGAGAATAGTTTGACTCCCTCTTCTTTGTGGCACCCTCAACAGTTTGAGCTCAAACCTAAACCTTAACTCAGAAATATATTGGAGAATTAAAGTCTCAACAGACAGAATAATTGACATTTTACGATCCTATCTATTCAAGACAACAACCTTCAAAAAAGCTACTTCTTACTTGTATTCCTGCTTCAGCTTTAGTTGAGGAAGTTCAGAGACCCCAATCAATGGTAACTTCTTCAAGAGTTCAAACCTGGAATAACCCAAGAAATGAACTGGGCCATGTTTTTCCTATGGCATACCTTTGGAAGACCTTCAGAATATTTGAGGATCTCAACAAAACAGCGGTAGACCAAATCCCACAAACTCTGCGCATCGGGATCAAATATAATAGACGGATCTTCCACGTCTAGTTTGAGGACCAATATTTGAGGAATGAAGAACTGCATATCTTGATAAACGTCATCAAAATCATTTCCATCCTGAAGAAAAAGAAGGGAAGAAATCATGAGATCAGATGCAGGGAACAAGTTGAAAGGATACCATGAAAGAATGATAGAATAACAGAGTTGGAAGAGACCTTGGAGGCCTTCTAGTCCTGCTTAGGCAGAGAAACCCTACACCACTTCAGACAAATGGTTATCCAACATCTTCTTTAAAACTTCCAGTGTTGGAGCTTTCACAATGTCTGGAGGCAAGTTGTTCCACTGATTCATTGTTCTGACTGTCAGGAAATTTCTCCTTGGTTCCAGGTTGAATCTCTCCTTGATCAGTTTCCATCCATTATTCCTTGTCTGGCCTTTAGTAAACAAGTTGACCCCTTTTTCTCTGTGGCAGCCCCTCAAATATTGGAAGACTGTTATCTTGTCTCCCCTGATCCTTCTCTTCACTAGACTAGCCATGCCCAGTTCCTGCAACTGTTCTTCATATGTTTTAGCCTCCAGTCCCCTAATCATCTTGGTTGCTCTTCTCTGCACTCTCAACATCCTTTTTACATTGTGGCGACCAAAACTGGATGCCGTATTCCAAGTGTGTCCTTACCAAGGCTTTATAAAGTGGTATTAACCCTTCACATGATCTTGATTCTCTCCCTCTGTTGATGCAGCCTAGAACTGGGTTGGCTTTTTTGGCAGCTGCTGCACACGGCTGGCTCCTATTTAAATGGTTGCGGTTTACGGTTTATTGGATTTATATACCGCTCCTGTCTCCAGATGGACTCAGGGCGGTGCACAGGGAATTAAAATACCAACAAGCAACAATACATACAATACAATAGTAAAATAAAATAAAATTAGAATCTCCTGTGCTAAAAATTAAGCTAAAAATATTAAAATCTCATCCAATCCCCTAAAAATCCCAATGTTAAAATCTATACTAAAATATAGGCATAAACTAACTCTAAGCAAGGCCAGCGAGATGGAACAAATGTCTTGTCCTCTAGGACTCCAAGATCCCTCTCACAGTTGCTACTATTGAGCGAGGTACCACCTATACTGTACCTGGGCATTTTGTTTTTCTTGCCTAAACATCTGTGACGCACACTTAACAACCACAGTGATTCACTGAACAACTGGGACAGGAATTTGCTTAACAAATGTTTCACTGAACCACAGAAATGTTGGCTTCCGTTGTGGCCGTACTTCGAGGAGTGCCTGTATAACACAACCTACCTTGTGTATCTTAAAAAAATTGAGCAGGTCCTCTAGGGAATTGTTGACCATCTCCCGCAGTTGCAGGGACATCAGGATGGCGACTGAAGCGAAGTATTCCTCTATTTGCTGAGAAGAATCGAAGTCATTTTGTGGCGCCAGGTGCAGCCACTTCTCTTTCTGCTCAATGAAGAGGTCGGCGCACCTGGGGATCCACCTGTAACGACATGGAAAGTGACATTTGCTCAGGTACTGTTGGGTGGGACAGTTCCACGCTGGAAGACGAAAGACAAAGATTTTAAATGCAAAGAGGCTTGGCAACTTATGGCTCCGGATGAGCTGCTGATGGACTCCTCTAGTGAGGAGTCCTATGAGTCTGCTCTGGAAGAGGAGGGAGACCTTGAGAGAGCAGAGAGCCCGGCTGGTCATCAGGAGGCACCTGGGTCTTGGAGTAGTGGGGAGGATCAAGCCCAGTTTGTCTCTGATGCTAGGTTAATACGGGCTGAAGAAAGAAAGCTTCAGTTGCAGCAGAGGCAAACTCGGAGGAGTTGAATGAGTCCCAGCTGCCTAATGACTGGCCCCTCCCAAGAGGGTTTAAAAGGAAGCCTCTGCTAAGGAAGTTTGCAGAGAACAACGTGTCATTTCTAGGTTCGAGTGTCTTGAGTTGAGTTCGTGTGAAGAAGCTTCGTCTCTGTCATTCAGGCAAGCAGCCAAGAGTCTTGTAATTAGTTGAAGAAAGGGGAGTCAGAACAGGTTAGGATGGGATCATCCTTTGTAACCTTCCCAGATGGGGCAGAATTTCACTTAGCCAACGTTTTGCTTAGCGACAGAAATGTTGGGCTGTTCTGGCCTAGGCTTTCCCAAATAGTACGAGGCAGAATCCTGGTCCTGACAAAGCACCTTTTATTAAATAGATGTGAATTCCTCTCGTTCACATTCAGCAAGAAAAACAGTCTTTCAAAGGAGTATTTATGACCACAGACCTTATCTAGCTTGTAAATGTTTTCCAAATGAGGTGCCATGCAAGGAAAGGTGGGGCACAGAGTCTCTGAGATTCACGGACAGATCTTCACACTCCTGAAATGAATCTAATGACTGAACGAACAAATTGTTTCCTGCAAAAGCCCCCTCCCCTTTGGCTCGTCTTTTATGTCCTATGGAAGGGGCCAGTCACCTTCCACCTATGATTTTACTCCCAAGTCGACCCTGATTTCGGAGTTCTTCTTTTCTTCTGGTACACTGGAAACAGACTCCAGCTGTTCCTCTGCCTCATTGCTGTCTAGCTCCGTAGGCACCTGATCACTGCCAGACGGCCTCGGGCCAGTCTCTGCCTCACATACAGAGCCTTCCCCAGACTCCAGAATTGGTCCATGCTCCTCCCCAACCTCCTCACTGGTCCGACTCTGCTAACAGCTCCACTAATGGACCACAACACGGGCTCAATTGTGGTCCCCATATTTGGCACGGTTTCAATATTTCCAACCTGGTCTGAAGGATTTCATGAGCTTCCTGGCACTGCCTTTGGATCAGCTCTTCAAATTCGCTCGGAAGGAGGGGCAAATCTCCTTCCAGGATCTCCTTGGTACGAACAAACCTCAGTTCAGAAAACCTGGATGGGAGAGAGAGAGCGTCCCAGTTCACATGACCTTGTACCCTTTAGAGTTGTGCCGAGTTTACTCCAGGACTAACCCAGGTTCTTCCCCAACCTCCTCACTGTCCGAATCTGCTGCCAGCTCTGCTGGCGGGCCACAACATTTAAGCAAGATGACTCACTCAGCAAACCAGAGTTGCTGCAAAGTGAACATCATAGGGTTCACAGTGAAGAGATGGGTCTCGTTCCAGAGTTTGGTTTCTTGGTAAATTCTGTGCCAAGGAACCGGAGCCCGGATGATTCGTCGGGGGAAAGGTTGAGGGATGTTGCCTATAAAGAGCCTTCTTTTCTCGTCGGGATCCATCAAGATGTAATCCACTGGCGGAAAAAGGGAAGAACAAGGTATGGGAAGCAAACCAGAAAGGTAATTAAACGGCAATGCAACCTTTTAAAAGCTTTTAAATTAATTTATTTTTATTTATTTAAAAGAGTAAATTTTAAAAGCTAGAATCAATTCCCCAAGAGCTGCTGATTGAGTTCTACAGGGGAATTGTTGAGTCCGTCATCTGCACCTCTATAGGTCTGGCTCTGCAACGAAACAAGACTAACATAGACCTCAACGGATAATTAGACCTGCAGGAAAAAAACAATGGCTACCAACCTGCCTTCCATTGAGGACCTGCACACTGTACGAGTCAAAAAGAGGGCCGTGGAAATATCTACTGACCCCTCGCATTCTGGACCTCCCCAACACTGGAAGTCTTTAAGAAGATGTTGGATAGCCATTTGTCTGAAATGGTATAGGGTTTCCTGCCTAGGCGGAGGGTTGGACTAGAAGACCTCCAAGATCCCTTCCAACTCTGCTATTGTATTGTATTGTATTATTGTATTGAAACAATAAATTGTTTCAACTCTTACCCTCAAAATGGTGCTATAGCACCAGAACAACTAGACATAAGAAAAGTTTCCCCCCCGAATGCCATCACTCTGCTAAACAACCAATTCCCACAACACTGTCAAATAATTTACTAAGACTGTATTACTGTTATTCTTCTCTTCCTTCCTAGTATTTATCTCTCCACACTTCTGACTATAACCATGTTAAGAACATAAGAACATAAGAATAGCCTTGCTGGAACAGGCCGCAGCCCATCCAGTCCAGCATTTTGTCTCCCACAGTGGATCCCCATTTGCTTCAGGGTCTTCCCAAGCAGATGTCTTCACCTGCTTACGATTCCCTGCAAATGGCATTGAGAAATATCCTGCCTATCTCTCCAACCCGGAGGGTGTCCTTAGGCATCCATCATGATAGCCATGGATACCCTTGTTCTCCATGAACTCGTCTCATCCTTTCTTAAAGCTGTCGAGGCTGACAGCTGTCACCATTTCTTCTGGCAGGGAGTTCCATAGACCAGGGATCCTCTGGGTGAAAAAGTACTTCCTCTTATTGGTTTGAGGTCTAGCGTTGCTTGTATCTTTCAATTTATATTGTTTTATTTGTTTCCTTGTACGATTTGATAGCTTATTAGTAACTTTGATTATCACTAAGTGTTGTATCTTTTTATTCTCGATGAATGTATTTTGATTCTCTTATGTACACTGAGAGCATCTGCACCAAAGACCAATTCCTTGTGGGTGTCCAATTGCACTTGGCCAATCAAGAATTCTAATTCTAAACGCACCAATAGGCACTAGGTGGCACTGTGCAAAACAACGGATTGCGTTCACCCAAATTTTGCACACTTTCCTGACGCATTAAGCGTCGAAGCCAGAAAAATAGACCAACCCAATTCCATAATGTGGCTTTGAAGTGATTCCTATTTAATTTGAGCAAGCAAATACATAAGTCCAGTTGATTGTGTTAATTTAAAAGTGAAGGTGGGTGAGATGGGTGGCAAATTTAAACAAACAAACAAACAAACCACTTTCTCTTGCCACACAAAACCTGATTTCACCCCCATTCTGACTTTGAAGTCTTGGTTTGACCCTAGAGAAGTGTGTTGAATGGATCTAGTCACTGTGGCTAGAAACCATGATTTATGGTGGGGTGAGCTTACCTGATTTCCTTTACCCAGGATATTATTCAAGCTATGGTTTACCCACCTGAGCATTCAGGACCTATAAATCAGCCAGCTAAAATTTCAAGACTTGAATTCTTAGGGTTCTCCTTGAAGAAAGTGACTGTCCAAAAAAAAAAAAAGAAATTCCCCACAATTTGTTTCGTTTGGCTAAGCCGTCTTCTACCACTCACCAATGTTTTTCATGAGCCAAATCTGATAATCGCTTTGAATTTCTTCCATCAAACTGTTCAATAAGGCCTCCAGATCTGGGCTGGCAAGGAAATTACTTGGGATGTGAGTCAAAATATTGCTCAGCACGTTCTCGTCCTGCGGGGCTAACATGTCTTTCCGGATGCCTTTATGGATGTAATAGCAATATCTCTGCAAAATGGATTTAAAAAAAAAAAAAATCAATCACTAACATGGATAGCCATTTGTCTGAAATGGTATAGGGTTTCCTGCCTAGGCAGGGGGTTGAACTAGAAGACCTTCAAGGTCCCTTCCAACTATTCTATTCTATTCTATTCTTCAATAATTCTATTCTATTCTTCAATAATTCTATTCTATTCTATTTTCTATTCTATTCTTCAATAATTCTATTCTATTCCATACGATTCTATTCTATTCTATTCTTCAATAAGTCTATTCTATTCTATTCTTCAATAAGTCTATTCTATTCTTCAATAAGTCTATTCTATTCTATTTTATATTCTATTCTTCAATAATTCTATTCATACGATTCTATTCTATTCTTCAATAATTCTATTCTATTCTATTCTTCAATAATTCTATTCATACGATTCTATTCTATTCTTCAATAATTCTATTCTATTCTATTCTTCAATAATTCTATTCTATTCTATTTTCTATTCTATTCTTCAATAATTCTATTCATACGATTCTGTTCTATTCTTCAATAATTCTATTCTTTTCTTCAATAATTCTATTCTATTCTATTTTCTATTCTATTCTTCAATAATTCTATTCTATTCTATTCTAACCATTTGTCTGAAATGGTATAGGGCTTCCTGCCTAGGCAGGGGGTTGGACTAGAAGACCTCCAAAGTCCCTTCCGACTCTGCTATTGTTCTGTATTGTCAGTCGAGGACTTCCTGCATTGCTGTGCCTCTGTTGGAAAAAAAGGCAACTGCCCTAATTCCCTTTTATTGCGTCTCTCGAGACCAAACTGGCCCTCCCAAGTGGAGGTGACCACAGCAGGGAAAGCTTTGAGACCCCCCCCCCCCCCCCCGTGGTTCTCTATCCTCTAAGCCTGCCGGTAAAAAGATGCTTGAAAAGACCCCCTTGTGAATTGGCTTTAGCCACCTCCAGGTCTTCCTCTGTGGGCGCCTGCAATCCTCTGCTCATCTCTTCCTCGTGCTGGCGCATCACAAGGAATTGCTCCTCTGGGGTCAACGGCTGGGTTTCGGAATAGCGAGGCGCTCCCTCCTCCACTGTTTGAACGTCCAACCTCAGCAAGTCGAGGCTGCACACCTGGGACACAATTTCAGCCCTGAAATGAACCACAATCAACAGGTACCATATTTTGGGGAGTATAAGATGCTAGTTGGCTGAGAAACTAACTCAGCCTGATGGGATTAGAGCACCCCACTCGGGCCAGTAGAAGGGGCCTTCTCGCAGACCCCGACACCCAAGGAATTTCAGCTGGTGGGGTTCAGGAGAAGTGCCTTTTTTGCTGGGGCTCCCGCCCTCTGGAATATCTTTCCCACACAGGTCAGATCTGCTCCAAAAGGCCTTGAAGACATGGCTGCGTTCTGACCGAGGCTTCCCGAGAGCATAAAGCAAACTCCTTAGCCTGACAAAAAACCCTTTGATTAATTTACTATGAATTCTGCTCATTCACATCCAACAAAGTCTTTCAAGGGAGGATTTACGGTCACAGACCTTCTCTGGCTTGGAGAGCTACCAGGGAAATCTCTGCAAAACTTGGCAAGGAGTCTCGGAGAGTCACCAACCAATGAAGCGAACTAATGGTCTCCTGCAAACTCCACTCCCCTGTCGCTCCTCGTGTATTCCCTCTGGGAGGGGCCATTCATCCTCCACCTGTGGCCTTCCTCCCAAGTCAACCCCTGTTCTTTAACCGTTCCCTTCATGTGGCCACTCTGTGCAGGCACACACTGGGAACAGGCTCCAGCTGTTCATCTGCCCCACGGATGTCTGACTCTGAAGGCAGCTGATAGTTGGCATATGGCCCTGGCCCCCTCTCTGCCTCTGACACAGAGCCTTCCCCAGACTCCAGGACGGGCCAAGGTTCCTCCCCAACCTCCTCACTGACCGAATCTGCTGGCAGCTCCACTGGCCACTGGCAGGCCACAACAGGCTGCACCAACTAGCCTGGACCTTCAATGGGGATGTAGCAGATGGAGTAGGGAACACATACACACACACACACACAAACACACACACACACACCTCTCTGCACTGTGCTCTCTCCTTTCTCTATCCTGCTTAGTTTTATTTTAATGGGATTTTTAAATTTCTTGACGTGTTATTCTGCATTTTACTCAATATCTGTAAGCCACCTAGAATCACCTCCGGCTAGGTCAGCAGCATACAAGTTTGATAAACAAACAAACAAACAAACCCACCAAGGAAGGGGCTATACTTCTGCTTAACAAGGGGTTATTAGTTACAAGGGCTAGTGGGTAACAAGGGCATGTTAGCTACAAAGAGAAACAATACTGTTTGCTTGGTTCTTGTGTAAGTAAGTTAAGGTTCGTACACCATGTTTCCTGACTCAACACACCAACCAAAGGCAGCCCATTGTGGTTTATTTCAGGGAACCATGATTAGAGGAATTAGATCTTAGAGCATGCCTGTCAGCCCAAGCACTACGGATCGTAAACTCTCTTTAAGGCTGAGAATGTTGCGTGAACTTTGCATAATGGGGCTTATTCGAGGGGCCCTAACTTGTTCAACCGTTATCTGCTGAATAAGGTAAAAGGTAAAAACGTGATCATACCTTTCGTATTCTCCCTCGAGGTTCCTTACATACATTTTCATCCTCTTTTCGGATGGCGCATACTCTTTAGCAGCTAGGAGATCCCGTTAAAGAAAAGCCTCGGCCAAAGTAAGAAAAGGAAAAGAAAGCTAATGTTCGTCTTTTCATCCAAGAAGCTTCTTCAATTCTGAACTGAGGCAGCTTCTTGGATGAGAAGCAAAACATCTTCAAACAAAAACAAAGAAAGCCCAGTTGCCTTTTTAAATGCATATTTGGGCCAAGAAACCAGGGGAGACAGGAGAGCAGCCTTCCAATATTTGAGGGGCTGCCACAGAGAGGAAGGGGTCAAGCTGTTTTCCCAAGACACCTGAAGACCAGACAAGGAACAATGGATGGAAACTGACCAAGGAGAGATTCAACCTGGAAATAAGGAGAATTTTTCTGACTGTGAGAACAGTCAACCCATGGAACAGAAGTTGCCTTCAGAAGTTGTGGGAGCTTCATCACTGGAAGCTTTTAAGAAGAGAGTGGACTGCCCCTCTGTCAGAAATGGTGTAGGTAGGGTCTCCTGCTTGGGCAAAGGTTGGACTAGAAGACCTCCAAGGTCCCTTCCAACTCTGTTATTCTATTTTATTAAGATGCCTTTAGAAGTTGTGGGAGCTTCATCCCTGGAAGCTTTCAAGAAGAGACTGGGCAGCCATCTGTCATAAATGGCATAGGCTCTCCTGCTTGGGTATCGGGTTGGACTAGATGACCTACGAGGGACCTTGCAGGTCATCTAGTCCAACCCAATACCCAAGAGGTCCCTTCAACTCTGTTAATCTGTTAAATCCTGGCCTGGATGATGGAGAACCTCCAATAGACACGGATCTCTACGCTGTTGAGGATACATGGACATTCGGCTTTCTGTTTGGTGCAGCCAGAGGTCTTCCTGATTCGGACAGGGGAAGCCAGCTTCTGCAGGTCCTTCATCTTTAGGTCCCGGGCGGTCAAGGTGTAGTTGTTGGCAATGGAGTTGCTCGCCGTGCGGAAGTGACACTGTTCCTTCAGGGGCACCGCCAGCATCCAAGACGCTCGCTGCATTAGCGTGGGGTAGTGGCTGCTCTCCTGGATCATCTAAACTCAGAACGAGGGGAAGAAAAGAAAAGAGACATTCCCTCATAGCAGCTGATTGGGACACAGGACATACAGCTAGTCCTCGACTTACGACCAAAATCGAGCCCCATATTTCCACTGCTAAGCAAAGGCATCCCAAAGGTGCTTCCCCCCCCCCCCCGAAAAAAGACAACTGGACTTTCTTGGGGGGGGGGGTTCTCCCTTGAAAACATTTCGCTTCTCCTCCAAGAAGCTTCGTCCATTCGGATGCACAACTCAGCTGGCATAAACACGGTTTTTAAATTAGAAATTTTTATTAATTTTAATCAGGGTTGGTTGGGCTTCATTTTTAGGCTTAATTGTTTAATATCTCTTTTAAAAACTTTTTTTAACTTTTATATACAGTAATCCCTCGTTTTTCACGGCTAATCGGGACCGGACCCTTCCGCAGAAACTGAAAAACCGCGAAGTAGGATTCTGTATATCTATACCGGAAACTTGAGTTGGTGGACATCGTTTAAAGCAAGCACTAGGGGGCGCTTGCCTCCTACCGATGCATTTTTTTGCTATTGAAAAACCCGCGAAGCACTGAAGCCGCGGAAAATGAAGCCGCGGAAAACGAGGGATTACTGTATTTGTTTTTACTCTGACTGTACACCGCCCTGAGTCCTTCGGGAGTAGGGCGGTATAAAAAACCCAATAAAACCTGAAACCTAAACCTAAACAACTCACTTTTTTTAAATTTCGATTTATATAACCGAATATTTACTTAACAACTGCCTGGCTTAGCCATGGAAATCTCAGTTGCGGCGGTGGTTTTAACTTGAGGACTGCCTATATATGTGTTTTGTAGCTGAGAAAATTTATTTATTTATTTATTTAGTTTGTCACTCATGTACAAGATAACAGGAATAAGAATAAACATGAATAAAAACACAGGAAATAAGTATAAACGGGCATGAACAAAGGAAATGAGTACGAATCAATGGGGAGAGTAGGACAGGGACGGAAGGCAAGCTGGTGGGCTTATGCACGTCCCCTTTACGGACCTCTTAGGAATGGGGTGAGGTCAACGGTGGACAGTTTAAGGTTGAATTTTGGGGGGTTAGAGGAAGTAACAACAGGGCCAGGGAGAGCATTCCAGGCGTTGACCATTCTGTTGCTGAAGTCGTATTTTCCGCAATCGAGTTTGGAGCGATTTACCTTTGAGTTTGCATCGATTGTTTGCCCGAGTATTATTGAGGTTGAAGCTGATTTATTTATTTATTTATTTATTTAGATTTCTAGACCGCCCCCTCTCCCCGAAGGGACTCGGAGCGGTGTACAGGTAAAAATTAAAAAGATCAAAACCATAACAATACATATAAGCTAAAATCAAATTAAATAGTCCTCTGTACAAATTTATAAAAATTAAAAACTAAACCCATAAAACCAAATAAAATAATTTAAAATTACAGATTGGGTCGGGAAGAATGAAGTCAGGCCAGGCCGGCTAGATGAAACAGGTGGGTTTTGAGTTTCTGATGGAAGGAAGCGGAGGTCCGTGGTCGTTCTAATATCAGAGGGCAGGTCATGAAGCTGAAGTAGTCGTTGGTAGGTAGGATGTTGTAGATGACAATTTTATGTACTACGCTTAGGTAAGGCCATAGGGGACGTAGTTCTAGGTTCTCCAAGACCAACATTTCAAGCCTGGTGGAATTAGGCTATAAGAATTCTTACAGCCTAATTTTTTTTCCTCTTAACCAAGTCATGCTAATCTGGGTGAACCACACCTGCCGAGGGAATTGCTTTCCGTTTGAGGAGGACCAGTTGTTTCCTGGCATAGACGTGGCAAAATATCCCAGATGGAAGTGGAGAAACAGGTTCCATGACTGGCAAATGACTGGCAAACTCCTTGTAAACTCCTTGTAATCCCATTCTTCAAGTGAAGCCGCCCGCAGGATTTTGCATATCTTAAAGGTAAAGGTTCCCCTCGCACATATGTGCTAGTTGTTCCTGACTCTAGGTAGCGGTATTCACCTCTGTGTCAAAGCCGAAGAGCCAGCGCTGTCTGAAGACGTCTCCGTGGTCTAATCAGAGTGCGAGGACTCACCTGATACAGTTGAGAGGGATCCGTGACCGGGACTGAAGGCAAAGGTGGCAGCTCAGGTATCTGCTTGGCATGAGTCATATTATAGATGGAATCCGTCTGCGACTTTAAAAAAAAAAATATGGGAAAAAAGCTTTAAGAAAATGCAGAATGTATCCCGATAACGACAGTGCAGTTCTACGAATCCTGTTTTCAGCCCTGCCATCCTGCATTTAAATTGGACTGGATAAAAAACGAGGCTGGGATTTTTAGAAACCAGTGGCACAATAGCAATAGCGCTTAGACTTGCATACCGCTTCACAGTGCTTTTACAGCCCTCTCTAAGCAGTTTACAGAGCCACGCTTTTCCTGCCAACAATCTGGGTCCTCATTTGACCCATCTCAGAAGGATGGAAGGCTGAGTCAGCTTTGAGCCTGGTGAGATTTGAACTGTCCAAATTGCAGGCAGCCAGCAGTCAGCAGAAGTACAATACAATAATACAATAGCAGAGTTGGAAGGGACCTTGTAGGTCTTCTAGTCCAACCTTATACCATTTCAGACAAATGGCTATTTAATATCTTCTTAAAGACTTCCAGGGTTGGGGCATTCACAACTTCCGGAGGCAAGCTGTTCCAGAGGTTAATTGTTCTAACTGTCAGGAAATTTCTCCTTAGTTCTAAGTTGCTTCTCTCCTGGATTAGTTTCCACCCATTGCTTCTTGTCCTGCCCTCAGGTGCCTTGGAGAATAGCTTGACTCCCTCTTCTTTGTGGCACCCTCTGAGATATCGGAAGACTTCTATCATGTCTCCCCTGGTCCTTCTCTTCATCAAACTAGACCTACCCAGTTCCTGCAACTGTTCTTCATATGTTTTAGCCTCCAGTCCCCTAATAATCTTGGTTGCTCTTCTCTGCACTCTTTCCAGAGTCTCCACGTCTTTTCTACATCGTGGCGACCAAAACTGTATGCCGTATTCCAAGTGTGGCCTTACCAAGGCACTATACAGTGGCATTAACCCTTCACGTGCTCTAGATTCTATCCCTCTGTTTATGCAGCCTAGAACTGTGTTGGCTTTTTTGGCAGCTGCCTGCACTACTGCATTCTAACCACTGCGCCACCAAGATGCACAGAACGCTGTTCCCTTCCCACCAAAGGTGGTCCCTATTTTTCTACTTGCATTTTTACGTGCCTTTGAACTATTAGGTTGGCAGAAGCTGGGACAAGTAATGGGAGCTCCCTCCGTCATGTGGCGCTAGGGATTCAAACTGCCGAACCGCCGATCTTTCTGATTGACAAGATCAGCGTCTTAGCCAGTGAGCCACTGTTAGTGCCATATTATTTAATGCTAAGAAATAGCATAATTACTTTGGTTAGAAGGCTTAGCATGTTTCTAAGCGCAATGTTATGGTTTGTAAACAGAGGTTGCTACTTTTCCCCCAATAAATTACAGTTAAATCATGACTTAATGCAACTAAGATAGAAGCTCTCCGGATAGCCCAGGCAAAACACCCATTACTCTTTTTCTCCATCCACCAGATGTGGTGGTCAAACTGGGAATTTTGCAAGCTTTTACCCAACACATCTGAAGACACCCGATTAAAAGAGGTGTTGTCCAACTTCTGCAATGGGATCGCTTTATTATTTTTCTCCAAAAGTTCAACATCGTAGTATTACAATATCTTTATGCCGTTGTCAAATCCTTTCCCTTTTAAATATAGCGATTGGACACATACCTCAAATGAAGCCAGTATTTGACCATGGATTGAGAAAGAAGCCGAAACTCAGTAGCTTTAACCTAAGTTGTATTACATATTAAGGGTTAAAAGCCATGATTGCTGTCATCATACAAGACAGGAATCCTAAATCACAGAAACAGGATTGTGTTTTCGGGGCACAATAAACAAAGCCAGCCAATGTTTTCATAAGAATTATTCACACCTACCCTCAAAATTTTGGCAATCTCCTTTGGATTCATGATGAATATTTCTTAGGATGTCCTTCTCTTCTTCCAAAATATCAATTAAATCAATAATCTTTGCAAAAATAAATCTTTATCCTGGCTTTAAACATCTAGAAGAATCAAACCAATCACCAGTCAAAACAAACCCGTTAGGCTACAATCTATTTTTTGTGATATTCCTTCATTAGGGCACCCACTGAATGAATCTTCAGACATCCCTCCAAAGGTAGGCTAGGTAGAAAGACAGTTATCTCAACTTTAGGAACTAGGAAGTGATACACACTGATTCCAAAGAAGAGGCAGAGCAGAGCAGAGGAAAAGAGACAGAGAGACAGAGAGGGGAGCAGAGAGAGAGAGGGAGGGAGGGGAGGGAGAGAGAGGGAGGGGAGGAAGAGAGAGGGAAGGAGGAAGAGGAGGGAAGGAAAGGAAGAGAGATGGAGGGGAGGGGAGGAAGAGAGACAGGGAAGGAGGAAGTGGAGGGGAGGAAAGGAAGAGAGAGAGAGATGGAGGGGAGGGGAGGAAGAGAGACAGGGGAGGGGTGGAGAGGAAGAGAGAGAGACAGAGGGGGAGAGAGGAGGAAAGGGGAGGAAGAGAGACAGGCACAGAGTGGGAGGGGATGGGAGGGGAGGAGAGAAAGACACAGAGAGAGAGAGAGAGAGAAAGAGAGAGAGAAAAGAAAGAAAGAAAGAAAGAGAAGAAAGAAAGAGAGAGAGAGAAAGAGAAGAAAGAAAGAAAGAAAGAAAGAAAGAAAGAAAGAAAGAAAGAAAGAAAGAAAGAAAGAAAGAAAGAAAGAAAGAAAGAAAGAAAGAAAGAAAGAAAGAAGGAAGGAAATCAAAGTCAGGCACTTTCAGGGTGAACCAAGCCAAGTTTCTTTTGCCTCTCCTCAACCTCACTCAGGACTAGGAAGGGGCGAGGGCCCGCCTGCCGCTCCAGGGGGCCGACCCAGTCACCTGTTTCCGTGCTTGCTGGAGAGGCAGAACCTCTGCTCCCTGACATTCTCTCCCCCTTCTCCCTCGCTCGGGGTAACCGAGGGGACCGCATTGCTGTCGCTAAGCAACCAGACTCTGCTCTTCCCACAGCTCCCCCCCCTCCCACTCCGCCCAGTTGGCTGCCATGCCATGCCAGTCCTGCCAGCCTGAACCTTCACCAGCGGCTCCTCCTGCAAAAGGACAGGCCGTTTGTTTAACAAGCAAACATTGTTTTGATATGGTAAGATGGACGGGGCACTTAAGGTAGATAGAACCAGGGCAGTGACTGGGACAGCAATGGAGAGAGAGAGAGAGAGAGAGAGAGAGGGAGGGAGGGAGGGAGGGAGGGAGGGAGGGAGGGAGAGAGAGAGGGAGGGAGAGAGAGAGAGAGAGAGAGAGAGGGAGAGAGAGAGAGAGAGGCCAAGATCTTGGAGGGAGAAAAAGTACATAGTACTTGTATAATTTTCATTTATTTTAGTACAACTGCTTGCAAGAAACCAGTATTTGCCATTGTGTTTTTTTTACTGCCCTCTTTTATTGGCTGTACACTGCAGTATTGTTAATTATCATTATATTCTATTGTTTGGCAAATACATGGGGTGCTTTTGTCCCCCTTGTGTGTCTAACCAGCCTTGACCAAATACATATAGAATAAGTGCAGTACAGGTAGACTTACAACGGTTTGTTTAATGACGACTGGGCTGAAAAAAGTGGCTTCGGACCATTTTTCACACTTAACGACCATTGCAGCATCTCCGTGATCACAATTCAGATGCTTGGGGTCGTAAGTCAAAGACTACCTGTATTTATCTTCCAGTATGAGAGCCCAGCCGCAGTTCCTGTTCTTGGCTTGTATCTTGCATCCATAGGAATGCTCTTCTCGTTTCAAATTAAATCAGGAAATAATTAAAGTGAGAAAATGTCTCCTTAGCTCTAGGTTGCTTCTCTCCTTGATTAGTTTCCACCCATTGCTTCTTGTTCTGCCTTCAGGTGCTTTGGAGAATAGCTTGACCCCCTCTTCTTTGAGGCAGCCCCTCAAATATCGGAACATGGCTATCGTGTCACCCCTAGTCCTTCTTTTTGTCCTTTAGTCCTTCACATTCCCTAAACTCTTTTTGGAATCAAACTGTGGCTCAGAAATGTTCACATCTAGGTTCTCTTTTATCTCCAAGGCTCAAGGGTGGCTCTCTCAGTTTGCCAGCTGCCAAGTCCTGTAGAGATTCCTTTTCCGAAATATAATCAAGCTTGGAGAATCGCCGGACTCAGAATAGCAGAGTTGGAAGGGACCTTGGAGGTCTTCTAGTCCAACCCCTTGCTTAGGCAGGAAACCCTACACCCCTTCAGACAAATGGTTATCCAATCTCTTCTTAAAAACTTCCAGCATTGGAACATTCACAACTTCTGGAGGCAAGTTGTTCCACTAATTTATTGTACTGTGTACTGTGTGCGTACGTACATACACACACACACACACACACACACACACACACACACAAAAAATTTATGTCCAGGATGCGAGGGGTCTGTAAATATTTTCACAGCCCACTTTTTGACTTGTGCCTGTACATTGCGCGAGTCAAAAAGAGAACCGTGAAAATGTTTCCAGACCCCTCACATCCTGGACATAAATTGTTTCAACTCCTACCCTCAAAAGGACGCTATATTATATTTATATTATATTTATTATATTTATACCCCGCCCTTCTCCAAACGGACCCAGGGCGGCTATAGAACACTGCACCCCAAGACGAGACATAAGAAGAGTTTTTCCCCCCCGAATGCCATCACTCTGCTAAGCAAATAATTCCCTCAACACTGTCCAACTATTCACTAAGCCTGCATTACTATTACTATTAGTTTCCTCATTGTTCCTATCACCCATCGCCTCCTCCTAGGACTGCAGGACTGTAACTTTGTTGCTTGTATCCTTAAGATTTATATTGTTTCCTGGTTGCTTATTTGTACCCTAGGACTATCATTAAGTGTTGTACCTTAGGATTCTTGACGAATGTATCTTTTATGTACACTGAGAGCTTATGCACCAAAGAGAAATTCCTTGTGTGTCCAATCACCCTTGGCCCATAAAGAATTCTATTCAATTCCATTCCATTCAATTCAATTCAACTGTCGGGAAATTCCTGCTTAGTTCTAGGTTGCTTCTCTCTCCTTGATGAGTTTCCACCCATTGCTTCTTCTCCTGCCCTCAGGTGCTCTGGAGAAGAGCTTGACTCCCTCTTCTTTGGGGCAACCCCTGAAATATCGGAAGACTGCTATCATGTCACCCTTAATCCTTCTTTTTATTAAACTAGACATACGCAGTTCCTGCAACCATTCCTCATATGTTTTAGTCTCTAGTCCCCTAATCCTCTTGGTTGCTCTTCTCTGCACTCTTTCCAGAGTCTCCGCATCTTTTTGTAATATGGTGACCAAAACTTATTTTTATTAATTTAAAAATTAATTAATTTTATTTTATTAAATTAATTCAATTTAATTAATTTAATTATGTTATTTATTATATTTATTTAATCGATTTATTGCATTTATTTATTTAATTTAATCAATTTATTTTTTATTTATTTAATTTAATCTATTTGTTTAATTTAATTACTTAAGTTATTTGATCCATTTATTTAAGTTATCTAATCAATTTATTTGTTTAATCAATTTATTTATTTTATTTTATTTATTTAATTTAGTTAACCAATTGATTTAACTTATGTAATTAATGTAGTTAACCAATTGATTTAACTTATTTAATTTAGTTAACCAATTGATTTAACTTATGTAATTAATTTAGTTAACCAATTGATTTAACTTATTTAATCTAGTTAACCAATTGATTTAATTTAATCAGTTGACTTAATTTATTTAATCCATTTATTTTATTTAATCCATTTAATGGATCCATTTAATTTATTTAACCTATTGAATCAATGTCATGTATTTAATGTCATTTATTTAGCTGTGTTTGTCGAGCATGGGAGGGGAAAGGAGTAGAAATAAACGGGGAAACCTAGAAGCGGCCACGGGAGGGAGGCTCTGCCCAGCGGGGCCCGCGTCTTTCCAAGGCCGCCTTCATCCAGGATAAAAGAAAGGCCGAGGGCCTCGGGCGAGCCTCCTGCCCAGCCGCCCTGCGATTCAACCGCCGTCCTCTCTGCCGTTTTGGGGCCGGCTCCGTAGCTGCGCCCTGCGAGGGAGGAGCCGGCCTCCTTCCCGGAGAAGCCGAGCCTCCTCTTGCCGGCATGAAGGCCGCGGGAGCCAAGTCGGAAAGCCCGGCCGACTGACTGACGGGCGGCGGCGGCGCTGCTCTCGGCCTCCTTGGGGCGGCCCGGCGGAGGTACGTGAGGCCGAGGGAGCGAAGGGGGAGGCCCGCTTCCTCGCCTTTCCCTCCGGGGAGGAGGAGGAGGTCGAAGAGGCCGCTCCGCAGGCCGAGCTCCGTCAGGGGGAGCGTCTTTTTCCCCTCAGACCCGGCTCGGGCTTTGAGGGGAGGGCGGGCCGATGTTTAACAGGGCAGCCGGCCTCGCGGTGGCCCTTCAGGGGCTGCTGAGGGTCAGGCAGAAGTCCGACAGGAGAGAGTTCCCCCCCTCCCTTCCCCCATGTTAATGGCCAGGCAGAGGTTCAACAGGGCAGGGCTTTTCCCTCAGAGTGCCTTTCAGAGGCTGCTGAGGCTGAAGGGCCAGGCGGAGGTTCAACAGGACAGATTTTTTCCCCTCTCTTGCTCGTCAGGTGGTGCTGAGGCTGAAGGGCCAGGCAGAAGTCTGACAGGACAGAGTCCTCCTCCTCCTCCCTGTTGCCCCTTCTGAAGCTGAGGGCCAGGCAGAGGTTCAACAGGGCAGGACTTCCTTAGAATGCCTTTCAGGGCTGCTGAGGCTGGAGGGCCAGGCAGAGGTTCAACAGGGCAGATTTTTCCCCCTGCTGCTCCTCAGGTGGTGCTGAGGCTGAAGGGCCAGGCAGAGGTTCAACAGGACAAATTTCCCCCTCCTCCCCCCCCCCCCCCCCGCTCCTCCTCAGGTGGTGCTGAGGCTGAAGGGCCAGGCAGAAGTCTGACAGGACAGTCCTCCCCCTCTCTGTTGCCCCTGCTGAGTCTGAAGGGCCAGGCAGAAGTTCAACAGGGCAGGGCTTTCCCTCCGAGTTCCTTTCAGTGGCTGCCGAGGCTGGAGGATCAGGCAGAAGTTCACCAGGAAAGTATTCCCCTCCCTGCTGCTTCTGCCTAGGCTGGAGGATTAGGCAGAGATCCAACAGGACAAATTTTTCCCCCTGCTGCTCCTGTTCAGGGTGGAGGGTCAGGCAGAGGTTCAACAGGACAGGGGTTTTCCTCACACTGCCATTCAGGTCCTGCTGAGGCTGAAAAATCAGGCAGAGGTTCACTGGGAAATATCCCCCCCCCCCTCCGCTTGTTCCTCAGGTCCTGCTTAGCTTGGATGGTCAGGCAGAAGTTCAACTGGACTGCTTTTTCCTCACATTTCTCCCCATCCCCTGCTGAGGTTGGAGAGTCAGGCAGAGAGGTTCCACAGGATAGTGCCCTTGCTTTTGTCCGATTTTGAAGACCGACTAGCTACTTTTGGCATGCAATCTTGCAACTGGGGAGTTATAGAAGACAGGCAGACAGGCAGACATCCAACAGGGCAGCTGCTATCCGGCGTGAGAGTGGACTGTTTGGATATTTGTTTCTGGCTAGCAAAGCTCTCAGAGCAATTCCTTCATCATCTCATGTGGAAAGGATGTGTGTTTTTTTTCTTTAAAAAATAATACTATTGTTTGTTTTTGCTTCCGTCTTTCAGAAGTTTATACATGGTGGAAACATTGTAAAGCTGTAGTAAACAGACGGCCTTCAGTTTGTCAATACAACTGTGGAGGTTCTACTAGGAATTGCAACTATGTGGAATCTGCTGTAATAAGAGGACAAGGGGGTGGGGGGGAATGAAGTTATCCGTTTCTAAAAATGTACATTTCCTAGCAAAATAGGGACCATAAATAGGGCAATAATTCAAGAATGTTTTGCTACAGGTAGTCCTTGTTTTACAACCCGTAGTTGAGACCCCAAATTTCTGTTAAATGAGACAGTTAAATGAGTTTTGCCTCGTTTTACGACCTTTCTTGTCACAGTTGTTAAGTGAATCACTGCAGTTGTTAAGTTAGTAACACAGTTGTTAAGTGAGTCTGGCTTCTCCACTGACTTGAGCAGGGGTCTGCAAAGTCGGCTCTTTTAAGACTGGTGGACTTCAACTCCCAGAGTTCCCCAGCCAGCATAGCTGGCTGGGGAATTCTGGGAGTTGAATTCCACCAGTCTTAAAAGAGCCGGCATTGCAGACCCCTGGACTTGAGGATCCGAAGAGGATCAAATGACCTTGGGACACTGCAACCGTCATAAATATGAGCCAGTAGCCAACATCTGAATTTTGATCACCCGACTATGAATTTATAAGGATGAAAAAATGTCATAAATGGCTTTTTTCAGTGCCGTTGTGACTTCGAACGGTCACTAAACGAATGCTTGTAAGCGAAGGGCTACCAGTAGTAGATTTTCCCTCCCTACATAAACTGCTGTGCGGTCTGCTTTGCATTTGGGGATCTGACTAAACGCAGCAGTCAAAATATTCCTTTTTTTTTCCTTTTCCATTCTCTTTCTAGGATTTAGGATTTGAAAAGGCATTGATCGGTTTTTAAGCTTGAAAGCGTCACCATGTCCAAAGAGGTGAAGGAACTCCAGAAACGGTGGCTGGTGATGATGGATACAGTGCATAGCAACTCACATGTGAGTTACGGAGGACTTTGTAGCTCTCGGGGGCATCTTCTTTACAATACAGTACAGTAGCAGAGTTGGAAGGGACCTTGGAGGTCTTCTAGTCCAACCCCCTGCCTAGGCAGGAAACCCTATACCATTTCAGACAAATGGCTATCCAACATCTTCTTGAAGACTTGCAGTGTTGGGGCATTCACAACTTCTGGAGGCAACTTCTGTTCCACTGATTAATTGTTCTAACTGTCAGGAAATGTCTCCTCAGTTCTAAGTTGCTTCTCTCCTTGGTTAGTTTCCACCCATTGCTTCTTGTTCTGCCCTCAGGTGCTTTGGAGAATAGCTGGACTCCCTCTTCTTTGTGGCAACCCCTGAGATATTGGAACACTGCTATCATGTCTCCCCTAGTCCTTCTTTTCATTAAACTAGACCTACCCAGTTCCTGCAACCGTTCCTGCAGTCCTTCTGTTTAGGGCAGTGGTTCTCAACCTGTGGGTCGTGACCCCTTTGGGGGGGTCGAATGACCCTTTCACAGGGCTTGCCTAAGACACATATTTTCGATGGTTTTAGGAACCGAGACACCAATTTTATGGTTGGGCGTTCACCACAACATGAGGAACTGTATTAAAGGGTCGCGGCATTGGGAAGGTTGAGAACCACTGGTTTAGGGAGAAAGGCAAGGGAGCAGGTGTAAATGAAAATTGGTCGGGAAGGAGAATTACCCTCTCTTACACGCCTTCTTTCCAGTACGGTAGTGCAAAGATCAGCCGATCGGGTTAGTGCAACGGATCGTGCTTAAATAATTGTGTTTAATAATAATAACAATAATTGTGCTTAAATATCACTGCCTAGTTCAGTGATAGCTAATAACGTGGGCGTTTGAGGATGTAACAACGGAGTCAGGTAGACCATTCCAGTGTTGACCACTCTGTTGCTGAAGTCGTATTTTCTCCAGTCGAGTTTGGAGCGGTTTACCTTGAGTTTGCATCTGTTGTGTGCTCTTGTATTATTGCGGTTGAAGCTGAAGTGGAAGTAGAAGCTGAAGAATATCTGTCTTACTTAGCCACGTAAAATTTTGGGGCTCAATGGTGGCCGTAGGTTGAGGACTACCTGCCTTAGGCGCGCCTTAATTTAATGATTTCCTCTTGAAATAGCTTCACTTCCCAGAATAAATCCCCCACATCTTCAAAAAAAACGTTTCCCTTTTGTTCCATCTTATCTCCCAGGTGGTTGCTTTTATGAACTCCAGAGTTGGCCAGTATTTAGATGACCACCCTTTCGTTGCCCTCTCCCTGATGGTATTTATTGCGGCCTCGGCTGTCCCCATTGCGTTTTTCCTGGTTTTTGTCGTCGCCACCACAGTCCTGGCGTGCATCGGAGTGATCGTCATGGAAGGTATTCACGCCTTTGGGGAAACGGGTTTGGGATGACGATGCCGCCGTGCCTCTCTGGAGACAGCTGCAGCCTTCGGAAGGAATTTAGAGCTTTCAACGTGCTTGTCACTCAAGGCTACCCAATGACAATAAATAAAGTTAAACTTGCTTGAAGTTTAATGGCAGGAGGCCTGTTTCCTTGGCAACAGTGCAGAAGTAATTCTCCGTTGCCGCCTTACAGGATTTTATTCCCTCTCCCTAGTCTAGTCTACTATCCTAAGATATCTTAGGGGCCTCCCCGAACAAGAACTAACCAGGCCTAACTTTGCTGAGCTGCCCCAGACGCAGGGGTCTGCAAAGTTGGCTCTTTTAAGACTGGTGGACTTCAACTCCCAGAATTCCCCAAGTCCACCAGTCTTAAAAGAGCCAACTTTGCAGACCCCTAGAGCAGCCATAAATGTGCTAGTTGCTGCCATCTATTGACAATGATGCAATAAAGAGAATTCCCTAGAGAAACCATAAGGCTAATTGCATCTCCTCCTTGCTAGGTTTCGTAATATCCTTAGGTGGCGTCACCTTGCTTTGCATTCTCGGTGGATTGGGCATGCTGTCGCTGCTGGTTTCCGGAATGCTGAGCGTTTGTTACCTGTCTCTTACAGCCCTGCTCAGCTACTGGCCCGTTCAAGAGTAAGTACCCCAGGTCTGATAATAAATTATATTCCATATATTGTTCCAGAGCAGCCACCAACCATAGGATTATGTAGGAAGACGGACAGGCATTGCTTGGAGGTGGGAGTCAAGAGAGGACCTAGCCTAGAATCCTTATGCGTCCACCAATGCTCCAAGCCCAGCCATCCACCCACCCCCAAATTCTGTTAACTCTTATCAAGCACCAATTTACTGTTGACAATTACTGGACTGGATTCTTGTCCTGGGCTTGAGCAATAAATCCTCTAAACTGGAACTTACAGGAGGTCCCAATTCTTCACGCCTGACAGACCAGCTCACATTTGCTGCCTTGACTACCCTTCAAACAGGAGTCATGCAAATGTTTTGCAGGAAATCTGGTTCCAGCAGATCAGTGGAACTCCTGAATTGTGCTATGGTTTGCTTTAACTGTAGGTTGTGAACAAGGTGTAACGAATGGCCTAGGCCATGCCTAAAGTTAAGCTTTGAATCATAGTTCAAAAGCCTCAGAAACTAGCTTCCCTCTAAGGCAGGGGTGCCAGACTCAAGGCCCGTGGGCCGAATCCAGCCCACGGGGTGCTTGGATCTGGCCCGCGGATCTGGAAACAGAAAAGGACCGGCCCGCGGTGCCTCTGTCAGCGAAAACAGAGCTCCGTTTTCGCTGGCAGAGGGCTAGCAAAACAAATGTAAAACAAAATTTGAGCATGCAAGAAGGGACAGGAAAGGAGAAAGGGTAAGAGGAAAAAGAAAAAGAAGGAAGAAAGCAAAGAAGGAAGAGGGAAGGGAGGGAGGGAGGAAAGGAAGGAAGGAAGGAATTATAGAGTGAGAGAGGGTTTGAGGGAACTCCTGCCTTAGCACTTGGGCACCACACACAAGTGGCATTGAGCTGTCCACGCCCTCCCCCCCAGGTCAACCACAATGAAATCGACTTTGATACAATACAATACAATACAATACAATACAATACAATACAATAGCAGAGTTGGAAGGGACCTTGTAGGTCTTCTAGTCCAACCCCCTGCGTGGGCAGGAACCTTATACCATTTTAATGGCTATCTAACATCTTTTTAAAGACTTCCAGGGTTGGGGCATTCACAACTTCTGGAGGCAACTTCTGTTCCAGAGATTAATTGTTCTAATACCCCTGCTCTAAGGAATATTAATGTTCTCCTTGGCTTTGTATAGTTCACAGACCAGGTTTTATAATAAATCTCTCTTGCGCTTCCAACCCGATGTGGCTCATTTGACAAACCACGGTCGCACACGCCATCCTTGGCACCATTTCTTACCCCAATCACTGGCTTGGCAGGGCAAATCCAAGGCAAAATAAAGTGCACTTTGTGATTCATTTATTCCCCTCCAGGCTATATCCAGTCACTGAGCTGTCAGTGGCAGCAACGGCCCACTTCTGCAAGGTTTTGAAGAGTCACAATCTGTATTTTTTTTATGCCTCTGCTGTAGCCTATTTTATTCCTTTCTCTAGGCTATTTCCACTTAAGACGTAATTGCGGCATGGGCTCCATTCTCCCCACAGACCAATATCGGCGCTCATTTGCGGCCATTCACATCCCACACTTAGCCACAACCTCAACAATTATATTTAGCTTGTGGTCCAAGACCCAATTGCTGTGATTAATTTGTATTTTTACATGTGCCTTCCCCTTCGTTGAAAGCGCCATGCATCGGCACAATAAGCTACTACCCCACAAAGTTAAGAGTTTCTGCTGGAACCGACAATCGGCCCGAACAACCAATTGCCAATTGATGCTAAGCAAAATAACACACCCTCCAAACCCATCTAGAAAAAGAAGTGTCAGCATTTTTTTAAAAAAATTCAGGGCGGAAGGAAGGGCCTTCAGTTCTCCTTTCAAATAGCTCTTGAAACAAGGTCACGTAGTCATGAATATTCTGAAATTTTGAATAGCTGCCCTGCTCGCTAATGAGATGTCATAAAAGCTGCAATCTTGATCCCTTTTTGTCTCTGTCTCTCTGTCTCTCTCTCTCTTTGTCTCTTTCTCTCTGTCTCTCTCTCTATATATCTGTCTTGTCTATATCTGTCTGTCTCTCTGTATCTCTTTTTCTCTCTCTGTCTCTGTCTCTCTATATTTATATATCTGTCTGTCTATATCTCTGTCTGTCTCTCTGTATCTCTCTCTGTCTCTCTCTCTCTATCTATCATCTATCTATCTATCTATCTATCTATCTATCTATCTATCTATCTATCTATCTATCTATATATCTATAAATATATATATATCTGTCTCACTGTCTATATCTTTGTCTCTCTCTGTGTATCTCTCTGTCTGTCTCCCTCTCTCTCTCTCTCTTTCAGGGGCCTGTCGAAGAGGGAGATTACCAACGGAAGCGGTTTTGTCTCCAAGAACCTTTTTGACGAGGAACCAGAAACGACTAACAAGGAGTGAATAAATTGGATAGCGGCTCGAAATGTCTCCGACAGTGGCACTTTAAAAAACAACAACCCCGTAGCTGGGAAAAACATCCTTGTTACTGTATTCTGTAGAATTGTTTACTCACTGAGAGGATCAGGGTTCAGCTCCTTACGACGATGGGAATCGGGAGATTTCTCCAGAGGCTGCGGTGGAGATAGATGAGCCCCCGCGCCAATTATTTCGGAGACCTTCTCGGCAGCTTTTAGGCAGGACTTTCACGCACGGGGGCTCCTGGAGCCCCGGAACCCAGCGACCGGGTTGATTTTAACGTGAGAAGCGGGACAGGGGAATCTATTTAAGCCCGACTGCAAACGGAACAGGAATACGGGTGGTGACGGAGACCCCAAATTAAAGCATCTCTTCATGACTGCGTTTCGGTTAGGGCTAGGTCAAACCTTTTTGATTCTTTGTCTCTAGGGTTTGGGGGAATTGTGTGTGACCATTTGTTTTTTTGTTGTTGTTGTCGTTGTATTTAGCAGCTTTGCAGTGGCTTTTTCTCTTATGCTGGTATCTTGGTCACTCTAGTCCTAGTTTGAATATTTTCATTGGGCAAATTTTTTTTAAGTGTTTTCTTCTGCTTCGTTGCTAAAGCTGCCATTAGATATACACTAAACTGTTACTTTTCATCCAAGCTGCCTCTGTCCCATTTCTCACTTTGCACCAACAGTGTGAATGTGTGAAGCCCAGGCACTTCACCTTTAGCCCTCTTTTCTCTCTTTTTTCTTTATCTTTATCTATCTATCTATCTATCTATCTATCTATCCATCCATCCATCCATCCATCCATCCATCCATCCATCCACCATCTAGCTAGCTAGCTATCCTATCTATCCATCTATGCTATCCTATCTATCTTTCTTTCTTCCTTCCTTCCTTTCTATCCTATCCTATCTATGATCTAGCTAGCTAGCTATCCTATCTATCCATCAATCCTATGTATTCATCCTCTATCCATCTACCCTATCCTATATATCTATCCATCTTCCTTTCCTTTTTCCTTTCCTTTCCTTTCCTTTCTTTCTTGCCTGAGAGCTACATCAGATTCTTGTTGTGACAACATATTCCAGAAATCTACCAAGTGGAGAAGGTCAAAAATTAAATAGAATTTCAGTTCGGTTCCATTTCAGTTTTCATTACAATTAAATGCAGGCTGGATTGATTATTATAGCACAGGTACACTTTTTAATTTAATTTAATTTAATTAATTTATTACATTTATAAACCTTTATTTAACCTTTATTACCTTAAAAACTAAGATGGCAACTTTCAGAGGTCCTACATTTCCGGCTCCGAGGCTTCGTTAGGGTTGTGTGATCCGGTGCCTCAGATGGTGACTTTCACGGCTAAGCAATAATTCAGTTAGCTTGATCTCATCATGTTGTGTGAATTTAGCCAAATGCAGATTGTTCAGCAAACAGGGACTTTGTGTAATAGAATAGAAACATAATTGAAATAGAAACATCATAATGGAGGACATGCCATCTTTTAGCATTGTTTTCGTACTCCTGGAGTAGAGCCAGGTCATAGGGATCTTCCCACCCGTATTCTGAATTAAATCTCTCCCTGGGAGATTCTGGATACACACAAGCTGGATATCTGGATAAGAATCTAGCCAAAGACCAAGCTTAAGAGGACATTAGCCACATTTTCCCCACCCAACATCCAAAAAATGTAGTCCTGCACTTAGGACAGTGGTGGGTTTCTGCAGGCTCGCACCTACTCGCGAGAACCGGTTGGTGAAATTTAGAGAACCGGTGAGAGTGGGTTCCACCGGCGTACCTGGAAGTAAATCTGGCCCACCGCTGCCAGTGACCCAACGGGAAGGAAAGGAAAGGAAAGGGAAGGAAGGAAAGAAAGAAAGAAAGAAGAAAGAAAGAAAGAAAGAAAGAAAGAAAGAAAGAAAGAAAGAATTTAATATCACAATTGAGTCCAAAATTTTGGTTGCTAAGCAAGAGCGTTGTTAAATGAGTTTCACCACATTTTAAAAGGTGGCCACTCCCACCCTGTCACATGACTGCCAAGCCACGCCCACAAAATAGGCCACACCTACAGAGTAGGTTCTAAAAAAATTTGAAACCCACCACTGACTTCGGACCACCATTGAATTCCGGGAATTGACATAGGGTGAGGTTAGGGGGGGAGCGAAAGAAAACGAGCGACAGAATCAATGAAGGGGAATTAGGACCGCGCTCTTCAATTTGCCCTCTAGCCCTGCTGAGCGATGTCTGCAGCCCACTCTTGACAAATCACACTCCAGTAGAGCCAACTTCAAAAGAAAAACAGCCAATTCAACACACGCAACCCGACAAAGCCACCCTGTGATGTACCTTTTGTGCTGTGTGTACCTTCTGAATGCAATCGCCGGCTTGTGAGCAGCACGGAGAGCAAGTCGGCTCTACGGCAGGGGTCCACAACCTTTGCAACTTTAAGTCTGAAGGACTTCAGCTCCCAGAGTTCTCCAGCCAGCTTTGCTTTGCTGGCTGGAGAACTCTGGGAGCTGAAGTCCTTCAGACTTAAAGTTGCAAAGGTTGGAGACCCCTGCTCTATGGGATAAGCTTTCATAACCTCCCCTATTGGATCCCATTAGCTGGAAGACGCACCATGCAAACACACCGCAAAGAGGAAGAAAGACCCTGGGGGTGGGGGGAAGAAGCTTCCCAGCCCTTTTTTGCCTAGTTTTCCCAACCCCCTCCTCCGAATTTACACAACACCCTGTAGTAAAATGCGCCTGGCTAATCTCCAGCTTGGTTGTTTTGCTGCCTTCATTCAATCAACCAACTCTTTTAAAAGGTATTCTGGGGATAACTCGTTAAAACCAGGGTTTGGTTGGCCCTGGATCACGCCTGCAGCCCCCCTTTCCAGCCCATGTCTACGCTAAACACGTTGTGGGCTTAAACCCCGCAGCTAAAGTCCTCCCCAAAAATGCACAAAAACGGGCTGGCATTGGTGTGTGTCGAAGGCGGTGCACGAAAGCCAGCGAAGTCAAGAGAAGCGAGCGGGGCTGTGCATTTCTCCTTTCCTGCCGCAAGCAATACTGCTCGTCTAGAAGAATCAGAAAAATGTGGAAGGCATGAGAGAGAGAGAGCGCGCATCTCCTGGGGAATCCATCGCCACATGATCCCACCTTACCCTCTCCCTCTCCCCCACACACACACACCAGCCTGGGGATCTAATTGCTTTCCTACGCTCCCTCCAAGAATGGATTTCCAAGCCAACCAGACCTGGAATGCTTCCGATTCCATTCGAAACGTCTCACAGTTGGGACCAGGCTTCCCTCCCGACGACGGTAAGCTGAAGCAGAAGAAATGCAGGGGGAATCGGGGGGAAAAGAAAGGAGGATGGGGTTGATCCCAAACTTTCTCTGATCCTCAAGCCTGAAAGAGAAGGATGAGAGGGAGATAAAGGCAGAAACTAGCCCAGAAATGTTTTCTAGCCAGTTAGGGAAAATATCTCAAAAGGAGGTGCGTTTTGGTGTTTCGGTTGAGGCTGGTGTTTCCCTTTGGCTGCACAGATTGTGTTCGTTTTCATGTTTGTTAAAACACCCAAGATGTGGCTGTGTGTATTTGTGTATTACATGCAAAATCAGAGGGTGAAAGACTTCACCTATCCAGCTAAGGTCATCTGTTGGCTTTCCCCCTGGTTGACTAAACCAGCCTCGATGAGGTTTGCATGTTAGCCTTAAGCAAACTCCGATTTGGTTTCCGTTCAATCTGCTTTTCAAACCCAACCCAAGATAAATGCTGGCTTGTTTCTTGTAATGTGGAGAATTGGATGCCCGTCTGGCTATTGCAAAATTATTCTGCTTGGCCCTTTGATCTAGCCGGTTGGTGCAATTGAATTCAAGACGGTCCCTGGACCAAAAGCATCTGATCTCTCTAAAGCATCACAAGAAGTCAAACTGATGGAGCGGGCTGTTCAAAGCCGATGGGAAAGAGTTTCTGGGCACGCACAGAAAGCTCTTTTAGACCAAAAGGCAGCAGCTATAGAGCTTGGCTTCAAAGGGGAGATTGGATTTAAGTATCTTGAAATCAAAGGAGGTCTTGAGCTCCAATATAGGATATAATAATGACCCCTTTTACGACCTGTGGAGTTCAACTCCCAGAATTCTGAGCTAATAATTAGAAAACACTGTGCACCTTTTGCTCATAATTCCTTAAATTTTTTACTGAGGAATTCTGGGAGTTGAAGTCCACAAGGCTTCAAGTCCCAGCATTCCTTAGTCAGCCATTTTGGGAGTTGTCCCTCCTTTCCTTCTGTGTCAGGGTTCCAAATAGCATCCAAAATTAAATCAGAGTCCGAGGCAAAAGATTCCTCAAAGTTCCAATTGATGAAGAGAGCCATGTTGACACATCTGGGGAAACCTGAATCTGAAAGCTTCCCAGTTTTCCCCACCCAGTGGAAAGTTCAAGGCCTTGCCCCCCACACCCACGAGCCCATCCTATGGTCCAATCTCCCACTGCCATACCGGCAGCTTCCACCCATCCAATTCCGGTCAGGTGCAGAGGTGCAAAGACAAAGGATGACCTTGGCTTTCTAGAAAGCATTTTGTTATGGCTACCTCTCATCTAACTCCATACAATCCCCTCCTCCCATTTTCCCACCATAGAAAAAGGCATAGCAGAATCATAGAAAGTGTAGCAGGCCAAAGATCCAAAAGCAAAGATGGCTGCAGGCCTGACATCGCCATGCTTTCAACTCTCTTGTGATGATCTGGACATGGACCGGTAGCTCCAAAGTTCCAGAAATCTGATCTGGGGCAACCAGTAGCCATCTCAAGCTCTGGTGATCCAGCTTTAGCTGAGGATTGTTCAACGTGGCACTTCCAAGTCCCCTCATTCTCTCCTTCTCTTCCTTCACAGGCAACCTTGGCTCCATGAGTTATTCGACCATTATCATGTCCACCCTCTTTGGTGTCATCTGCCTGGTGGGCATCGTCGGCAACAGCCTGGTGATCTGCGCCGTCTTGAAGAAATCCAGCCCCAGCAGCACCGTACCCGATATCTTCATCGTCAATCTTTCCTTGGTGGACCTCCTCTTCCTCCTGGGCATGCCCTTCCTCATCCACCAGCTCTTGGGCCAAGGAAGCTGGAAGTTCGGAGGGACCATGTGCACCATCATCACCGCCTTGGATGCCAACAGCCAGTTCACCAGCACTTACATCCTCACCGCCATGTCCATTGACCGCTACTTGGCGACCGTCTACCCTTTCTCCTCCACCCGCTTCAGGAAGCCCTCCATGGCCATCATGGCCATCTGCATCCTCTGGGCCCTCTCCTTTCTCAGCATCACTCCCGTCTGGATGTACGCCCAGCTCATTCCCTTGCCAGGGAAGCTCCTGGGGTGCGGGATACGTCTGCCAGATCCCCAGAGGGACATCTACTGGTATACCCTCTACCAGTTCTTCCTGGCTTTCGCCATCCCCTTCGCGGTCATCACCCTGGCCTACCAGAGAATCCTCCTGAAGATGGCCAGGTCTTCTGAAGCCCTGACCAGGCAAAGAGGCACCCAGCTTCGGATCAAACGGGTGACGCGCATCGCCATTGCCATCTGCCTGGCCTTCTTCTTGTGTTGGGCGCCCTTCCAAGCCCTACAGCTCATCCAACTGGCCGTCGAGCCCACCTTGCCCTTCTACTACGCCTACAACGTGGCCATCAGCCTGGGTTATGCCAACAGCTGCCTTAACCCTTTCATCTACATCTTGCTGGGGCAGAATTTCCGCCGGAGAATCACGGTGTCCGACCAACCTGCAGACGTGGAAGGCCTTTTCCAACACCCCGTCAAAAGCGGCCCCGGAAACCCCAGTGAATCTGGGCAGCCTCTGTTACATCTGGTCTCTGTCTTGGCTAGATGAGAGATGACAAATGGATTTATTTCATCAGGAGGCTGTGAGTTAAATCCTAGGTAGAGGCAGATATTTCTCTTTCTGGCAGATTGAGAATATATCTGCCGAATAGAACTCCGGACTGGCGACAAGGACGGCGTCCAGCCAGGAAATACTCTAGCTCCATTCAGTTGATCATACCACCCTGCAAGGGCTTATGGGGGTCATTAAATGGAGATGATACATGCTCATCCACCATTTTTGAGAACTGGGGCCTTTGACAACTGATCTATGGCTTAACATGCAGGAGCAGGGTCATTAAACCAATCTGTGTTTTGCAAACCTGTCATCTTTAAGAGGTTGTGGACTTTTAAATATAATGGCTGGGGAATTCTGGGAGTTGAAGTCCATACGTCATAAAAGTGGCCCAATTTGGGGGGTGGGGTGGAAACCCAAAACTGAAATCAACAAATCAAAGCCAGCTGAATGGACATTGTAGGATTGTTGTTTTTCGTATTGAGATTCTCCAAACACACCAAATTGATCAAGCAAGACACTTTTTAATTGACATCCGTGCCCATATTATTACAAGGGACGAGGTGGCTCAGGGGCTAAGACGCTGAGCTTGTCGATCAAAAAGGTCAGCAGTTTGGAGGTTCAAATCCCCAGCGCTGCGTAACGGAATGAGCTCCCGTGACTTATCCCAGCTTCTGCCAACCTAGCAGTTCGAAAGCACGTTAAAAAATGCAAGTAGGAAAATAGGAACCACCTTTGGTGGGAAGGGAACAGCGTTCTGCACGCCTTCGGTGTTTAGTCATGCCGGCCACATGGCCACGGAGACGTCTTCGGACAGCGCTGTCTCTTCAGCTTTGAAAGGGAGATGAGCACCGCCCTCTAGAGTCGGGAACCACTAGCACACATGTGCGAGGGGAACCTTTAGCTTTACGCAGATTATTGGTGGTGGGACACAAATCATTTTGGGACAAGTCCCATAAAAACATTCCTCAGAGATGTTGCTTGATATTCTCATTTAAATTCAGCTTAACTCCATCTGATATTGTGTATGGGCATGCCTAGGCTGATTAAATTGCAAATTCAGTATTGCTTTATTTTCTGCTTTGATTTAGTTTTTGGCCTGGAGTTTTCACCTTGTGTGTTTGTGAACTGTACTGTACAGTCCAAAGTCTTGAATAAAGAGAACCTTTCTTGTAGAGAAATTGATTGCCGTGGTAGCAAAATAGCCAGTTCAACACCTATTTTAACTCTCCTACCAGGCTCCTTTCCATGGAGGAAGGTAGAATCGTTTAATGACCACGATTCACTGAACAACGTTGATCAAAAATTGTTGTATCCAATTTCCATTGGTTTAGATTTGACCCAGAATCATCTTTTGCTGGAAATTGATCTAGTAAATCTATTTTGTGGCCCTTGGTGGTCTCTGAGCTTGGTGGTTTTCTGGCAAACATTTCATTACCAAGCTAAAGAACATCATAGCACTGATGGTGTTACCTAGCTGGGTCATGAAGCGTCTGCCAGAAAACCACCAAGCTCAGAGAGCATCAAGGACCGCCCCAGTCCTCCTCCATCCTTCCCTTCGCCTCCTCTCCACTAACCTTACTCCTAGCACTGATGATGCTACCTAGCTGGGTCATGAAACGTCTGCTAGAAACCCAACAAGCATCAAGGACTCCACAATTTGACCCTGAGCTACAAATATTCTCTTATATCAGTAAATATGTTCCTTGAATAGAAGGAAGTGGGCAAGCCGAGGATGCGTTCAAGATTTTGGACCTGACACGAGTCAGTTCTAGCTCGCCAAGGATGCAACAGGAGCGGCATTCCAGACAGCCCAGAGGAAGATGGACCTATACAAAAATGCAGGTTTCATTTTGTATTTTAGGCACCAGGCATTTCTAGCAACGATCCGGGGCCCAAAGAGTAAATGCGTGCATTCCTTACGACCAGGTCACTTAAAAATCATCCTGCCTGCGGAGACAAGAAATTCCCGCCTGCTGGGTGAGTAAACAGGAGTGCTGAAAAGCCACCGATCCACCAAATTAGGCAGAAGCACAAAGCCGCAAAAGAGCGGGTGGAAAATTCCCCCGAGGCCTTAGATCACTCCAATCTCTCATCGTAAGCTCCAGAAAAGCATCTCTCTTCGCCCCAGGATCAAATAGTTGCTTTTTGGCAAATGCAGGAAGGAGGGGGGCGGTGGGAAACTCAACCCTTTGAAGAACCCATTTAAGAGGGATGGTTGAGTGGGAATTTATCTCGGAGAATTAGGGGCGTTCCTGCAAAAAAGGAAGAAGAAAAGCCTAGTATGCAGCCCACTTAAAATTTGGAAAGCCTGGTGGGTCTGGATCTGACCCCGGCTGTTTCTTTCGTTCCTTGATTATAGGGAAGCCATAACTGGATGGGTTCTCTCACACAGCATAAAAAGTGGCCAGCAAGCCATCCTGTCATGGCTTAGCAATAGCACTTAAACTTATATACCGCTTTACAGGGCTTTACAGCTTCTTTGTGCCTCTTTTCCGCCAACTATTTGGGTCCTCGTTTTATCCACCTCAGAAGGACGGAAGACTGTGTCAACCTTGAGCCGGTCAGGATCGAACTGCTGACAGTTGGCAGAATTAGCCTGCAATCCTGCATTGTAACCACTGCGTACCATGGATGGATGGATGGATGGATGGATGGATGGATGGATGGAAGGAAGGAAGGACAATAGCACTTACTTATATACCGCTTCATAGTGCTTTAATAGCCCTCTCTAAGCGGTTTACAGATTCAGCCTCTTGCCCCCAACAATCTGGGCCCTCATTTGACCCACCTCGGAAGGATGGATGGCTGAGTCCACCTTGATCCGGTCAGGATCAAACTGCTGCCAGTTGGCAGAATTAATTAGCCTGCAATTCTGCACTCTAACTACTGCCCATCATGGATGGATGGATGGATGGATGGATGGATGGATGGATGGATGGATGGATGGATGGATGGATGGAAGGAAGGGACAATAGCACTTACTTATATACCGCTGCATAGTGCTTTAACAGCCCTCTCTAAACGGTTTAGAGTGTCAGCCTCTTGCCCCCTAACAATCTGGGTCCTCGTTTTACCCTCCTCGGAAGCTTAGAAGGCCAAGTCAACCTTGAGCCTGTTGAGATTTGAACTGCCAAATTGTAGGCAGCCGGCAGTCAGCAGAAGCAGCCTGCAGTACTGCACTGAAACCCCTGCGCCACCGCGGCTCCATTAGATGAAATCACTTCACTCGCACCTCCTGGGAACTGAGGTATCTTTTTTATTTAATTGATCAAGCCAGATCCTTTCCGCCTTCGGACTAACAAAACCAGGACCACCACAAGAGTGGCCAAAAGGGCAAAAATGCTTATTGACGAAACAGCGATCCAGACCTTGATGCTCATCTTCTGCCGGCCTGTGGAAAGGATGCCAAAAAGGATTACAAGGTGAGAGAACACGAACGGCAGAGAGACCTGCGAGTGACAGAAGAACAGAGCTGGGAGGGACCCTTGAGGTCATGTAGTCCAACCCCCTTGCCCCAGGCAAGGAGATACCCAACGCCATTCCCGGACAAACAGATCTCCAGCCTCCTCCTTATGGAATTTGTGTCTCGTTCACCCCTTCTCGACTTTCAACGCAGAGGGCCGCTTCCGCCCTCTGCTGTATTCGCGTAACTTGGCTCTCAGCCCTCCCCATCCCCCGAAAGAGACACTTTTGCTGCAATAATTAAGGACGACGTACCTTGCATCTCCAATTCCTCCTCCGGTACTAAAATGACAGCATGCGGCAGAGTTACAACTGCGGTCTTTTGCGCGACCTCTGCTGCAGGCAGAAAATTGTGTTTTGTTGCCATAAGACTGCTCACTCCAAAAAGCCAACTTTTAGTACGATGGGACTTCATCTCCCAGAATTCTTAGGGATTCAGCACATCCAGCTATCTATCCATCCATCTATCCATCCATCCACCCATCCTTCTACCTACCTACCTACCCATCCATCCATCCATCCATCATTCTACCTACCTACCTACCTACCTACCTACCCGTCTGTCCGTCCATCTTCCTATTATTCTACCTACCTACCTACCTACCCACCCACCCACCCATCCTTCTACCTACCTACCTACCCATCCATCCATCTACCTACCTACCTACCTACCCGTCTGTCCGTCCATCTTCCTATTATTCTACCTACCTACCTACCTACCTACCTACCCACCCACCCACCCATCCTTCTACCTACCTACCTACCTACCCATCCATCCATCCATCCATCCATCCATCATTCTACCTACCTACCTACCTACCTACCCGTCCATCCGTCCATCTTCCTATTATTCTACCTACCTACCTAATCTCTATCTATCTATCTATCTATCTATCTATCTATCTATCTATCTATCTATCTATCTATCTATCTATCTATCTATCTATCTATCTATCTATCTATCCATCCATCCATCCATCCATCCATCCATCCATCCATCCATCCATCCATCATTCTACCTACCTACCTACCTACCTACCTACCTACCCGTCCATCCGTCCATCTTCCTATTATTCTACCTACCTACCTACCTACCTACCTACCTACCTAATCTCTATCTATCTATCTATCTATCTATCTATCTATCTATCTATCCATCCATCCATCCATCCATCCATCCATCCATCCATCCATCATTCTACCTACCTACCTACCTACCTACCCGTCCATCCGTCCATCTTCCTATTATTCTACCTACCTACCTAATCTCTATCTATCTATCTATCTATCTATCTATCTATCTATCTATCTATCTATCTATCTATCTATCTATCTATCTATCTATCTATCTATCTATCTATCCATCCATCCATCCATCCATCCATCCATCCATCCATCCATCCATCCATCCATCATTCTACCTACCTACCTACCTACCTACCCGTCCATCCGTCCATCTTCCTATTATTCTACCTACCTACCTACCTACCTACCTAATCTCTCTCTATCTATCTATCTATCTATCTATCTATCTATCTATCTATCTATCTATCTATCTATCTATCTATCTATCTACCTACCCGTCCGTCCGTCCGTCCGTCCGTCCGTCCGTCCATCTTCCTATTATTCTACCTACCTACCTTATCTATCTATCCCTCCCTCCCTCCCTCCCTCCCTCCACCCACCCACCCACCCACCCAACCACCCATTTATTCCCTTTTGGCCTTTATCTCAATGGAGAACTTTCAGGATGAACCCCTTACCTCGCCGTTTCCTGGAAAAAGGAGGAGATTTGGAAGAACACAAGGGTGAATCTGGATTTTGCCTATCACAGATGATAACGCTGCAGTGAAAAAAAACCTAAGAGAAGAGGAGAGTTGTCAGCCCACCAGCTCCTGTCAACTAAGATCAACTAAATGACAGAGTAAGGCAACTCCACATTTACAATGAATTGATTCAATTTTGATCACACGACTGGGGAGATGTTGCAACATACTTTAACCGCGGCTTCCCAAGAGCATGAAGCAAACTCCTGGTCCTGGAAAAACTTTCATTAATTGACTGTGAATTCTGCTCATTCACACCCAGCAAAGTCTTTCAAGGGAGGATTTATAGTCACAGACCTTATCTGGCTTGGAGGGCTGCCAGTCTGATATCTGTAGAACTTGGCCAGGAGTCTCAGAGAGTCACAAATCAATTAAGCGATCTAATTGTCTCCTGCAAACTCCACTCCTCTTTCGCTCTTCTTTTATTCCCTCTGGGAGGGGCCATTCATCGTCCACCTCTGGCCTTCCTCCCACGTCGACCCCTGTTCTTTAGCTGTTCTCTTCATCTGGCAACTCTGCGCATGCGCACACTGGGAACAGGCTCCAGCTGTTCTTCTGCCTCACTGATGTCTGACTCCGAAGGCAGCTGATAACTGTCAGATGGCTCTGGACCCCTCTCTGCCTCCAACACAGAGCCCTCCTTAGAGCCTTCCCCAGACTCCAGGACTGGCCCAGGTTCCTTCCCAACCCTCCTCACTGTCCGAATCTGCTGCCAGCTCCACTGGCCACTGGCAGGCCACAACACAATTGGTCTTAAGTGCAAAAAACAGCCAATAATCCCTTTTTTTAGTGCCCTTGTAACTTTGCCCATTAAATGAACGATTATAAATTTGAGGACTACCCAATTTTCTGCAGTAAAAGCATAGCAAATTCCACCAGCAATTTTCAGCAATCATGCGAATGAACTTGCTGGTAATGAGGGAGGGAATTCTGGGGACCTACACCAAGAGTAATGGGTTGGGGGGCGTTTCTAAATGGATTGGCCAAATTACAGAAGCAATTTTCCAATTACTGCTCCAGTTCCAGCAGGAAGAACCGAATGTGGCGAAGGGTTTTCAGCGGCAACTTACGAGGTTGGACTGGGCTTTGCCTTCCTCGGAGACAAAAGCAAATGCCTTCACTTCAAATCTTTGGCGGAAATTGGCGTAACTGACCTCCGGGCCAACAGGATGGAAGATGGTTTTGTAATTGTCAAGTTTGTATTCGGATCTACGAAAAGAAGCAAATTAGCGTTAATAAAATGTTTGGGGTTTTTTCCTCCTCTTGTTGGAAAACCAACAGGGATGGTGTTAGAAGCAACCAGCAGCAGCAGGAATAATGATAATAATGATAATAATAATACATTGTGTTATAATAATAATAAATCAATTGTAATAGGAGCCCTTACAGCAATATCTAAAGGGCTACCTCGCTATTTGGAAATTCTAAATTTACCGGACTTGAACATTCTGATTCTACAAAAAACCACCCTACTTGGAATAGCTTATATCCTCCGATGTTACCTTAACAGTTCCTAGGTCCTTGGTTAGGACTCGAGCTGTTGAGCTACCAACCAGCCCCAAAGAGTTCTAGTCCCACCTTAGGCATGAAAACCAGGTGGATAACTTTGGGCCAATCACCAGGAGTGGATGAGTTCTAGTCCCACCTTAGGCATGAAACCAGCTGGGTGACTTTGGGCCAATCACCAGGAGTAGATGAGTTCTAGTCCCACCTTAGGCATGAAAACCAGCTGGGTGACTTTGGGCCAATCACCAGGAGTGGATGAGTTCTAGTCCCACCTTAGGCATGAAAACCAGTTGGGTAACTTTGGGCCAATCACCAGGAGATGGTGAGTTCTAGTTCTGTCTTAGGCATGAAAACCAGTTGGCTGACTTTGGGCCAATCACCAGGAGTGGATGAGTTCTAGTCCAACCTTAGGCATGAAAACCAGTTGGCTGACTTTGGGCCAATCACCAGGAGTGGATGAGTTCTAGTCCCACCTTAGGCATGAAACCAGCTGGGTGACTTTGGGCCAATCACCATGAGTGGATGAGTTCTAGTCCCACCTTAGGCATGAAAACCAGCTGGGTGACTTTGGGCCAATCACCAGGAGTGGATGAGTTCTAGTCCCACCTTAGGCATGAAAACCAGCTGGGTGACTTTGGGCCAATCACCAGGAGACGGTGAGTTCTAGTCCCACCTTAGGCATGAAAACCAGCTGGGTGACTTTGGGCCAATCACCAGGAGACGGTGAGTTCTAGTCCCACCTTAGGCATGAAAACCAGCTGGGTGACTTTGGGCCAATCACCAGGAGACGGTGAGTTCTAGTCCCACCTTAGGCATGAAAACCAGTTGGCTGACTTTGGACCAATCACCAGGAGTGGATGAGTTCTAGTCCTACTTTAAGCATGAAAACCAGTTGGATGACTTCGGGCCAGTCCCTTTCCTTCAGCCCAACCCACCTCCCAAGGTTGTTGTGGGAAAAACAGGAGTGGGGAAAGCATGTCGGATCGGTTTGCAAATACAGGTTATTTGTAAAAATCATAAAGGCAGCATACACGTGAATAAAAAGAAAGAAAACAAAGGCCATTTACCCATTAACCACAATGTACCACTGTGGCAAAGAAGCAGGATCTAAGGCTAGGGTAGCCCAGCAATTCTCCAGCATTAAGTGGATGTTTGGGTCATTTCGATGAAGTACTTGAACCTCCAGGAAAATGGGCTGTCGCAGGTATTTCACGAGGGGATATTGGTCCTCACCGTAAGGAATCGAGTAGGACTCATCTGCAAAATAAGGAACCGTATCTGCAGCTGCTCCTTCCTGCCCAGGTTTGCCAAATTCGCTGGCATTCTGTCTAAGATGACCAAAGGACTTGAGGCTCAAACCTATGTAGAACCATTGCAGGAACTGGGCATGGCTAGTCTAGTGAAGAGAAGGACCAGAGGAGACAAGATAACAGTCTTCCAATATTTCTCAGGGGCTGCCCCAGAGAGGAGGGGGGTCAAGCTATTTTCCAAAGCACCCGAAGGCCAGAGAAGGAACAATGGATGGAAACTAATCAAGGAGAGAAGCAACCTGGAACTAAGGAGAACTTTCCTAAAAGGTGAAAACAATGAATCCATGGGACAGCTTGCCTTCAGAAATTTTGGGTGCTCCATCACTGGGAGAATGGACAATTCTATCTGAAATGATGTAGAGTCTTCTGCTTGAGCAGGGGGTTGGACTAGAAGACCTCCGAGGTCCCTTCCAACTCAATTATTCTATGCTCTAGAACTGCACCCCAATTAAACCCAATTCGCCTTTGAGAAAGATTCCAGGTTTTTAACCAATGACTCGTAAGGAGCTGAAGCTGAAGCCAGGGGAGACAGGAGAGCAGTTTTCCAATATTTGAGGGGCTGCCACAGAGAGGAGGGGGTCAAGTTATTTTTCAAAGCCCCTGAAAGCCAGACAAGGAATAATGGATGGAAACTGACCAAGGAGAGATTCAAGGTGGAAATAAGGAGGAATTTCCTGACTGTGAGAGCAATCAACCCATGGAACAGAAGTTGCCTTCAGAAATTGTGGGAGCTTCATTCCTTGAAGCTTTCAAGAAGAGACTGGACTGCCATCTATCAGAAATGGTGTAGGGTCTCCTGCTTGGGTGGGTGGGAGGGGCGGGTTGGACTAGATGACCTACAAGGTCCCTTCCAACCCTGTTCATCTGTATCATGTCAATTTGTCATTTCCTGCTCCAGCATCTTTAACCCAAAAGTTCTCGGTGCTTGTACTGAGAAATTTTACTTGTTCGAGTTTTCTAAAGTCCTCTTTTTTCTTCATTTGTCTCAGCATATTTTTCAAATTTTATTTCACGCCATTTATCTATCGCTTCCATCCCCATGGGCTCCAGGCAGTTAAAACTGAATTTCAAGGCAGTGTTTCCAAATTGGAAAAATATTAGACAGGCAGCTGTATTTTAATCAAGCTTTTTAAACTTACGACTTTCTAGTTCAGCAGCCTTTTAAGGCATACGTTAAGATAGAAGACAAAAAAACCCCCACAATGTGCACATAATTATGTTTATGCGCGTTAATTGCACACCCGAAGGAGGCTTTAATTTAATAGGCCATTAGGGCACTCTCTTCCCAATGTCTTTTAAAAGCCAAAAGGACATCATTTGCAGCAATTTAGGTCCTTTCTATAAGGATGTCATTATGCAAATTACAGAAATCATTACGAAGTGTGTCAATTTAGCAGTTCATTTTTAAAGGGCTTCATCCAGAGAACTATGGATACATTGGATCCACATTGGCTGGAATGTCTGTTAACAGCCATAGCACTTAGACTTATAAACTGCTTCACTATGTTTTTACAGCCCTCTGTAAGCTGTTTACAGAGTTGGCCTCTTGCCCCCAACAATCTGGGTCCTCCTTTTACCCACCTCGGAAGGATGGAAGACTAAGTCAACCTTGATCCGGTCAGGATCGAACTGCTGACACTTGGCAGAATTAGCCTGCAATCCTGCATTCTAACCACTACGCACCATGGAAGGAAGGGAGGGAGGGAAGGAGGGAGGGAGGGGCAATAGCACTTAGACTTGTATACCGCTTCACAGTGCTTTACAGCCCTTTCTAAGCAGTTTACAGAGTCAGCCTCTTGCCCCCCAACAATCTGGGTCCTCATTTGGCCCACCTCGGAAGGACGGAAGGCTGAGACAACCTTGAGCCTGGTGAGAATTGAACTGCCAAATTGCAGGCAGCCGGCAGTCAGCAGAAGCAGCCTGCAGTACCGCACTCTAACCACTGCGGCCACCGTTTCAAGCAGTTTCCTAAACGAAGAATCCACTTCTCTAAAACCAGTGTTTCTTCCTCTTAGGCACCATAAGGACTGCGGACTTCAACTCCCAGAATTCCCCCAATCAGCCATGCTGGGAATTCTGGGAGTTGAAGACCAGTTACCTTTAAGGTTGCCAAGGTTGAGAAACAACTGCTCTAGATACTAAAAGCCATAAGGTGTAAAACGGCCATGAAGAGCTATCTCCCACCATGAATGGAGATGGCTCACCTGGATAAATGAGAAGAAGAAGAGAGAGCGGACCTTGGTTCATTGCAGGCTCAGGGGGAGGAAGGGTGTTTACCCTGACATTCAAGGAAGTATCGGCACTCTCGTACGAGCAAACCACGGTCAACCTGGAAGAAAAATTGAGTAATGTCAGTTCTTTGAGGTAGTCTGGACAGGTAACCCAAAACCTGAGTACTAAAACTACCTTTATGGTGAGGTTATCTATGAACATTGCTTTCCATCCTTTTTTCTTGTGTTGGTTGTAATTATCATCTAATACCGGGGTCTCCAACCTTTGCAACTTTAAGTCTGAAGGACTTCAGCTCCCAGAATTCTCCAGCCAGCTTTGCTGGCTGGAGAAGTCTGGGAGCTGAAGTCCTTCAGACTTAAAGTTGCAAAGGTTGGAGACCCCTGCTTTATGTAATCAGATCACTACTTAGTCAAATCTTGTCGGCAATCGAACCCAAAGTTCAAAGCCCATATTCCAATTTTCCTGATCTTCCCTTTTTAAAAAAAAAAGCTTTAGGTTTTCCCAATTTATTAACCGCTTAGAGGGGGCTGGAAAAACACTGCAAAGCCCCCTATAAGTCCGGTCAATGCGATTGCTTTTGCCAATTCATCTGCATTCAAAGATTTCTTTTTTCCCCTGCCAAGGTTCAAGCCAGAGTTTCAACGTCTTCTAATGTTGTTTTAGTCAAAAGGTCTCGTCTTAATCCACCCAAATGCTCAGATCTGCGGAATCTCATTTCATAGTCAATTGTGTGTAGGGGGGGGGGGGAGGGAACGAAAACCTTCCTCGCTTCAGCTCTATTATTCTTGCCCTCTCCTATTTGAAGAACTGTAGCCTATTTCTTACGTGACTGGGTTTACACATCACGTTTATAATGTGAATTTCAGCTCAGCGGGTTAAATAACAGCCAGCCACTCGGCGTGCCTATCAAACACAGCCTAAAAGATTAGCATGCATTCAAATGCACAATTTACACATTCAAATGCACAATTTACACAATAGCCAAGGAAAACTCGGCTTTCAATTGTCATCCTCACTGAAAAAATGCAGGAGGATGGATTGAAGGAATCGCCGCGCACAAGGCAGAGTCATACTATCTTATCCTGTCATGATTGTTTTAAATCAGGAGTTGGGTTTTTCTGAAATTTCTTTTGTTATTTGGCTTTCCTTCGGGAGACAACCAAGAAGCAGGGAGTTCATTCAATCCAGGATTATACAGCTACATCAATGTTACACAATTTAGGTCAACGGCATAAACTATTAATATTGTCGGCGGAAGTTTCAAAACAATGAACTTCGCGCGGAGTGATAAACCCGGAATTTAAATTTTAGCCGTTGCTTCCAAAGTTACTGAACGGCAGCTGGGCCGGTCGGCAAAATCAAATGTGTTAGGGGTAAAAAACACCCCCCCCCCCCGTTGGTGGAATAGTGCAATATACCAGACAGCAAGAGATACGTTGCTTTAAGCACACAATAACTATCAAACACTGATAGTAGAAAAAATAAATAGTCTTTACTTTTGTAGTAACTAAAATACTTCTTCAAACAGTGATACTAACTCTTCCAACAATAAACAGTTCTTACAGTTTATACAGTTTATAACAGTACACAGTTATCTTACAGTCAAAACAATGATACTTCTTCCGTCTACAGCTCCTCCTCAGTGGCAATCAGGAAGCAAAGGAAAAGCAAAAGGGATGAACTGTGTTTCCAGCTGTCTTTTTATGATTGAGCTGGGAAGCACAGCCAATCAGATTCCACATAGTCCTTAAAGTTACCTATACTCTTTAAGAATCCTGGCTTATATATATTGTCAACCCAACATCAGAATGACTAGCCTAACAAAATGTTCATCGCATTGATCATCCATACCAAAAGAAAGCATTGCAAATCCTAACTGTGGTGGGTCTTGAGCTTTGCAACTGCAATTTTTCTGGAATTGTGCCCGAATGGGAAAAGCACAAATACCCACAGAAAATTAAGGTGTCTTCATCTCCACATAAAAGGCAAAGATGGATTCACCTGAAATCGCTGTCTCTGGAGATCCCGCGTGGAGATTGATCTAGCCAAAAGGAACTCACTTCATTTTCATAAACTATCTTCTCACCAACAACCTGGACGCACAAAAGGGTATAAATAAATTCTCAGATTTGTTTAGTAAACCTTCAAAGTTAGAATGGCACTGAAAAAAGTGACTTATGACCATTTTTCACACTTACAACACCCCAGAATCCCTTGTGGGGTGCAGTCTGGGCAACTGAATTGGAGCTAGCAGGGCGTTTACTGGCCCGATGCCCTTCCTGTCACCAATGCGGAGTTTTATTCGGCAGATATATTCTCATTGTGCCCAGAGAGAGAAATATCTGTCTCTACCTAGGATCGAACTCTCAGGCTCCCGATTGTGAGGAGAGAGCTCCTCCTCCAGGCCACACCATCACTCTGCAACACCCTTGGGGTCACGTGATCAAAATTCAGACACTTGTCAACCCATATTTTACGACGGTTGCAATATCCTGGGGTCATGGGATTCCCCTTTCGCCAAAGCAACACGGGAAAGCCAGATTCGCTTAAGGACCGTGTTACTAACTTAACTCCTGCAGTGATTCACTTAACAACTGTGGCAGGGAAGGTGGTAAAATGAGGTAAAATGCACTTAGCAGCCGTCTCGCTTAGGAACGAACCTTTAGGGCTCAACTGCAGTCGTAATTCAAGGACAAGCTGCATCGGTGAAGCCGGGGAACCAACTGGGTCTAAGGAACTCACCTTCAGCGTGGTCCCGCAACCGTTCAGTGGCACACGGAAGTGGGCTCGGTCCTTCGAAGCCCACCAGGGTCCACAGGTTGGGTCTCTAAGCCTGAGGGTATCCAGGTTTAAGTCCGGTTTCGTACTGCTGCTCGTTATCTCAAAATCCATGTATCCATCTTGAGTGCAAATGCTGACTGTAAGGAAGTTGGGGACCAAGTCACACACCGTGGGAAGCCACAATGAGTTCAACTGAAGAGAACATCTGTTGCTCAGGGTGGAATTGGGGAGTTTCTGGTCCTCTTTGAGGGAGAGGTTGGTTGGCTGGTTGCAGACATTTCATTACCCAACTAAGGAACATCAACAATATCTCTTGATTTTGGCCCATATTTTTGAGTACAGTTGGTCGTCACTTAGTGACCATTCAACGTTACAATGGAATCACCTACTTATGACCTATTGAACATATTTTACCACAGGTAGTTCTCCGTTAGTGACAATTTGAAGTCACGATGGATTCCCCAAAGATACTTATGACCTATTGAACATATTTTACCACAGGTAGTTCTCCGTTAGTGACAATTTGAAGTCACGATGGATTCCCCAAAGATACTTATGACCTATTGAACATATTTTACCACAGATAGTTCTCAGTTAGTGACCGTTTGCCGTCACGATGGATTCCCCAAAGATACTTATGACCTATTGAACATATTTTACCACAGATAGTTCTCAGTTAGTGACCATTTGACGTCATGATGGATTCCCCAAAGATACTTATGACCTATTGAACATATTTTACCACAGATAGTTCTCAGTTAGTGACCATTTGACGTCATGATGGATTCCCCAAATATACTTATGACCTATTGAACATATTTTACCACAGATAGTTCTCAGTTAGTGACCATCTGACGTCACGATGGATTCCCCAAAGATACTTACGACCTATTGAATATATTTTACCACAGGTAGTTCTCACTTAGTGACCATCTAACATGGTTGAATTGTCCTCACCAGAAATACTTATGACATATTTCATATAATTTAATGTGTTATAATTTATAATTTAATATAATTCAGTGAAGCTAGACCTCACTTAGCTTAAATGCAAAACCCCAACATCCATTCCACAGATAATGGAGGTCTAATATTATAGTTTTATTGGAGGGTGGCTAGGAGGAGGAAATTGCTAAAGGATCTAAATTCAACAGAAAAGCCAAGCACATACCAATTTTTGGGTCAGAAAATGTGCTAATAAGGCGGAAAGGTGTGTGAATTTTTGTCAATTAAAGTAGAAAGATGGAAGTGGCATATTTCCTGCATTGGGGCTTCTGAGGAAAGTTGACCCATAACTACAACAGGATCGAGTCCATCTCGATGGAGAAGGAGTGGTATATAAATCGAATACAAATAAATAAAATAAATTCCCAGTGTTCCCAGTGTGAGCATGCGCAGAGTTGCCAGATGAAGGGAACAGCTAAGGGGGCAACTTGGGAGTAAGGCCACAGATGGAGGATGAATGGCCCCTCCCAGAGGGAATACATGAAGAGCAACAGGGGAGTGGAGTTTGCAGGAGGCCATTAGTTCGCTTCATTGATTGGTGACTCTCTGAGACTCCTTGCCAAGTTTTGCAAAGATCGGCCTGGCAGCTCTCCAAGCCAGAGAAGGTCTGTGACCGTAAATCCTCCCTCAAAAGACTTTGCTGGGTGTGAATGAGCCGAATTCACAGTCAATTAATAAACGGAGGATTTATCGGGACAAGGAGTTTGCTTCATGCTCTTGGGAAGCCTCGGTCAGAAGAGTCACATTTGAAGTTCTGTTTTTAAAAACGTTGTTAAAATCCTCACCTATGGGTGCACTTTGTTCACAAGGACATTCTGGATAGCTCACCATGGTGGCTATTTCCCCAAGGTAGTCAAAAATCAACGTCAAGGGTGCGATATACAACTGAAAACCCGAGCAATCATCATCTCTGTAGGGCTGGAAAAATCAGAAGGAAAATTATTCCACTGCTTTTCATCAGGGTTTCAACTTTAAGACAGAGGAGTGGTTAGAACTGATGGTTAATCATGTAATATTACATGTGTTGACAGCGGCGAGAATTGTATTTGCACAATATTGGAAGAATGGGGACATTCCTACCGACGAGAATATAGTCAAAAAGGTATTAAACTGCATAGAGATGAATAGATTGACACTAAAAATAAAGGGCAAGGATATAACAGAATACTTTTTAACATGGGATTTGTTTTATCGATGGCTAGATAACAGAGGTACAAATTAGAAGATAAAAGATTATTACTATGTACAAGTAAATAATGAAAGAATATTGTTACATACAGTATAAGTAAATAATATACTGTTATTACTATTAGTAGTATCATTAATATTGGACTGTATAAGCAAAATGACTGAGACAACACAATATTCATTAAACACTGGTGTAGATCTATCTATCTATCTATTTATCTATCTATCTATCATCTATCCATCTATATATCTATCATATCTCTCTCTCACATCTGTATCTATCTATCTATCTATCTATCTATCTATCTATCTATCTATCTATCTATCTATCTATCTATCTATCTATCTATCTATCTATCTATCTATCTATCTATCTATCTAAATGGTTGCCTATGTAGGTGTATGTTCCAGCATAACATTGGAATGCCTCGAGCAATTTCAAACAAACTCGGTACACAGTTGACTTACTCTCCAGGAAAAAAATACTGTCCAGGAAAAAAAGACACCCTAACATCCCTCAGAGTGTGTGTTCTGTTAAGATACAACCTGTGTGCCTTAAAATGGCTTCTAGTGTACTGCCTTAAAATGGCTTCTACTGTATAGCGCAGTGAAATTTGCCATGGTAACAGCTTCACAGTATTCCACAAGGCGGCTCCCTCCCTCTGGTAAGGGGGAAAATATAACATTAAAAATCATGTTTGGCCCAGACATTTCCCCCCCCTACAAATAAATAAATGGGCAAAGCCGGGTTATCAACTAGTTAAAAATAAAATTTAAAAAAAAGAACTGATGGTTAATCAACTGATGATCCTATTGTGGTACACTCTAGGATACTGTTACTGAACCCAGGAAACTTTTCAGAGTGGACTTCAATTCCCAGAATTCCCCAGCCAGCTCTTGAACCTTTAAGACCAGAGGTTTCCAACCTTGGTATCTTTAAGACTTGTGGATGTCAACTCCCAGAATTCCCCAGCCACCATGTCCTCAAACTCAAGGAACATACCCGAGTTTTCAGAAGACGTTTGAGAATATACAACTTCACTCCGTTTGTGGTATCCACACCAATGTCATTGGCTTGAAGTTGGTGTACCGGAATGTTCTTCTCATTCAGACTGACAGCTGTCAATTTTCCTGGGAAATGTGGGAGAATCACCATCATGTGGGTCGAATCACAGATGGCTGGGCCTGCAAAATTGGGGGAAACAGATTGAAGATTTTCCAAACCAATTTTTCTACTCCACTTTTTGATGGCTTCCTGAATGTTGAGGTTCTTCGAGAGAAAAACTTCAATCCTGATAAGAAGCTTGCATAAGATATCTCCTCCCAAAAATATGGACTGTCACATGGCCCCAACTACATTAGGTTAATCTGGTTAGTTCAACAACCCCCATTACTATGTTCCGGCTTAATGTTTAATCATAAAACCGTGATTTCCAAACCATAATAGGTGCATATACACACAACATGTTAAGCCACGAATCACTTTCAGGTTTTGTATACGTTTTGAACTCAGCCTACAATAGTGGCCAAAATTGTGGAAAAGTGTACCACAAAATTATATACGGAGGAAAGGAGTCAAACTATTCTCCAAGGCACCTGAGGGCAGAACAAGAAGCAATGGGTGGAAACTCATCAAGGAGAGAAGCAACTTAGAACTAAGGAGAAATTTACTGACAGTTAGGACAATTAATCAGTGGAACAGGTTGCCTCCAGAAGTTGTAAAAGATGTTGGATAGCCATTTGTCTGAAATGGTGTAGGGTTTCCTGCCTAGGCAGGGGGTTGGACTAGAAGACCTCCAAGGTCCCCTTCAACTCTGCTACTGTATGAGTTTGGAGGATAGTAGAATTAACAAATAATGCCAACATGTGGCTATGTTCTAAGTTTTTATTGGTATGTTTTAAAATGAAGGACGTATTAACACAATTATAATTAAGGAAGGCATGAAAAAGATAAAAATTTATAAATATATTTGATGTGATGTACTTGAAATAATATGAAACCTGGATGAATATTGAAGAGATGTATGAAAATATTTTGTATTCAGCAGATACACTTTCTATAAACATGTGAGATTAAGGATTTTTATGTTGTGTTTAAAAGTACAATAAATAAACTATATTTTTTAAAAAAAGAAAGGGAAAATATGGGGTTTTTTTCATGAAAAAAAACCAATACGTAAGTTAAAGGAAAGGATAGAAGGAATCAACCTATGAGGAAGGAGATGGAAAAGCTACAGACGGAATGCCCAGTTTGAGGCCAACGTCTCCATGACTGATTTAGAAGCAGAAAATTGGGAAAAATTTTCACCTGGGGCGCAGATCATTCTTGATTCCAGAGTCAGGCGCTGCTCTGCTGGCCCATAAGTTAGCTTGATGTTTACCGTGTACAACACGTGATCATCTTGCTGAAAGACATACAGTAATGCTTCATGCTTTTAACATTCTAGAGAACCTTTTTAATGCCAATATCCAATCCACTTCCCCCAACCATTAAAAGTGGAAGGATGCCTATCGCTACATCATCACCATTATCTCGTAGCACACATGCTTACCATTAGACGTGGAAGTCAGTTGGGTGAGTTCAGGCCAATCACTAGGTGACCATGACTTCTAGTCCCACCTTAGCCATGAAAGCCAACTGGGAGACTTTGAGCAACCTTACTAGATGACAAGTTCTAGTCCCACCTTAAGCATGAAAGTAGGTTGGGTGACTTTGGGCCAATCACCAGGAGTCTGTGAATTCTAGTCCTGCCTTAGCCCTGAAAGCCAGTAGGGGCGACTTTGAGTGAACTTACCAAGAGATGGCAAGTTCTAGTCCCACCTTTAGCATGAAAGCCAGCTGGGTGACTTTGGGCCAATCACCAGGTGACGGAGAGTTCTAGTTCCACTTTAGGCATGAACCCTGGCTAGGTGCCTTTGGGCCAGTCCCTCTCCCTCATCGCAACCCACCTCGGAGGATTGTTATAATAATAATAATAATAATAATCTTTATTGTCATTGTAATAAGATTGTAATAAAATTACAATGAGATTGGTTGGAGAAAATAGCAAGAGGAAGGAATATTAGCTAATGTTTGCTACCTTGCGTTACCTGTAAAATAATTAAGGCGGGATTAAAAACAAAACCAATCAAGGTAGAGGCCACCTATTCTAAAAAACGTTGGTCAAATAGGAGAAAAAATAATCATCATAAATCCTACAATCGTTAACATTAAAACATTTCCCCCAAAGCTCAGTCTTGGAGAACTAACAACCAAACATGGGGAATTTACATAGGCCGTCCTGGACTTAGCAACAGAAATGTTGAGCTCAATTGCGTAAGCAAAACGGTTGGGTTTCGCTGCGTTTCATGATTTTTCTTCCTGCCGTTAAGTGAATTCGCTGCAGTTGTTAAGCGAGTGGCACAGGCATTAAATGAATCTCGCTTCCCCCTTGACTTTAACAGTCAGAAGATCGAAAGAGGGGGAATCACATGATCCCAGATACTGGACTCATCGTAAACATGACCCAGTTGCCCAGAATCTCAATTTTGATCTCGTGATCATGGTGTGTGTGTGATCCAACGGTCGTCAGTGTGAAAAATGATCATGGATCATTATTTTCAACGATGCCGCAACTTCACTCAACAGTCACTCAACAAACTGTTGTTAAGTCAAGGATGACCTGCAGCTTAGCACCTATGGCTCTTCTTTCCCATTTCCTGTACCTTGTAAAATGCAACTCCTCTAGCCTTAAACGGGACTTGGATAATGATATCATTGGTGTCGGTAATGAAATCGTAGCCCTCTCGAATCGCCTGCGCGAAACTCAAATCATAGCTCCGGCCATTATCCTTGATCGAGACGATCCACCCCATTTCAGATGTCACTTGAGGCCGGATGCCCTATAAAAATGCCACAACATTAAGAAAAGATCTTGGACCAAGACAAGCTTGTACAAACCACATTTCAGAATCTGCTCTCCAATTTCAGACACTTTTTTAAAAAGCATTCCATTCTGATGTTGCTTAAAAGGGGTATAAATTTAATAAAATAAAAAATAAAATAAAAGGTAAAGGTTCCCCTCACACAGGTGTGCTGGTCGTTCCTGACTCTAGGGGGCTCTGCTCATCTCCGTTTCAAAGCCGAAGAGCCAGCGCTGTCCGAAGACGTCTCCGTGGTCATGTGGCCGGCATGACTCAATGCCAAAGGCGCACAGAACACTGTTCCCTTCCCACCAAAGGTAGTCCCTATTTTTCTCCTTGCATTTTTTAACGTGCTTTCGAACTTCTAGGTTGGCAGAAGCTGGGACAAGTCACGGGAGCTCCCTCCGTTACGCGGCACTAGGGATTCGAACCGCCGAACTGCCAACCTTTCTGATTGACAAGCTCAGCAAACGAAAGTTCTGCAGCTCCACTGAAGCTTGAGAGAATCTGGAAACTTTTCAAGGACATCTTAACAGGTGTGAAGTTGAGGCAGATGGTTCCCATAACAAAACCTGGAGTTGTTTACACGGAAGCCTGGTGGTTTGGCCGGGAAAATCATTGTTTAATACTATGAACTGGTGCCTAGGAATCTCGGAGTTAGTTTTGCCTTGAGATTACTATGCAATGTATTCAATAAAACAGTTTTTCAGAAGCAAAAGTGTCCTAGACTTTTATTTGGGTGCTCAAGCTGGATGTTCCTACCACATACCTCCCTTCGGCCTGTCCGCTCCCACAGAGCGGGCCTCCTCAGGGTGCCGTCTGCCGGTCAATGCCGGCTGGCGACCCCCAGGGGGAGGGCCTTCTCTGTGGCGGGTCCAGCCCTCTGGAACGACCTGCCCCCCGAACTCCGCACCATGACGGACCTTCGCCTCTTCCGCCGGTTGCTTAAAATGCACCTTTTTCATCTAGCTGGCCTGGCCTAGATCCAGATGTAATTATTTTAAATTTAGTGATTGAATTTTAATATAGGTTTTAATAGTTTTAATCATATTTTAGCACCGACGCACCCAATTTAATTCTATTTTAAGATGTGACTGTATTTATACTTTGATTGTTTGTAGTGTTTTAATTTTTCTCTGCACCGCCCTGAGTCCCATTGGGGAGATAGGTGCGGTATAGAAATGGGATAAAATAAAATAAATAAAATGTTGACATTAAGGTATTTATGGGAGAGGACCTCGGAGATATGAAAAAAAAATCTCTACCATCTGTGCAGAAGGACGCCTCTTAAAATCTTAAATCTCCAAACAGCAATCTTTTTTTTTAAAAAAAAGCAGACTTAATTTGTGTGCTCTCATTATCAGCCAACGCATGCATATCAAAGGCTAGGGGGAAAAAATCAGCAAGTCTAATTAAAATCATAAAGACAGATTCAGGTTTCCCCCAACTAAACTGCACTTCGGATCGGATCCTGCCTCATACATCCTCACGGCCGATTCGCTCCCACAGAGAGGGGCTTCTCCGGGTGCCGTCCACTAGACTTTGTCAACGGGCGACGCCCAGGGGAAGGGCGCTCTCTGTGGCGGGCCCAGCCCTCTGGAACAACCTTCCCCCCGATATTAGGACAACCACGGACCTCCGCTCCTTCCGTCTGAAACTAAAAACACATCTTTTCTGCTTGGCCGGCCTAGGGTAGTCTCTCTGCTACAGGGTTTTTATTTAATTATTGGGTATTTTAGTGTTTAATGGGATTTTAGCACAGGTATTAGATTTAATTTGTTTTTATGCTATGTTTGTATATTTATTGTTTTATTTTTCCCTGTGCAGCGCCCCGAGTCCCTGTGGGGAGAGGGAGCGGTTTTACAAATTAAATATATTATTATTATTATTATATTATTACTTTGTCAATAGCTGTGATTAAACCACACGCTGAACTGCAATCGAAGAAATCACTGCTGCAGTGGGATCCAAGTCACGTGGGCAGAGTACAGATTCCTCCCCATAGTGTTATTTTATGGGTAAATGCGATTCAACTAGCTTGCCTCAGAAAGCTGGATTACATACCGTGAGTTCATCCCGAAAATTGGGAATCTTCCTTGGGAATGTAACCTACAAGTGGAAGATATTTGGGTATCAGCATGAATAGCAAAACCGTGCAATGCTTTGAAAAGAATCGAGTTGAATGGTCATAAAACAAATTGTTGGACATCAAGACTATCTGTACAACTGGAAACATAAACTACGCAAGAAGCACAAAAGAGAAGCGGGAAGGAGGAAGAAGAAGAGGGACAGAAGAGAATAGAGTAAGAGTAGAGAGCAAAGTAGAGGAATAGGAATGGGATAGAATATAGAATATAATATAGAAGAGAAGAGAATACAGAATAGAATAGAATAGAGAATAAGATAAAATATAGAAGAGAGAAGAGAGAATAGGAATAGAATAGAATATAAAAGAGAAAATGGAATGGAATAGAAAAAAATAGAATAGAATAGAATAAGGAACAGGAACAGGAATATAGAATAGAATATAGAATAAGATAAAATATAGAAGAGAGAAGAGAAGAGAGAATATTCCCCAACCCTGGAAGTCTTTAAAAAGATGTTAGATAGCCATTTGTCTGAAATGGTATAAGGTTCCTGCCCACGCAGGGGGTTGGACTAGAAGACCTACAAGGTCCCTTCCAACTCTGCTATTGTATTGTATAATATACAATAGAATAGAGAAGAGAGAAGAGAAGAGAAATATAGAAGAGAAATGTAGAAGAGAAATATAGAAGAGAAATATAATGTTAAATATAGAAGAAAATATAGAATAAATTAGGAGTAGAATATAATATAGAAGATAAAATATAGAATAGAATAGAATAGAATAGAATAGAATAGAGAGAAGAGAGAAGAGAATAAAATAGAATAGAAATAGAATATAGAATGATAAAGTAAAGAATAGAAAAGAGAATAAAATAGGAGAATATAATATAGAAGATAAAATAGAGAAGAGAATAGAGAAGAGAATATAGAATAGAATAGAATAGAATAGAATTTAATAAACTAAATTTAATAAACTAACTAATAGAAAATAGAATGTACAATAGAATAAGAATAGGAGAATATAGGAGTGAATAAGAGAGACTTGAATAGAATATATCGAGAATAGAATCCTTCATTTGGCCAAGTGGGATTAGACACACAAGGAATTTGTCTCCTGCGCAGAAGCTCTCAGTTTGATCATCATCATAACAATGGCACTAATACGAGAAGGACCAAAGTAAAAGCCGTACTATATGCATGTCAATATACATCAGACCCTACTTGGGTGTTCGGCAGAGCGATGGCAGCCAACCCTGCCCTCCACACTTACCGCCATGCCGTTTTGGGTGCAGTTCGTAGTAGGGCTGGCAAAGCCACTGTCGGAAAACGGTTCGTCGGCCTGGGGGGTGTCGCAGTCTACGCTGTAAGTTTCGTTCTGGGGCCGAACCCCCTCCGTATCGTTGAACTGCAACCTGAATCTCAGACGCGGCTTGTTATCCTGCGAATAGAAGCCGCAGAAAAAGGCCGTCCAACAAAGCCATGAATTCCTGAGGAGTAACTTTGGGGACAGATCCATTCCTTATATATAGTCTAAATCAGGGGTCTTCAACCTTGGCAACTTTAAGTCTGAAGGACTTCAGCTCCCAGAATTCTCCAGCCAGCAAAGCTGGCTGGAGAAGTCTGGGAGCTGAAGTCCTTCAGACTTAAAGTTGCCAAGGTTGGAGACCCCTGGTCTAAATAACATTCCTTTCTTGGAGCGTCAAGGACATCTTGCCCTGCACCTGGAGTAGTGTGACTGGGAGGCATCTCCAGTCTTGGATGGAGACCATGATTGGACCATGTGACGGACATGTGGGGGCTGGGCAGGGGCTTGGACTTTCTTTTGGGTGGGGGAAACCTGGAAGCTTTCAGGTTCGGGTTTTCCCAGATGGGCCAATAGGACATCTCTAATAAAATGGAACTTCGAGGAACCTCAAGTTCTCAGAGTCTTCTTTCGTTTGGGGTGTTACTTTGGAACTTTGACATTCCTTTGCTGAAGAGTTAGCAATTCACGCAAGAACCCAACGAAGTTTGCATTAGGCAAATCCACAAAGTGACACCATAGCGATATATGTATACTTTTTTTTTCTTTAAAAAAGAAAAAGGAGGATATATGTTAAACTTAAAGATGTTTATTGAAATGAAATTATAAATACCATCAACATAACATGGAGCTTGCTCAGAGGCTGAAATACGCCGAGTAAATGAGATGAAGAGTGTGGAAGAGGTAAAGGGAAGAAGAGAGGGATAGGAAAGAGGGGGAAGAGGAAGAGAGAAAGAAGGAGTGGAAAGGGGAGAGAGGAGAAGGAGAGAGGAAGGGGAAGTAGAGAAGGGAAGGATGACGAGGGAAGAAAGGAGGTAGGAAAGAGGAGGAGAGAAAGGAGGAGTGGAAAGGGGAGAGAGGAGAAGGAGAGAGGAAGGGGAAGTAGAGAAGGGAAGGACGACAGAGGGAAGAAAGGAGGGAGGGAGGAGGAAGAGAGAGGGAGAAGAAAGTGATGGATAGGGTATAAATACGGCGTATGGAGAGGAGAAGAGTCAATAATCATTCTTGGGGTTGACAGTAAGGCAAATTGATGTAAATATTTAATAATATTGGTTATGTAACCTGTGGTTATTCATTATGAAAATGAAAAAATAAAAACTTTTTAAATAAAGTGACACCATCGTTTCAGCTTGTTCAAATTTTGCTAAGCTCTGAAAATTAGCCCATATTTTTTTCTTTAAAAAAAAATCCCTTTTCTGCATTTTAATAGAATAATAGGCTAACAGAGTTGGAAGGGACCTTGGAGGTCTTCCAGTCCAACCCCCTGCCTAGGCAGGAAACCCTACACCACTTCAGACAAATGGCTATCCAACATCTTCTTGAAGACTTGCAGTGTTGGGGCATTCACAACTTCTGGAGACAAGTTGTTCCACTGTAATTGTTCTAACTGCCAGGAAATTTCTCCTCAGTTCTAAGTTGCTTCTCTCCTGGATATGTTCAACCTCTTTATTTTTGAGACCAGAAGTCTCCAAACTTGGCAATGTTAAGATTTGTGGACTTCAACACCATTCAATTCCCCATGCTGGCTGGGGAATTCTGGGAGTCGAAGTCCACAAGTCTTCAAAGTTGCCAAGTTTGGAGACCCTTTGCTTTAGACCAGGTGTTTTTCAAACTTAGCAACTTTAAGATGTGGGAACTTCAACTCCCAGAATTCCCCAGTCCACATTATTCACAGCACCTCAACGGCATACCTCCATTTCGGTACAGTTCTGATGCCCAACCATCAACACTTGCTTCCCGTAGTCAATTTGGTAACGGCAGTCTTCCATGTCATCTCCGCTGCCATCTGCAGAAAAACCAGCCAGAGGGTTAAGGCTGGGGGCCTTCAAACTTGACAGCTTTAAGACTTGTGGACTTCAACTCCCAGAATTCCTCCTCCAGTCATCTTAGCTCAGGAATTCTGGGACTTGGAAGTCCACAAGTCTTAAAACTTGCAAAGTTTGAAGGCCCTTGAGTTAGACGCAACCCATTCCCAACAAGTGTCACTTCAAACCGAAGAGTCCCAATAGTTGAAGAAGGATCAAACAGGGGTGAAATCCAGAAGGTTCTGATAGGTTCTGGAGAACCGGTAGAGGAAATTTTGAGTAGTTCAGAGAACCAGTAGTAGAAATTTTGAGTAGTTCGGGGAACCAGTAGCGGAAATTTTGAGTAGTTCAGAGAACCAGCCAATGCCACTTCTGGGTGGCCCCAGAGTGGGGTGGGAATGGAGATTTTGCAGTATCCTTCCCCTGCCACGACGACCAAGCCACGCCCACCAAGCCACGCCCACAGAACCAGTAGTAAAAAGAATTGAATTTCACCACTGCATCAAACGTACCGAGAATGTCTATGTCCCAGGAGCTCGAGTTCGCAACTTCCTTGGGCAGCCGAATTCGCCACGGGTCATCGAGGCAAGACACCGTACCTGTCGTAAAACATAAGTCCACCTTTTCTTGACACCCCATGCCCAGAAAACGGATCAAGCTGGGACCACAGCGTTTGAGACGTACCTATAGCAACATCATGGGCTGGATTGACACGACATTAAGCTGTGGCTAATTTCTGCTCTATAGTATATTTATATTTATATATATATATATTTTATATTTATATATTTATTCAATTTATACCCCGCCCTTCTCCAAACGGACCCAGGGCGGCGCACAGGAAAATTAAAATACATACAAAACATCATATAAAATTTAAAAAACTAATTCAATAGAACCATCTATAGAACCAAGAGTCACTGTTCTATTATTCTGTTGTTTTGTTGTTATTCTGTTAATTTAAGTTCTAGCCTCACCTTAGCCATGAAAGCCAACTGGGTGATTTTAGCTTACTGCTTTACTTGATTTCAGTTTACTGTCTTAAACCACAACTATTGCCTTTAAATCACAGGCTAAGCACTAATCTCTGGTTTATCGCAGCAGCAGCAGCTGGGAAGCACCCTGACATACTATTAAACCAATATAGAGGAATTTAAGACAAACTTGACCATTTATCCCATCTCTGTTGAATCCTGGTTAGGTTGCAAAAGGAGATTATCACCAACAGCATTCCCTCAATCCATCCAACCAGGTTAGCAGCACCAAGTCTGTTTTCACCCCACATTAAGCCAAAGGAAGGAGACTCACTAAACTGTGGCTTAGCAACCGAGCTTCTCCCAAAGTGCTGAGAGCAATTGTAGTTTGTTCAGTTAAGGATTAGCCATGGTTTATAAACCAGAATTGATGTTTTGGCACATTGTTTTGAATGCTTGCTTTGGGGGGGGGGGGGAAGCAATATGCTGTAGACCCTGAATTTTAAGAGCAAACCTAGTTTGTTCCCAAAATTATTCAGAGGGAAACCAAGATACTTCCCGGAATATCCCACTGCAAGCCAAGAGAAATTCCCGTTACCTGGGAAATGGAGAGCTCCGGAGGTAAAAATACTGCTTAGAAAGTAGGCAAAGAAGAACCTAAAGCAGGAAGCAAAAGCAAAAGAAACTCAGCTTGGTTGCATTCATACGACCGGCTGCCCCTTCTCCCACGCCTAAGAGAATTAAGCAAACTTTTACCACGCATTGCAAGACGCCCAACCCACAGGGATCTCCATCCTAGCCGCCCGGGGCAAAACAGACCGTGTTAACTTTTAGCCTCGCAGCTTGCACGCCCGATTCGGCTTTTATAGCCTGCACGGGCTTTCGACGCGCATGCGCGACGCCGGTCCCCAACTCACAATGTTCTCACGTTCGGCTCAGCTGGGCTGGGGAGGCTCCCTCGGCCGAGCGCTCGGTTAGGTGCGTCTTTCTTTCTTTCTTTCTTTCTTTCTTTCTTTCTTTCTTTCTTTCTTTCTTTCTTTCTCCCTTCTTTCCTTCCTGCCTCCTCTTTCTTTTTCTTTCTTTCTCTCCCCCTTCCTCCCTCCCTCCCTTCCTTCCTTCCTCTCTCTCTCTCTTTCTCTCTTTCTTTCCTCTCTTTCCCTCTCTCTTTCTTCCTCGATCCCTCCCCTCCTCTCCCCCTTCCTTCCTCTCTCTTTTTCTCTTTCCTTCTCTTTTTCCATCTCTTTCTTTCTCTCTTTCTCACTCTCCTCCTCTCCCCCTTCCTTTCTCTCTCTCTCTTTCTCTTTCCTTCTCTTTCCATCTTTCTTTCTTCTTTCTCTCTCCCTCCCTCTTTCTCTTTCTTCCTCCCTCCCTCTCTCTTTCTCTTTCCTTCTCTCCTTCCTTCTCTCTCTTTCTTTCACTCCTTCTCCCTACTCTCCTCTCCCCCTTCCTTCCTCTCTCTCGTTCTCTTTCTTTTTCTTTCTTTCTTTCTTCTTTCTCTCCCTCCCTCCTTCTCTTTCTTTCTTGCCCCCTCCCTCTCCCTTTCTCTTTCCTTCTCTCTTTCCATCTCTCTTTTTCTCTTTCCCTCCTCTCCTCTCCTCTCCCCTTCCTTCCTTCCTCTCTCCTCTCTCTCTTTCTCTCTTTCTCCCCCTCTCCCTCCCCTCCTCTCCCCCTTCTTTCCTTCTCTCTTTTTCTTTCCTTCTCCCTCCCTCCTTCCCTCCCTCCCTCGAGGTTTAGATCATTTGCCCCTACTTGGCAAGGGCGCAACTCCCGATCCTCAGCCCTGCTTGCAAACCCGTTCACATTTCAGGCGAACCCCTTCTCCGAATTGCGCGCTCCGAGTCGGGGCCGCCCAAGTATCCCAAACGCGGATCCAGCCCGATTCCTTCCCCCTCCCCTCCGGCTGTGGAGCCTGGGCCGGGTGGGGGTTGCTGTGAAACCCCCCCACGGAGTCTTCCCTGACTCGGGCGGGTCCCAGAGAGCCCACCGACTTACTGCCGAGGAATCGTCCGGCGGCCCAGCCTGTCGCCGGCATCGCCCATGTCCAGCGAGGCGCGCCCACGGAGCGAGGCTCGGAGGCTTTGCAGGTCGCCTGCCTCGATCTCTCGGTTTCAGTCCTAAATTTGGCTTCCTCGGTGATGAAGAAGGAAAAGCGAACGTTTCTCTCTCCGCCCACACAATGGGTCCCAGATTTTGGCAACTTTAAGAGAAGTGGACTTCAGCTCCCAGAATCCCCCATCCAGCTTTCTCAAGTCATCCCAGATGGGTTTAAAAAGGCACTTTCAGCACTGACAGCTCCCTTGGCTAAAGTAGGACTAGAACTCCCAGTCTCCTGGTCTCTAAGGTAGGACTAGAATTCACAGTCTCCTGGTCTAAGGTAGGACTAGAATTCACAGTCTCCTGGTCTCTAAAGTAGGACTAGAACTCCCAGTCTCCTGGTCTAAGGTAGGACTAGAATTCACAGTCTCCTGGTCTAAGGTAGGACTAGAACTCCCAGTCTCCTGGTCTCTAAAGTAGGACTAGAACTCCCAGTCTCCTGGTCTAAGGTAGGACTAGAATTCACAGTCTCCTGGTCTAAGGTAGGACTAGAATTCACAGTCTCCTGGTCTCTAAGGTAGGACTAGAACTCACAGTCTCCTGGTCTAAGGTAGGACTAGAATTCACAGTCCCTTGGTTTCTAAGGTAGGACTAGAACTCCCAGTCTCCTGGTCTCTAAGGTAGGACTAGAACTCACAGTCTCCTGGTCTAAGGTAGGACTAGAATTCACAGTCCCTTGGTTTCTAAGGTAGGACTAGAACTCCCAGTCTCCTGGTTTCTAAGGTAGGACTAGAACTCACAGTCTCCTGGTCTAAGGTAGGACTAGAATTCACAGTCCCTTGGTTTCTAAGGTAGGACTAGAACTCCCAGTCTCCTGGTTTCTAAGGTAGGACTAGAACTCGCAGTCTCCTGGTCTAAGGTAGGACTAGAATTCACAGTCCCTTGGTTTCTAAGGTAGGACTAGAACTCACGGTCTCCTGGTCTAAGGTAGGACTAGAACTCCCAGTCCCTTGGTTTCTAAAGTAGGACTAGAACTCCCAGTCTCCCGGTCTCTAAGGTAGGACTAGAATTCACAGTCTCCTGGTCTCTAAGGTAGGACTAGAACTCACAGTCTCCTGGTCTCTAAGGTAGGACTAGAATTCACAGTCCCTTGGTTTCTAAGGTAGGACTAGAACTCCCAGTCTCCCAGTCTCTAAGGTAGGACTAGAACTCCCAGTCTCCCAGTCTCTAAGGTAGGACTAGAACTCACAGTCTCCTGGTCTCTAAGGTAGGACTAGAACTCACAGTCTCCTGGTCTAAGGTAGGACTAGAATTCACAGTCCCTTGGTTTCTAAGGTAGGACTAGAACTCCCAGTCTCCTGGTTTCTAAGGTAGGACTAGAACTCGCAGTCTCCTGGTCTAAGGTAGGACTAGAATTCACAGTCCCTTGGTTTCTAAGGTAGGACTAGAACTCACGGTCTCCTGGTCTAAGGTAGGACTAGAACTCCCAGTCCCTTGGTTTCTAAAGTAGGACTAGAACTCCCAGTCTCCCGGTCTCTAAGGTAGGACTAGAATTCACAGTCTCCTGGTCTCTAAGGTAGGACTAGAACTCACAGTCTCCTGGTCTCTAAGGTAGGACTAGAACTCACAGTCTCCTGGTCTCTAAGGTAGGACTAGAACTCGCAGTCTCCTGGTTTTTAAGGTAGGACTAGAACTCACAGTCTCCTGGTTTCTAAGGTAGGACTAGAACTCCCAGTCTCCCAGTCTCTAAGGTAGGACTAGAACTCCAGGTCTCCCAGTCTCTAAGGTAGGACTAGAACTCCCAGTCTCCCAGTCTCTAAGGTAGGACTAGAACTCACAGTCTCCTGGTCTCTAAGGTAGGACTAGAACTCACAGTCTCCTGGTCTCTAAGGTAGGACTAGAATTCACAGTCCCTTGGTTTCTAAGGTAGGACTAGAACTCACGGTCTCCTGGTCTAAGGTAGGACTAGAACTCCCAGTCCCTTGGTTTCTAAAGTAGGACTAGAACTCCCAGTCTCCCGGTCTCTAAGGTAGGACTAGAATTCACAGTCTCCTGGTCTCTAAGGTAGGACTAGAACTCGCAGTCTCCTGGTCTAAGGTAGGACTAGAATTCACAGTCCCTTGGTTTCTAAGGTAGGACTAGAACTCACGGTCTCCTGGTCTAAGGTAGGACTAGAACTCCCAGTCCCTTGGTTTCTAAAGTAGGACTAGAACTCCCAGTCTCCCGGTCTCTAAGGTAGGACTAGAATTCACAGTCTCCCGGTCTCTAAGGTAGGACTAGAACTCCCAGTCTCCTGGTCTCTAAGGTAGGACTAGAACTCACAGTCTCCTGGTCTAAGGTAGGACTAGAATTCACAGTCCCTTGGTTTCTAAGGTAGGACTAGAACTCCCAGTCTCCTGGTCTCTAAGGTAGGACTAGAACTCACAGTCTCCTGGTCTAAGGTAGGACTAGAATTCACAGTCCCTTGGTTTCTAAGGTAGGACTAGAACTCCCAGTCTCCTGGTTTCTAAGGTAGGACTAGAACTCGCAGTCTCCTGGTCTAAGGTAGGACTAGAATTCACAGTCCCTTGGTTTCTAAGGTAGGACTAGAACTCACGGTCTCCTGGTCTAAGGTAGGACTAGAACTCCCAGTCCCTTGGTTTCTAAAGTAGGACTAGAACTCCCAGTCTCCCGGTCTCTAAGGTAGGACTAGAATTCACAGTCTCCTGGTCTCTAAGGTAGGACTAGAACTCACAGTCTCCTGGTCTCTAAGGTAGGACTAGAACTCGCAGTCTCCTGGTTTTTAAGGTAGGACTAGAACTCACAGTCTCCTGGTTTCTAAGGTAGGACTAGAACTCCCAGTCTCCCAGTCTCTAAGGTAGGACTAGAACTCCCAGTCTCCCAGTCTCTAAGGTAGGACTAGAACTCCCAGTCTCCCAGTCTCTAAGGTAGGACTAGAACTCACAGTCTCCTGGTCTCTAAGGTAGGACTAGAACTCACAGTCCCTTGGTTTCTAAGGTAGGATTAGAACTCGCAGTCTCCTGGTTTCCAAGGTAGGACTAGAACTCTCAGTCTCCTGGTCTCTAAGATAGGACTAGAACTCGCAGTCTCCTGGTTTCTAAGGTAGGACTAGAACTTGCAGTCTCCTGGTTTTTAAGGTAGGACTAGAACTCGCAGTCTCCCGGTCTCTAAGGTAGGATTACAACTCACAGTCTTCTGGTTTCTAAGGTAGGACTAGAACTCTCAGTCTCCTGGTTTCTGGTTCTCACAGCTAACCTCATACACCTAGTTAAGTCCCCTGTGTGCGAATTGAGCTGCCAGTGATGAAAGGAAAATGCCTTTTTCAACCTCCCTGGGGTTATTTGAGAATGCTGGATGGGGGATTCTAGGAGCTGGAGACCACTCCTCTTATAAATTGATGAAATGCATAGGAGCCTTCTAAAGTGCACCTCCCTTCCTTATTATCCATTTTATTTCAAACCACCGCCAAGGCTGTACGGTTGTTTTTTTCCCCACCCTCCTCCTGCTGCTCTCTGGAGTATGAAATCACCCGTGCAAATAAATCACACGGAAAATAACCTTTGCTTCCTTCGTCATCTGCTGGGTCATCAAAAGTCTCCCGTCTTCGGGGATTAAGCAGCTGCCGCCTCGGGGACGACCGTGGGGGCTGAGCAGGCCTCCTCCTCCTCCTCCTCTTTATCTTCTCCTGACCCACAACCAACGCCAACCGGGCAACAGGGATCATGTCCACTCGCTTCCACCGAGCAGCTGCGGACGGCAACCTGGAATTACTGAAAGAAGCCACCCGCAAGGACCTCAATACCTCCGATGCGGATGGCATGACGCCCACCTTGCTGGTGGCATACCACGGCAACGTCGAAGCTCTGGAAATCGTCTGCAGGCGGGGGTGAGTGGGGCAGGGCTTGGGCTTCTCGGCCCCAAATAGGAAGAAGAAGAGCGATTCAAGGTGTTGGTTACCATCTTTAAAGCACTCCATGGCTTAGGACCGGGGTACTTACGAGATCGTCTTCTGCCACTGAGAGCCTCCCACCGGCCAGGACGCTCCCCTAGAGAGGGTCTCCTCCTGGTGCCGTCGGCTAGACAATGTCGACTGGTGACACCCAGGGGGAGAGCCTTCTCCGTGGGAGCACCTGCCCTCTGGAACGAATGGCCCCCGGAATTAAGAACTATCCCTGATTTATGCACCTTCCGCCGTGCTCTCAAAACCTTTTTCTTCCAACAAGCCGGGCTGGCATAAAGCATGATTTTTAAATTCAAATTTTTATTAATTTTAATCAGGGTTAGTTTGGGGTTTTCTTTTTCCACGCTTCGGCCAAAGTTTAATATGTTTTTTTAAAGCTTTTTTAATCTTTTATATATTTGTTTTTATTCTGGCTGTACACCGCCCTGAGTCCTTCGGGAGTAGGGCGGCATAGAAAACCAATAAAACTCAAACTCAAGAGCATGTCTGAATGAAGGGAATCTGACTTCTAATTGCTGGAAGTTTCCAAGAAGAAATCGGGAACTAATTGTTTGAAATGGTATACAACCTATGGCACGCGTGCCCGAAGTGACACACGGAGTCATTTCGCCTGGCACACGTTTGTCTTTTGGGTTTCTGGCGCACAGGCGTGCACGGCAATCAGCTGGCCTTCGTGTGTGGGGCCATGACGGAAACGGAAAGAACTGGTCTTCTGTTTTTCAGTGTAAGCATGTGAGCTGGCCAGCTGATCTTTGAGCACACTTGCATGCCAGCAACTCTACAAGTAGCTGGCTGGTACGCATGCACACACTGCAGAAATTATTTCCTACCAGTTCGGACCAGTTCAGCCAAGTAGGTAGTAACCTGGCTGCCCATGCGCCGAATCAGTCTTCCAATATCTCAGAGGTTGCCCCAAAGAAGAGGGAGTCAAGCTATTCTCCAAAGCCCCTGAGGGCAGGACAAGAAGCAATGGGTGGAAACTCATCAAGGAGAGAAGCAACTTAGAGGAGAAATTCCCTGACACTTAGAACAATGAATCAGTGGAGCAGAAGTTGCCTCCAGAAGTTGTGAATGCTCCAACACTGGAAGTCTTTAAGAAGATGTTGGATAGCCGTTTGTCTGAGGTGGTGTAGGGTTTCCTGCCTAGGCAGGGGGTTGGACTAGAAGACCTCCAAGGTCCCTTCCCACTCTGCTGTTGTAAACTTGTGAACTGAGCTGTCTCGGCCAAAGGCTGAAGTTGTCCTTCGCACCCTTGAGGTTGCCTCTGATCCGATGGGCATCCTCACGTGACTTGAAGGCTGTTTGCAAGGTTGTGTGTAAGAGTCCAGGTGTTTAAAAAAGCCTTCGAGGATTTGTGGAAACAGCGCAGAGTTCTAAGAGGGAGGGGAGAACCTCACCAAACCGAAAGAGGAAGCGCCACCATTCCCTGATCTCTTTTACATAGGGTGTGGCCTTTATTTTTTATTATCTATTTATCAAATGCAGCAGCTAATAAATGCGACCTTTAAACATTGAGTTGTTTGGGCAACGGGGTTATAGCTAGCGTGGCTCCAGCTTCAGCTTCTTACGAGTCATTGGTTAAAAACCTGGAATCTTTCTCAAAGGCGAATTGGGTTGAATTGGGGTGCAGTTCTAGAGCGTAGAATAATTGAGTTGGAAGGGACCTTGGAGGTCTTCTAGTCCAACCCCCTGCTCAAGCAGGAGACTCTATATCATTTCAGATAGAATTGACCATTCTCCCAGTGGTGGAGCACCCAAAATTTCTGAAGCTGTCCCATGGATTCATTGTTTTCACCTTTTAGGAAAGTTCTCCTTAGTTCTAGGTTGCTTCTCTCCTTGATTAGTTTCCATCCATTATTTCTTCTCTGGCCTTTGGAAAATAGCTTGACCCCCCTCCTCTCTGGGGCAGCCCCTCAAATATCGGAAGACTGCTCTCGTGTCTCCCCAAGTCCTTCTTTTCATTAAACTAGCCATATCCAGTTCCTGCAACTGTTCTTCGTATGTTTTAGTCTCCAGTCCCCTCATCCTCTTGGTTGCTCTTCTCTGCACTCTTTCTAGAGTCTCCACAACTTTTTATAGTGTGGTGACCAAAACTGGATACAGAGGTAGTTGGTGTGTAAATCCAGGCAAGTGATATCTAACCGCTTCCTTAGGAGAATAAAACAAAGAGATAAGTACATGACCCTATGGGGTTTTTTTTTGTTGGAAAAGCGAGGGGAAAAAAGGAGCTAATTTAAGTGATGATCAGTTCGCATTTCCCCCTCGGGAACTAATTATGAAGGCAATCTTGCTCTAAGCCTCTGGGTTTAAATTTTCAAAAGAAGAGAGCTCAACGGACTTCTGACTTTAGAAAATAATCCTTGGGCAAGTTCCCGATTTTTTTGCCACTGTCCTTTTATTCATTTTTACTTACTGTAGTTTGTCAAACAAGATAACAGGTGTAAGTCTAAACATGGACACGGACACAGGAAATGGATACGAATCAATGGGAAGAGTAGGACAGGGTGGTGCGCTTATGCACGCCCCCTTTACGGACCTCTTAGGAATGAGGTGAGGTCCACGGTGGACAGTTCAAGGTTGAAGCTTTGGGGGGGTTTGAGGATGTAAAAACGGAGTCAGGTAGAGCAGGGGTCCCCAACCTTTGCAACTTTAAGTCTGAAGGACTTCAGCTCCCAGCTTTGCTGGCTGGAGAAGTCTGGGAGCTGAAGTCCTTCAGACTTAAAGTTGCAAAGGTTGGGTTCCCCTGGCCCAGGCCCTGACACTAACAGCTTTGCTGGCTGGAGAAGTCTGGGAGCTGAAGTCCTTCAGACTTAAAGTTGCAACGGTTGGGTTCCCCAGGCCCTGACACTGACAGCTTTGCTGGCTTGAGAAGTCTGGGAGCTGAAGTCCTTCAGACTTAAAGTTGCAAAGGTTGGGGACCCCTGAGGTAGAGCACTCCAGGCGTTGACCCCTCTGTTGCCGAAGTCGTATTTTCTGCAATCGAGTTTGAAGCAGTTGATCTTGAGTTTGTATCGATTGTTCTGCCTGTGTATTATTGCAGTTGAAGCTGAAGTGGTCGTTGACAGGTAGGACGTTGTAGGAGACAATTTCGTGGACTACGCTTAAGTCAGACCGTAGATGGCGTAGTTCCTGGTTGTCTGAGCCCAAAGTTTTGATCCTGGTGGCATAAGGGATTCTATCGTGAGCAGAGGAGTAGAAGACTCTTCTTTGCAGACAATAAATGAGATAGGGGGACCCACTTCCCTCCTTGCACAGAAATCCCTGCACTGAAAAATGTAGCATATCAGGGGACAGGTTCATGTGGAATTACCTTCTTGAGATGCTGGTTGTTTTACTTGCAGGGAAAACAAATGGCAACCTGGAATATCACATCCATAACAACACATCAGCTTCCGTCCTTTCTTATAATCTTTGCAAATTGGTCTTTCTGTCAGCGTCCCCCAATCTCATGGCCTCGACTTACAACTATTAGTTTAGGGATCCTTCAAAGTTACAAGGGCAACAAAATAGTGACTGACGACTGGTTTTCTCTCTTATGACCGTTACAGCATCCCTGCGGTCACGTGATCAAAAATTCGGGTGCTGGCAACTGACATGTACTTATGACAGTTGCACTAGCCCTGGGAGGTCACGTGATCGCCATTTGTAACCTTTCTGACCATGGGGGAAGCCAGGTTCCCTTAACGACTGATTCCTTTAACAACTGCAGTGATTCACTTAAGAACTGCGCCACGCCAGGTTGTAAAACAGGGCAAAAATCACTTCACAGCTGCCTTGTTTAGCCCTGGACATGTTGGGCTCAGTTGTAGTAATGGAGGACTAACTACCGGCATTTAGGTGTTGCACTTCAGCTCCCATAATCCCCAGCCACATAGCCTGGGGATTATGGGAAGGGTAGTCCCGTACATCCAGAGGACTCCTATTTGGGGGGTGGGGGGAAAGGAAAACGAGGAAGATCTGAATCCTTTGTGTTGTTGTGTCCTTTCCAGGGGCGATCCCAACGTTTGCGACATTTGGGGAAACACACCGCTGCACCATGCGGCCTCCAACGGCCACACCCCCTGCGTCTCCTTCCTCATCAATTTCGGCGCCAATGTCTTCGCCCTCGACAACGACATGCGCTCGCCCCTCGACGCGGCGGCCAGCCGGAGCCAGTATCAATGCGTCCAGATCCTCGACAAGGCCGCCACCGAGCAGAGCGTCAAAAACCCCAAGCGGGTGGCTCGCCTGAAGGCGCAGGCCCAACGCGAGGTGGAACGACAAATCCGCCTGTGTGAAAAGCGCCAAGACAAGCACCAGCTGGAGATGACCAAGCAGTTCCACAAGGGCTCCCTCCAGCTGAGTCACGGCTCCACCACCAGGAGGAAAGTCTCTCAGTTCTTCACCACCGGCTCCCTCAGCGACGTCCCCAAGCAGTTGAAGGACACCTTCAAGCTGAGGACCAAGAAGGAAGAGGAGAGGAGCCCAACCGGGAGCCGAAGAGCCGAGGGCTTCTCTGGAGAAACCATGGATTCGTCTGCCGAGAAGGAGGTAGAAGACCTGATGTGTGGCTTTCAAAAGAAGATCAGCTTTTCCGAAGAAGACGAGGACTTGGGGCCGAGGTCTATTTTCAACCGCCCGGGTCTTGGCAACCTCGTCTTTCGAAGCCCGAAGATGGAGACCTTCCTTCCTGAGAAAGAAGACAGGGCCTTTCAAATTCCAGAGCTCTTTCAGCTGAAGGAGACGCCTGGTGCTTCGGACAACGAAGATGACCCTGAAGCCTCCTGGATGGAAGAAGCCGTTGGGTGGGATGAGGACAAAGAGGAGGCGCCTCCCCTGGAAGTGTTCCTGCTCGCCCATCGCCTCCATGAATTCCTCCCCGTCCTGATGAGGGAAAACATCGATCTGGAAAGCCTGATGCTCTGTTCCGACGAGGATCTGCAGAGCATCCAAATGCAGCTGGGGCCTCGCAAGAAAGTTCTCCACGCCGTCAGCAAAAGGAAGCTAGCTTTGGACAAACCGGGCTCGGTCAAGGATACCCAATTGTAAACCCAGAACGGTCCTTCCGGTCCGTGGTTTGATACGCACTCCACCCAACAGTTCTTTTTCATGAAGGTTGAGAAGGACGAGGTGTGACCAGAGGTGACATCGATGCAATCCCCACAACTTCTCAGCTCCAAACGCTGCCAAGTAGCCGTCGATTCAGAAGAGCAGGATGACGAAACATCGAGTGGAAACTCTGTAGAACAGGGGTGTCAAACTCAAGGCCCAGGGGTGGGCTTCAAACATTTTAGCAAGGGGTTCTCTGCCTGGTTGATGGGTGGGCGTGGCCATGGTGGGCGTGGCCTAGTCGGCCTCCTGCACTATGGCGGAGAGGGGTGCTTTTGCCACCGAGCCTTCAGGGAGGTGAAAATGTTCTCCCCAGGCTCTGGGGGCCCTGTGGAGGCTGGAAACTTGCCCTGAACTTCTGGCTGGCCCGTTTTTCACCCTCTCTGAGTCTCCACATGCGCCCTGCATGTATCTAGATCCCAAACAGGCCATGTGGGAACTCCTGGGAGGGCAGGGCCAACCAGGAGTGGGATTTGCGGGGTTGTCCGAACTGCACAGAATCTTAGCTAGCAGTTCTCCCGAAGCCCTGCGAACGCCCAGCAGCCTACCATTGCGGGCCGCGTCTGGCCCGCAGGGTGCTTAGATCAGGTCCACATGGCCTCCCTGGAAACGGCGAAGGACCGGCCTGCAGTGCCTCTGCCCGCGAGAACAGGCTCCCAATCTCCAGCCCTCCCGAGCTCCATTTTTCCTGGCAGAAGGTTGCAGGAGGCTGTCCCAGGGAGCCTGTTTTCATTGGTAGAACCTTTGGGCCTCCACAGGCACGCCTGACACTAGTCACGTCAAGCTGGCCACGCCCCCCCTGGCCACACCCCACACGCCCCTGAGGTCAAACACAACCCGGATGTGTCCCTCAATGAAATCGAGTTTGACATCCCTGCTGTAAAAAGAGTGGCAGAACATGGGGGCGGAGTTAGAAGAGGGACTAGCCTAGAATCCTTACGTAGTCACAAGCGAACTAAGTCCAACCTCCCTTGAGGGCCGCTGTTTTTTGTGGAACAACAAAAATGAAAGCTTGGGAAACGTTAATTTTCTAAAATTTTATTTTTGTTACAAACTACACACAGTATAGAAAACCCAATCGACGCCAATTCTGCATCGATATTATTTCTACTTTTTTAGTTTTTAGAAAAAAAAGGCAGTAGAATTCTCTTCCCCCTTTTGAAAACTTGTTCTAGCCAATTATTTTCTCATGACGGTGGATTGTCTCTTGGTCAGTAATAAAAAGGAAGGCAAACGTTATCCGTTAAATGCGAAATGTGTGTGAAAATAGTTAAGCAGGAAGCAATCCTTAGATTCTAGATCTAGAATCTTAATTCTAAAATTATTACTTCAGAGAGAAAAATCTGATATGAAGGTTATTGACGGGCACCCAAATAGTTTAAAAAGTTTAGTTTTGGAATCTCTCAACATATAAAAATGAAATTACAGCTAATAAAATGAACAATTTAGTAGCACTAACAATGTAGCCTTCAAGAGATGAGACAGTCTACGTTTATCCTTAGGATGTTGTAAACTTTGAATTTAAGTCACTATCCAAATACATAGAAAGAACATCGATTCACATTAGAATAATTAGACTAGCCGGTGTTTCTGAAGCTCGGTGACTTTAAGATATATGGACTTCAACTCCCAGAATTCCCCTCATAACTTAAAGTTTGCTGCCTGGGGAATTCTGGGAATTAAAAATCCAGAATTCTTAGAGCTTGCTAGCTAGGGAATTCTGGGACTTGAAGTCCACATATCTTAAAGTTTTCTGCCTGGGGAATTCTGGGATTTGAAGTTCACATATCTCAAAGTTTGCTGGCTGGGGAATCTACATATCTTAAAGTTTTCTGCCTGGGGAATTCTGGGATTTGAAGTTCACATATCTCAAAGTTTGCTGGCTGGGGAATCCACATATCTTAAAGTTTTCTGCCTGGGGAATTCTGGGATTTGAAGTTCACATATCTCAAAGTTTGCTGGCTGGGGAATTCTGGGATTTGAAGTCCACATATAGTATCTCAAAGTTTGCTGGCTGGGGAATCTACATATCTTAAAGTTTTCTGCCTGGGGAATTCTGGGATTTGAAGTTCACATATCTCAAAGTTTGCTGGCTGGGGAATCCACATATCTTAAAGTTTTCTGCCTGGGGAATTCTGGGATTTGAAGTTCACATATCTCAAAGTTTGCTGGCTGGGGAATTCTGGGATTTGAAGTCCACATACAGTATCTTAAAGTTTGCTGGCTGGGGAATTCACATATCTTTAAAGTTTACTACTGGGGAATTCTGGGATTTGAAGTTCACATATCTTAAAGTTTTCTGCCCGGGGAATTCTGAGAGTTGAAATCCACTTGTTTTAAAAGTCACTGATCATGAGAAACACTGAGAAAAATCATTTGATTCTTTTGTTACGTTACTATTTATCTTGCTATTGCAACCTAGTAAGACAGTTTATTGTGCAATATTAGCTATTTTTGCTCAGAAAGAGTCTTCCTTTGATGATTCTGTGGCTCGAGAGCATCAGACGTTTGCACCCTCATCCGCTGGCCAACCAACCTTCAAAGACCATTTTTGCTGCGATGGTGTCTTCAATTGCCATCCCTGAAAAGGATTTAAAAAATCACAGGCAATCGGAGGACGAAAACCATCACCCCTCACACAGGCAGTCCTTGACTTACAACCGTTCATTTAGTGATGGTCCGAAGCTACAACAGCACTGGAAAAAATGTGACTTGTGACCGCCCTTCACCCTTACAACCTTTGATCACGTGATCAAAATTCGGAGGATTCAGATTTATGACGGTTGCCCCCAGGGTCAAATGATCCCCGTTTGCGACCTTCAAAACAAGCGAAGTCAATGGGGCAATCGGGATTCACTTAACAACCGGGTCAACTAGCTTATCAACTGCAGTGATTCGCTTAACGGCTATGGCAAGAAAAGTCATAAAAGGGGGCAAAAAAAAATCACTTAACAAATAACTCACTCAAAACAGAAAGGGGAACTAGAAGTCTCCATCTTATTTATTTTTTATTTTTTTTAATTTATTTTTATTTTATTAAATTTATATCCCGCCCTTCTCCAAACGGACCCAGGGCGGCGCACAGGAATGTTAAAATACATACAAAACATATAAAATTTAAAAAACTTATTCTAGTAAAACCTGTGCTAAAAACCGAATTAAAATCCCAAATTTAAAACTGTCTAATGGTCAATACAGGGGGTTACGCTAGGCCGGCTAGATGGAACAAATGTGTCTTCAGACACTTGCGGAAGAGGCGGAGGTCAGAGATGGTGCGGAGTTCAGGGGGTAAGTCGTTCCAGAGGGCTGGCCCAGCCACAGAGAAGGCTCTTCCCCTGGGTGTCGCCAGTCGGCATTGTCCAGCCGACGGCACCCTGAGGAGGCCCTCTCTGTGGGAGCGTATCGGTCTGAGGGATGTATGGGGCAGGAGGCGGTCTCGCATCTCTCCTGGTGATTGTCCCATTAGCCATGCTGGCTTTCGTGCCCATGGCAGGACTAGAACTCACCATCTCCTGGTGATTGTCTAGATTTCTCTCATGCCCAAAACAGGACTAGAACTCACCATCTCCTGGTGATTGTCTAGATTTCTCTCATGCCCAAAACAGGACTAGAACTCACCATCTCCTGGTAATTGGCCCAAAGTCACTTAGCTAGTTGTCATGCCTAAGGAGGGACTAGAATTCACTGCCTCCTGGTTTCTTGACCCCTAGACCAAACTGCTCCGTGATTCTTACCCAGTGATTTGAACACTGTGGTTTTCTCCCGCAGGGCTGGTTTGCTTCCCGAGATCACTTCGCCCAGTTCTGCAAAAATGCTGGCCTGAGAAACAGATAATAATAATAATAATATAATAAATTTAATTTATAGACCGCTCCCTCTCCCCGGGGGGACTCGGAGCGGTGCACAGGGAAGTTAAAAATACAATAAATATACATAAATAACTAAAAGGCAAATTAAACAATTATCCCTGCGCTAAAATTCCCAATTTAAATTACTAAAATCCCATGATAAAAGAGACTACCCTAGGCCGGCCAAGCAGAAAAGATGTGTTTTTAATTTTAGATGGAAGGAGCGGAGGTCCGTGGTTGTTCTAATGTTGGGGGGAAGGTCGTTCCAGAGGGCTGGGCCCGCCACAGAGAAAGCCCTTCCCCTGGGCGTCGCCCGCTGACAGTCTAGTGGACGGCACCCGGAGAAGTCCCTCTCTGTGGGAGCAAATCGGCCGTGAGGATGTATGGGGCAGGATCCAATCCCGCAGATATTGCTTGGTCACTGGAGGTGCCCTCCAGACGGTGGTGAAATTCAATTTTTTTTACTACCGGTTCCGTGGGCGTGGCTTGGTGGGCATGGCAGGGGAAGGATACTGCAAAATCTCCATTCCCTCCCCACTCAGGGGCCACCCAGAGGTGGTATTTGCCTGTTCTCTGAACAACTCAAAATTTCCACTACAGTTTCTCCACAACCAGTCAGAACCCATTGAATTTCACCCTTGCCTCCAGACTGCCAACAGTCTTAAGTCACCGAAACAGCTTCAGATAAGCTCTGGCATGGGGTAGGTACCCTTTGAAGAGCCCCCCTCCAAGTAAAAGGCTAAAAAAGAAAAAGGAAGGAAGGAAGGGAGAAAGAAAGAAAAAGAAAGAGAAAGAGAGAGGAGAGAGAGAGAGAAAGGATAGAATAGAATAGAATAGAATAGAATTGAATTGAATTCTTTATTGACCAAGTGTGATTGGACACACAAGGAATTTGTCTTTGGTGCATATGCTGTGAGAGAGAGAGAGGGTGGGGGGGAGGGAGGGAAAGGGAGAGAGAGAGAGAAAGAGAAAGAGAAAGAAAGAGAAAGGAGAAAATAGAATAGAATAGAATAGAATAGAATAGAATAGAATAGAATAGAATAGAATAGAATTCTTTATTGGCCAAGTGTGATTGGACACACAAGGAGTTTGTCTTTGGTGCAGATGCTCTCATAGAGAGAGAGAGAGAAAGAGAGAGAGAGGAAGAGAAGGAGGGAGGGAGGGAGAAAGAGAGAGAAAGAAAAAGAAAGAAAGAGAGAAAGAGAGAAAGAAAGAAAGAAAGAAAGAAAGAAGGAAGGAAGGAAGGAAGGAAAGAAAGAAAGAAAGAAAGAAAGAAAGAAACTTCCTTACCCCCGATAAAATAACGTCTCCTGATTCCCGCAGAGCTGCCTCTTTCGAGTCGACATACAATACCGAATTGTTCATTATATTGTCGTCTAGTTCTCGCCAATCAGGCCGGCTGGCTCCCACAGCTAAAACATAAAATTGTCCATTATTTCTGGAAAAATTGGACAAACCGGGCCCAGTTAAGTCCCTGTCGTGCAGAGAAGATCAGAGCCGCAGACAGACAGAGTTGCCTGCGGTCAGACACTTTCTATTTGTTCTGCATTGCGGGATTTTAGGTTCTACATTAACTCCCCAAATAGCTGGCGTTTACTCAACTCCTTAACTTCTCCAAAGTTCCGGCTAACCAAACTTGGCACGTGCTACGAACAGAGCTGCTATTTTTGCAGCTCAGCTGGTCACCGTTCACGGGTTGGGGAAAATAAGCACAGAAGAGGGTCGCCTAGCTCAGCCCCATAAAACATCCTTGAAGGGTAGGCCGTCCATCCAAACCTTTTTTTTAAATTTGAGGATATAACATTGTTTTCCATCCTTTTTTCTTGTGTTGGTAGCAATTATCATCTAATACCGGGGTCTCCAACCTTTGCAACTTTAAGTCTGAAGGACTTCAGCTCCCAGAATTCTCCAGCCAGCTGTCAGTGTCAGGGCCTGGGCCAGGGGTCTCCAACCTTTGCAACCTTAAGTCTGAAGGACTTCAACTCCCAGAATTCTCCAGCCAGCTGTCAGTGTCAGGGCCTGGGCCAGGGGTCTCCAACCTTTGCAACCTTAAGTCTGAAGGACTTCAACTCCCAGAATTCTCCAGCCAGCTGTCAGTGTCAGGGCCTGGGCCAGGGGTCTCCAACCTTTGCAACTTTAAGTCTGAAGGACTTAAGTCTGAAGCTGGCTGGAGAAGTCTGGGAGCTGAAGTCCTTCAGACTTAAAGTTGCAAAGGTTGGAGACCCCTGATCTAATAGCAATAGCATTTAGACATATACTGCTTCACATTGCTTTTACATTGCCCTCTCTAAGCAGTTTCCAGAGTCAGCCTCTTGCCCCCCCCCCCCTCAACAATCTGGCTCCTCATTTTACCCACCTCGGAAGGACGGAAGGCAGAGTCAAGCTTGAGCCTGTCAGGATCGAACTCCTGGTAGTGGGCAGAGTTGGCCTGCAGTTCTGCATTCTAACCACTGCGCCACCACAGCTAACCAGCCGTAGCTCTTAAGACTTATATACCGCTTCATAGTGCTCATTAGCGCTCTCTAAGTGGTTTCCAGAGTCAACCTCTTGCCCGCCCCCCAACAATCTGGGTCCCCATTTTACCCACCTGGGAAGGATGGAAAGCGGTCAACCTTCTTGAGTCTAATAGGTTGTTACTCTTTTTTTGGGGGGGGGGGGGATGAGATTTATGACTCAGACTTGGGGGGGGGGAGGAGGGAAGGAACAGGGTTAAAGTTCAGCTATCATTCAAATGAGGCTCAGATCTGACTACAAAAAGCTCTTGCCGAAATGGTGCTCCTAATAAACGACTGGTTTTCTTTTGAAACTTGGCTCGAGACTCATGAATCCATTAGGGCATCTTTCGGAAACCTGACAATCTTCTCAGCTGATTCGCGCAGAAGAGCAGATTGTCGGGCCAATCAGCTGTGTTACCTCCCCAGAAGAAACCCAGAAGGGAAGATTACTTCAAATTGCGCATGTGCGCGCAGCAAATCACACGCTCACCGAATCGGGGTGTTCAACCGGGAGGATCCCACGCCTGGTCGCATCCCTTACCATTGACATGGGCTCCGGGTTTCACCCACTCTCCGCGCAAGATGGGCTGAGTGGCCATTGTGACTGTGACTATCACATCCGCCCCGTTGACAGCGTCCTGGACCGAGTCACAGACCAGTACCGGTCCGTTCCCTTGGCTGGCAAACTTTTCTGCATTCTTCCTGGTGCGGTTCCAGATTCGAACCTTTCATGGGAAGTTAAGCAGAGGGTGTGTGAGAAGGACCTTGGGGACAGGAGGGAAAAACCACAGATGGGGAAATGGGCAGAATAAAACTACAGGAGGAGGGAAGGTGTGGGAAACACTTCAAGAGCGAACCCCCGCTAATTTTCCAGAGAGTGCTGTGGCCCACCAGCGGTCAGTGGAGCTGGCAGCAGATTCAGACAGTGAGGAGGGTTGGGGAGGAATCTGGGACAGTCCTGGAGTCTGGGGAAGGCTCTGAGGAGGGCTCTGTGTCGGAGGCAGAGAGGGGGCCAGGGACGTCTGACAGTTATCAGCTGCCTTCAGAGTCAGGTATCACTGAGGCAGAGAAACAGCTGGAGCCTGTTCCCAGTGTGCGCATGCACAGAGCTGCCAGACGAAGAGAACACCTAAAGAACAGAGGTCGGCTTGGGAGGAAGGCCAGAGATGGACGATGAATGGCTCCTCCCAGAGGGAATAAAAGAGGAGCGAAAGGGGAGTGGAGTTTGCAGGAGACCGTTACTTCACTCAATTGGTTGGTGATTCTCCGAGACTCCTTGCCAAGTTTTGAATATATCGGCCTGGCAGCTCTCCAAGCCTGATAAGGTCTGTGACTGTAAATCCTCCCTTGAAAGACTTTGCTGGAGGTGAATGGCGCGCCACCCCCTCCACTTCCATCTGGTGTACATCGGATTACTCACCTCTTTAAAGCAGAACAGCTCTGTGAAAAGTTCGTAGTGGCTGTAGGCCTGGACACCAGCTCCTAAAATGCAGAGGACTTCTGAAACCGCAGGCATCAAATACTGAAAACGCAGACATTAGGGAGGGGAAATAAATGAAATTCTTGTTAAAACACGCCCTTCTTCAACTTAAGACTTTCTCTAAAATCGGTAGCCTCGTTTCTTCTCTTTAGCAGAGGACGGTGCAGGGGTGGGCTTGCTGGGTGTTCGTGGTGGTTTGGGAGACCCTCTAGCTAAGATTCTGTGCAGTTCGGAGAACCCCCCAAATCCCACTCTTGGCTGGCCATGCCCCTCCAGAGTCCAAACCCTACCAGGAGTCCTCATGCGGCCCGTTTTGGATGCAGGTAAGGGCAGGGTGAGCAGAGGCTTGGGGAGGGCAAAAAACAGACCTCCCGGAAATTCGGGAAAGCCGGAAATGGGCTGCAATGCTCTCTACATGGGGCTCCCCTTGAGGTGCACCCGAAGGCTTCAGCTAGTCCAGAATGCAGCCGCGCGGGTAGTTATGGGAGCCTCTAGGTTCTCCCATGTAACACTGCTCCTGCGCGAGCTGCACTGGCTGCCTGTCGTCTTTCGGGTGCGCTTCAAGGTGTTAGTTACCATCTTTAAAGCGCTCCATGGCACGGGACCTAGCTATCTGCGGGATCGCATTCTGCCTCATACATCCCTGCGACCGATTCGCTCCCACAGAGAGGGACTACTCCGGGTGCCGTCCACTAGGCTATGCCAGCGGGCGATGCCCAGGGGAAGGGCCTTCTCTGTGGCGGGCCCGACCCTCTGGAACGACCTTCCCCCCGAAATCAGAACAACCACGGACCTTCGCTCCTTCCGACAGCTATTAAAAACTCACTTCTTCCGTTTGGCTGGCCTAGGGTAATTTTAATTTAGATTTTAAATTATTAAGGGTTTTTTTAGGGATAGTTTTATTTTTTATAGAGGTTTTAGCGCAGGGTAAGTTTAATTTGATTTTAATCTTGTACTTTGCTTGTTGTAATTTGTTTTTAATTTCCCTGTGCCCCGCCTCGAGTCTCTTCGGGGAGAGAGAGCGGGATATAAATAAATAATAATAATTATTATTATTATTATTATTATTATTATTATTATTATTATTATTATTATTATTATTATTATTATTCCAAGGCTGCTGTCATTTTAAACCATGGTTCAACAACTGGTCGTAAGTCAAGGACTAGCTGAGTATTCCTTTGCATCCTTGGAAAATGTTGGGTGAAGATGTCTGGGCTAAACATCTCAGAGTCAGTGAGCATGAGTGGCTGGCCATATAAATTCTCCAAATAAATGAATAAACGTATAACAATCGGGCAGCTTCTCAATATTTTATCAAAGTTAGGAAAAATGGTATGACTGAATGGAGGTAAAGAGACTACGGGATGAGCGATAGGGAAGGATATACAATGTAGATATGTAGATAGTAAATAAAATGAATGTATGGAGCAGTGGCAGTTATGGGGAATTGATCAATGTAAGATATAGACAAATAGAAATAGCTAGAATATCTGGAAATGTAGTGAGATGGTATATGATGTTACTTGGTAACTGTATACATATAGGGGGTGAGTTACTCCCAGTTATATCTAAGTAGTTTTGTCTTGTCAATGCCTTATTTATGTTCTTTTTTCTGTTACTAATTTACAATAGATGCTCCCATATAACACCGATCCTGCGCGAGCTGCATTGGCTTCCTGTGGTCTTTCGGGTGCGCTTCAAGGTCTTGACAACCATCTTCAAAGCGCTCCATGGCTCAGGACCCAGTTACATGCGAGACCGTCTCCTGCCCCATACATCCCTTAGACCGATACGCTCCCACAGAGAGGGCCTTCTCAGGGTGCCGTCGGCTGGACAATGCCGACTGACGACACCCAGGGGAAGGGCCTTCTCTGTGGCGGGCCCTGCCCTGTGGAACGACCTACCCCCTGAACTCCGCACCATCACTGACCTCCGCCTCTTCCGCCAGTGTTTAAAAACACACTTGTTTCATCAAGCCGGCCTAACATAGCCTCCGCTGTGACTAGAATTAGATAGTTTTAAAATGGAGATTTTAATTGGTTTTAGCGCAGGTCTGAAATATTTAATAGCTTTTTAAATTTTGTATTTTGTATGTTTATATGTTATTTTAAATTCCTGTGCGCCGCCCTGGGTCCTTTTGGAGAAGGGCGGGATATAAATCAAATAAAACTCAAAACTCAAAACAATAAAATTATATTTAAAAAGAAAGAAAAAAAACAATTGGGCAGCTTCTGGTCCTTATTTTGTCTATTTAAAGAAACTCACCTTGGTGGCTATTGCCGAAGCAGCGGCCGTACGCTTGGCTGTAATGACATTGCCATCTATCACCTTTTTGGAAAGAAGAAGATCAAAGGGCAAGACCAGAACATGAGAATCAGAGATAACGTTCCCTTAAAAGGCAAGGCTAGAACTCACATTCTCCCGGTTCTAGCCTGGGGGCCTTGACCACTAGGCCAAACTTTGAACTCCCCAGCTAATCCACCTGCTCAATCCCTCCTTGCTTGGTCTGTCCGTTGAGGAGGAAGCTCTCCAGAACTTACCGCTTTGAGGATGCCGTTCCTTGGGTCAAACAACAGGACCGTCGCTTGGTGCGAAGGAGACACATTCTCATAAAAGGTCACCAGCTTGGTGGTCAGCGCATCGTCGCTGGCACTGTAGGCGGGCATGACCCCTAAAAAGCTTTGGAGAAGAAACAAAGGAAGGGCTACAAGATAGTCCTCAAGTTAGCACCATTGTTGAACCCTGCCAAGATGGCTGTAAGCCATGACAACCGTAAGGCTGGCCGTCCCCAACCGTTGAGCTGCAGGCCGCTAGGCTGCCTCTTGTCCGACTGTTCCCTAGGCAGCATCTCTTCACCCTTGTCTCTCAAGGCCTTTCTCATAGGTTCTCACAACTACCCAGCTTCTGCTTGGCACCTCCAGAGAAAGTGAGCTCACACTGACTGTGGTTCTCCCCTTGAAAGGGTTTTGAGAATGATTCTGTCACTCCGACTTCACACAGGAGACTGTCCCTGTCTTTCCCAGAGCATTTGATGCTCACCTAAATTACATTAAGGCCACACTTGGAATATTTGCATCCAGTTTTGGTCGCCACAATGTAAAAAAGATGCAGAGACTCTAGAAAGAGGGCAGAGAAGAGCAACCAAGAGGATCAGGGGACTGGAGGCTAAAACATATGAAGAACGGTTGCAGGAACTGGGAAGGTCTAGTTTAATGAAAAGAAGACCTAGGGGAGATATGATAGAAACCTTCCAATATTTGAGGGGCTGCCCCAAAGAAGAGGGAGTCAAGCTATGCTCCAAAGCAACTGAGGGGAGGACAAGAAGCAATGGGTGGAAACTAACCAAGGAGAGAAGCAGCTTAGGAGAAATTTCCTGACACTTAGAACAATTAGTCGGTGGAACAACTTGCCTCCAGAAGTTGTGAATGCCGCAACACTGGAAGTCTGTAAGAAGATGTTGGATAGCCATTTGTCTGAGGTGGTGTAGGGTTTTCTGCCTAGGCAGGGGGTTGGACTAGAAGACCTCCAAGGTCCCTTCCAACTCTGTTATTCTATCCTATTCTATTCCTGATTCTCTATTCTATTCTATTCTATTCTAATCCATTTGTCTGAAGTGGTGTAGGGTTTCCTGCCTAGGCAGGGGGTTGGACTAGAAGATCTCCAAGGTCCCTTCCAACTCTGTTATCCTACCTATCCTATCCTATCCTATCCTATCCTATCCTATCTTATTCTTAATTCTACTCTACTCTCCTCTTATTTCTGTTCTGTTCTTATTTCTACTCTACTCTACTCTACTGAGGGGGGCAGAGAAAAGTGGGGGAGCCTCCAAAAGAGGGGCTTCTCCCCAAAGGCCGGCTTGGGATCCCCCCTCCCCGGATTGAAAAGCTCGCCCGGGCACGCGCGCCCTCTCCCCCCCGGGGCTTACCCGCTGTGCTTCTGGATCGGGAGGACGGTGCGCAGCGGCTGCACCACGCCGCCCTCGGCTCCGCCGGAGAAGGCGGCCAAGGCGTCTTCCAGAGCCGAGAGAAGGGCGCGGGAGGCGGGCCAGTGCTTCTCCACGGCCACGGCGTCCAGGAAAACCGGCGCGGAGCTCATGCTGGCGGCGGGGACGGAGGCGAGCTGGGCGGGCGGGCAGGGAAGCGGCTCGGCCACCCTCCCGGCCACCGCCCACCCCGCGCCTCTCGCAGCGCCCAGCACCGCCTAGCGGAGCGCGGAGCCCGCCTCTGGCCGTCCGCGGTGGGGAAGGGAAGGGAAGCGGGCGCTCAAGGATGGGACAACAGCGGCGCTTCCCACGAGAAATGGGGGTGATGGGAGATGCAGGTTGGGGATGATAGGGAGGATGGGAGATGAGACTGGAGCATCTGGGGATGATGGGAGATGCAGGCTGGGGATGATGGGGATGATAGGAGATGCAGCTGGAGCGACTGGGGATGATGGGAGATGAGGCTGGGGCGTCTGGGGATGATGGGAGATGCAGATCGGGGCGTCTGGGGATGATGGGAGATGAGGCTGGAGCATCTGGGGATGGTGGGAGATGCAGATTGGGGATGATGGGGATGATAGGAGATGCAGCTGGAGCGACTGGGGATGATGGGAGATGAGGCTGGGGCGTCTGGGGATGATGGGAGATGCAGATCGGGGCGTCTGGGGATGATGGGAGATGAGGCTGGAGCATCTGGGGATAATAATAATAATAATAATAATCATCTTTATTGTCGTTGTAAAAATTACAATGAAATTGGTTTTAACTTCACTGGTGCAAAATTATAACAGAAACAAAAAAGAGAGAAAAGAAAAAAGAAAAAACTAGCATGTGCATGGAGTGATTGCGGTTGAATTTAAAAGTCTCACAGCCCAAGGATAGAAGCTATCTTTAAACCTGTTTGTTCGGCTGGCTATACTTTGATATCTTCTGCCTGATGGTAGAAGGACAAAGAGATACCAACCAGGGTGTGAATCATCTTTGAGAATCTTCCTTGCTCTGCTAAAGCAGCGAGATCTGGCGATGTTATCCAGTGATGTCAGAGGATGATGGGAGATGCAGATTGGGGATGATGGGGATGATGGGAGATGCTGCTGGGGCGTCTGGGGATGATGGGAGATGCAGCTAGGGCGTCTGGGGATGATGGGAGATGAGGCTGGAGCATCTGGGGATGATGGGAGGTGCAGATTGGGGAGTCTGGGGATGATGGGAGATGCAGATTGGGGATGATGGGAGATGAGACTGGAGCATCTGGGGATGATGGGAGATGCAGCTGGGGCGTCTGGGGATGATGGCTGATGCGGGCTGGGATGTCCGGGGATGATGGGACATGCAGTCCCAGAGCATCTGCCACCATAAGTAAGGCTGCCCAGAGCCTCTAAGGCTGAAGCTCCAAACAGAGAAACCCACTTTCCTCTTCTTCCTCCCATTGCAGGCTTTCTTCCTCCTTCAGCTGCCTCCCTCCCAATGTTTGAATCCGGATTAAATATTCTTATTCCCCAAATGCTGAGATATTTTTGGGTCCATTCACAGCGGTTGGCTTCTGCTGCCTGAAAGTCATCTGGTTACATTTCGGTTTGGGGAAGGGGGGATTTTATTTTATTTATTTCACAAACGATCTGGGGCTTAATAACCCCCCCCCCTTCTTAAAACGGGTGTCCTCATCATCATCATCATCGCTTTAAAAATGAGAACAGGCAAATCTTATTACCTGGGGAAGAGGGCGGGGCTTTAACAGGGGGCGGGGCAGGAGCCCCTCCCACCTGCGCCCATAGGGAGAAGCCCGCCTTCTCCTGCCGCCAAACAACCGGACGTTCTTGCCTGGACTCGATGCTCCCCTCCATTCGAGGCGGGACGCTCTAGCCCAAACCCACTCCCCGTTAGAAAACCCCACGTCACCTTCCAAAGTCCCCAGACTCTATGGTTTTGCGCCGGAAACGAAGGGGGGGGAAATGAAAGGCAGACCCGCGCGCGGGGCAGGCTGGGGAAAGCGGCTTGCTTCCGCCGAGCCGCCATCTTGGTTTCCTTCCCGGGGAGGGTCGGCGCTCGGCGGCCTCGGCGGCGATGAAGCCCCTTCTGGTGCTGGCGCGGTGCATCCCCGTGAGTCCGTTGAAGTGGCCGCGGGGGCGGGGGGAAGCCGCCACAACCGGGCAGGCCGCGAGGACCCCGAGCCGGGCCTGGGATTCCCCGCCTTTCCCGGGGGTGGAAGCGACCTTGAGCGGGTCCTTGCAGGGAAGAGGGCGGCGGGGCTGCTGCTGCTTCTCGGGAGGCGGTTGAGGAGGAAGCGAAGGCCTTTCGGAGCGCCTGAGGCCGAGGCCTGCTTAGGCTGCCCTTGCTGGGGCTGCAGGGAGGGTCGAGGGGTCGTCGGGCTCCGCCCGCGGTGGGGAGGGGGGGAGAAAGGAGGGATCCCCGCAGGTTGAAAGCTAGCAGGGCAGTGAGGTCGAGGGCTGGGTGTCGTTGAGAAGGACCTGCAAGCGGAGGAGGGGGAACTGCGCTGCAAGCGAACCGGCACTTCAAGCCCGTGTCGGTCTTCATCTTGTCAGCGTTGCCGCAGTGGCTGTGTTCTGTGCCCTGCTGGAGCTCTCGGTGAAAGGGAAGGAGGTCTTGCGGGAGAAATGGGTGTTTTAAGACTCCCTGCGTTGTTGTCTTTCTTTAAATCAGATATGTACTGCCAGGAGAAATTAAGCAAAACTTTACACCTGTCTGTCTGTGTGTGCACACAGCATACATATTGGATGTCCTGGTAATTTTGATTGGTGGGTGGGTGGATGGATAGGTAGAGTGACAGAAGTAGATTGAGGTAGGTAGGTATAGACAGACCGACAGACAGACAGATAGATAGATAGTAGGTAGGTAGAATAAATAGATAGTAGATTGAAGGTAGATTGATAGACATAGCTGATATATGGATAGATGTAGATTGGAGGTAGATTGATAGAAGTAGATGATGGGTAGATAGATGGATAGATGTGGGTAGATGGGTCGATAGATGTAGATTGACAGGTAGATTGATAGACATAGCGGATAGATGGGTACATAGATGGATAGATGTGGATAGATGGATTGATAGATAGATGTAGATTGGAGGTAGATTGATAGAAGTAGATGATGGGTAGATAGATGGATAGATGTGGGTAGATGGGTCGATAGATGTAGATTGACAGGTAGATTGATAGACAGGTGATAGATGGATAGATGTGGGTAGATGGGTCGATAGATGTAGATTGACAGGTAGATTGATAGACATAGCGGATAGATGGGTACATAGATGGATAGATGTGGATAGATGGATAGATAGATAGATGTAGATTGGAGGTAGATTGATAGAAGTAGATGATGGGTAGATAGATGGATAGATGTGGGTAGATGGGTCGATAGATGTAGATTGACAGGTAGATTGATAGACAGGTGATAGATGGATAGATGTGGGTAGATGGGTCGATAGATATTGATTGACAGGTAGATTGATAGGCAGATGATAGATGGATAGATGTGGATAGATGGATAGATACAGGTAGATTGACAGGTAGATTGATAGATGTAGGTGATAGATGGGTAGATAGATGTGGATAGATAGATGTAGATTGACAGAGGTAGGTTGATAAACGTAGGTGATAGATGGGTAGCTGTCTAGCTTGATAGATAGATAAAGATTGACAGGTAGATTGATAGAGGTCAGTAATAGGTAACTAGGTGTATGGATAGATGTAGATAGATAGACAGACAATCCCCTCACACATATATATAAAGGTAAAGAAGACTCTGCAGATTTTACTCTTGCTAGTTGTTCCTGACATTAGTGGGTGGTGCTCATCTCCATTTCCAGGCCATTGAGCCAGTGTTGTCTGAAGACATTTCCATGGTCATGTGGCCAGAATTATTTTACACACACACACACACACACAAATTAATCTCACATTTATACTCTCTTTACAGAAGAGGTTTTATTCTGCCCAGGCTGCGGCCAAAGTTAAAGGCTTTGCAGTCCCCCACGTGCAACTACCCCCTGAGGAACTCGAGGTCAGTCTGAACTTGAAAATGGTTTGCATGTTGACATTTTGGTCAGTGGTGAGAGCCACGCGAATCTTGCATGGACCGATATCTCTTTTTCCCTAATTGCAGATTACAAAATTATCAAGCGGCTTGATGATTGCCTCTTTGGAAAACTACTGTCCAGTTTCTAGCATTGGCCTCTTCATTAAATCAGGTAGTAGATATGAGAGTTCCAGCAACCTGGGAACGTCGCATCTGCTCCGTCTTGCAACCAGCTTGGTGAGACCCTCTTGTTTTTCATTTGCTTTTAGAAAACACCTTTCAGATTATTAAAATCAAATGCACCAAACAGGAATTTGAGGTTGGAGAATCAGTCCGGCAATGGAGAAGAGTCCAGATAGAATGATGAAAGAGTCATATTTTTTTTCAGAGTTTAAAAAAAAATGGCCAAAAGAGAAAAGATATAGAATAGCAACCCCCAACCTTTTCTGCACCAGAGACCTGTTCCATGGAGGGTTTTTTGTTTGCAGACTTGATGGGGTGTGGTTTCATGTACTGCCTGCATCCCACGGTCCGGTTTTGGGCATGCTGCGGTCCAGTGTTTCTCCATGGATTGGGGGTTGGGCACCCCTGATATAGAATGGTCCAGTTAGCCAAATTGGTTGCCTGAGATGGCTATCAGCTATTCCTCAGCGATTGGCCTCCAACATTAGAAGCCTAGAAGTGCCGTGGATTAATATTACCTGATTGTGTAGTAATTTGGAAATAAATCTTGACAATACGATGAATGCTTTCGCATAACACACTAGGCCAGGGTTAATTTCACTATAAACTGAATAAGCTACTATTATGGCTTCATTTAAGATGCTTAAAGCCAAATGTTTGCACTCTAAGTAATCTTAACATTTCAACATCGTATGTTACTGGTACCCAAGTTTGCCTTCCTTCAGAGTTAGAATGAATGCTATTGATAGGTTCAATTTTCAATCAGTGAATTTATCTAATCTTTATGTCCCTCGCATTTTATCATATTTTGTCATCAGAATGGGAGAACAAGAGGTGAAGAGGGTCCGGAAGCTGTGACTCTCTTATAAAATCTGGTGCTGTTAGGCGGGACAAGCTCCAAAACTTTGGAATTTCCCCAAAACATTGATCATTTAGCTCGATTGGAGTGGTGCAGTGGCCTAGAGGTAGAGCTGTCGCCTTACAATCGGGAGGCTGTGAGTTTGATCCTAGGTAGCGGCAGCTATTTCTCGCTCTGGGCGCAATGTGAAGCTATCTGCTACATTGGTGACAGGAAGGGCATTCAGCTCCATTCAGTTACCTCGACTCCACCCCAATGCAAAGGATTTTGGGGTCATTAAAAGACCAAAAAAAAGCGATTGTTTAGCTCAATTCTCCTTTGCTTTGCCTCATTTTTCTCAATTCTGCCCATTATAAGCTAAATAGCTGGAAGAAATGAGATTGATTCAGTGCATCTGGTTATAAACTGCACAATGGCAAGAGTTACGTTTCTTAATGGCTGCCTTCTGCCTTGATAGTTACAGCTCAGAATCTTAAACCCTTTTGTCCCCTTCTTTCATCAGACCACAAAAGGAGCTTCTTCCTTTAAGATCGTCACGGGCATCGATAGTGTTGCTGCTAATCTCAGGTTTGTTATCAAAAGTTCACCTCTTTTTTTTTTTTTTTTTGAAGGGTTTGGGGAAAGGGAAAAGGATTCTCACGCACGGTTTGCTCACGAGGTGCCTCTTTTTTTAATGAAAAGGCCTATATTGGAGTTTTGCATTTTATCAAATAAACTTCTGAGAAATTTGAATAGCTCTTGGCAGGGCAACTGAAAGGAGCGAAGGCTTTAAACAAACAGAAAAACCGGAAGCCTTTCAGATTTAATAATCAAAAATGAGCCTATCATAAAAGATGTTCTGGATTGGCAGAGAGAATTTGAGTGGATTTCTTTTGCACAACTATTTCCTCAAATGTAATGGAAGATAGGCAATTTGTAACCGCTGGATGGTTGGTTTGATAATCTCACTTTAATACTAGTTCCAAAATGTGGCAAATGCTAGATTTCAGCTCTATTCTATTCTTCTATCTATCTATCTATCTATCTATCTATCTATCTATCAATCAATCAATCAATCAATCAATCAATCAATAAAAATGTAACAAGAGTTTGTTCAAAACCACTAATCTCCGAAAGCACTGCACCAATCGCTTCCAAATTTTCACATAACGTTCCTTTCAAGTACGGCACCAATGATATATATATAGATTGTGTAGATGTCACACCTGTGCCAGGTACACACAACAGAAATGTAAAAAATTGTTTAAAAGGTAGGTAGATGGATACAGAGAGAGAAATGGGCCACAGGTATTATGTCATCTTTTATGACATAAAATACTCTGTCCATAAGATTCAAGGAAAAATACAGAAGGTAGGTAGGTAGACAGATATAGGGATAGAGAGAGGGAGGGAGAAATGTAGTAGGTAGGTAGAGGGATAGAGAGAGGGGGAAATGGTTGGTAGGTAGGTAGGTAGGTAGAGGGAGAAAGGGAGTAGGTAGGTAGCTTGGGGGTCATACGGTGGTGTACGTAGTTGTGTGTGCAGGTGTAGATCTACACACAGATTGGTTGACCATTTAATCAGACTGGGCCACAGCAACGTGTGGCCGGGAACAGCTAGTTTCCAATATATTGTCTGTTCTGCAAGTTCTCTGTGTTCTTCCTTTTTCTAGTGTGACCGCTACCCGGGAGAACATGGTTTATTCCGTTGAATGCCTGCGCGATGACATGTAAGTCTTTAGCTGTGTTAACATATTCCCTTTTTCAATTCATTCAGCGAGCATTTTCCCTGATAAAAATTGGGGAACATTTTTGTACGAACAGTTTTTCTCTTTAAACAAACAAACAAACATTGTGAGTTTTCTTTGCTTGCTTTATTTAGTGACACTGTGCTGGAATATTTAATAAATGTCACTACTGCTCCGGAATTCAGGCCATGGGAAGTATCGGAACTCGCTACCCGCTTAAAACTTGACAAGGAAATTGCCTTTCACATCCCCCAGGCCTGTAAGTGTTTTTTTTTTTTTTAAAGTTAGTTGGCTGTAATTCTTTAAAATGGGTGGAGAAATTTCTCTGCCACAAGTCTGTTTTGTCAGAGATTAATTGCTGCATGTTAAACACAAGTGAATCCATCCCTCTCATTCTTCCAATTCCATTTTTTGCTTTCCTCTTATCTCCTGCTCTTTTAGACCAAGAGTATCCAAACTTGGCTGCTTTTTAAGACCCTTAAATTTACAACATTTAAACCTTGCCAACTGGGGAATTCTGGGAGTTGAAGTCTTAAAAGTTGCCACAAGTCTTAAAAGTTGCCATTGTTTGGGGAGCCGTGTTTTAAACTGATAAGAGGACAATGCAGAATTCACGCACGGGTCTGACAAATTGTTCTTTTTTAGATTTAGACTGCAGGTGGTCTGTCGTTTTATTTTTATTTTTATTTTTAATCTACGTGACATGCTCGTTATTACAACAGGGCTCCAAATAACGTTTTGAAAGAGGCCCACTAAATCTAGGTTCAAAATCATTGTGCTCTCTGTGAGTGTAGCTGCTTTCAATCAACAATTCTTACTCCTTCCTATGATCAAGAGACTTGAGTGTGGGTAGGCCTCTGTTACTAATGACCTACAGGTAAGGTTAAGTGGGACACAGCGGGATGTGGTGGCTCAGTGGCTGAGATACTGAGCTTGTCTATCAGAAAGGTCGGTAGTTCGAATCCCTAGGGCCGCGTAACGGAGTGAGCTCCCGTTCCTTGTCCCAGCTTCTGCCAACCTAGCAGTTCAAAAGCGTGTAAAAAATGCAAGTAGAAAAATAGGAGCCACCTTTGGTGGGAAGGGAACAGCGTTCCGTGCGCCTTTGGTATTGAGTCATGCCGGCCACATGACCACGGAGACGTCTTCAGACAGCGCTGGCTCTTCGGCTTTGAAACGGAGATGAGCACCGCCCCCTAGAGTCAGGAACAAATAGCACATATGTGCAAGGGAAACCTTTACCTTTACCTTAAGGTTAATTACCACTAACTCCCAGTCAGTATCAGTAATTTATGCCTTTGCTAGTTGGTTAAGCACTTGGAAGTATTCATTTCTACTTTTTTTATTACAAAGAAAATCCTGTCATTGAGTTGAGAGAAAATGGTATATGTAGCAACAGGATTTTTGTTTCGGTAGAACACAGCTTGGATACCGATTTTATTTATTTTTTATTGATGACATTAATATAACCGCTCATCTCATGCTGGTGACTCTGGGCAGTGCACATTATTAATATAAGGGGCTGGGGATGGGTGGAGGGGGAGGAAGAGTCCTTTCACCTGCTTCACAGACCAATTAACTGCCACCTTCTTCTGTTTTGCCTAGGTGTTCTGGAGAATTTGCACGCAGCAGCTTACCGAAATGCCCTGGCTAATTCTTTGTACTGTCCGGATTTCATGATTGGCAAAATTACATCAGAACAGGCAAGAATCTGAATGGTACTTTTACAGTGATGATACCTGGAGAAACTCTGCTTTGTTCACCCGTTAGACCAGGGGTAGTCAACCTTTTTATACCTACCGCCCACTTTTGTATCTCTGTTAGTAGTAAAATTTTCTCACCGCCCACCAGTTCCACAGTAAAGGTGATTTATAAAGTAGGAAAGTCAATTAAATTAAAAAAAGGAAAGTGCTTCAGTATTGGACAACCCCCCCCCCCCCCCCACCGCCCACCATGAAAGCTAGAACGCCCACTAGGGGGCGGTAGGGAACAGGTTGACTACCACTGTGATAGACTCTGGCAAGGCAGGGCTTCAAATCTTGAAGGATTGGTTCAGCTGCAGGATTCGCTAGGCTAAAATGTAATAATGATGATCAGCTCAGTAGTCTTTACGAAAGATTAGATGAATCAGCAAAGCACAGGTGGTTCTCAACAACTGTTCCAAGTTACAGCAGTCCTGGAAAAAAGTGACTTACAATCATTTTAGTTGCATATTAAGCTCTTTTGAAGAGTAGTAGTGTGGTGGCCTAGAGGTGGAGCTCCCGCCTCACAATCAGGAGGGCTGTGAGTTCGATCCTAGGTTAGAGTCAGATATTTCTCTCTCTGGACAAACCGAGAATATATCTGCCGAACAACACTCCCCATTGGTGATAGGGACGGCATCTGGCCATTCAAACACTCTGCTAGCTCCATTCAGTTGGCCAGACTCCACCCCGCAAGGAATTATGGGGTCGTTAAAAGAAGATGATGATGATACTCTTTCGAAGACTTTATCTCTGTTTTGTCACAGTTGCATGAATATGTCGAGAACAACTTCACGAGCGGACGCATGGCCTTAGTGGGACTCGGTAGGTAATCTCCCCATGTCTTGTTCTATGCCAGGGGTCTGCAAAGTCGGCTCTTTTAAGACTGGTGGACTTCAACTCCCAGAGTTCCCCAGCCAGCATAGCTGGCTGGGGAATTCTGGGAGTTGAAGTCCACCAGTCTTAAAAGAGCCGACTTTGCAGACCCCTGTTCTATGCCATGCTGAATTCCGTTAGAGGCAACACTCTTCAATCGTTTCGAAGGAGTTCTCCTTCTGACCCGGGTGTCGTCTTGCAGGTGTCAGCCATGCCGACCTAAAGCAGGTGGGAGAACAGTTCCTTAACATTCGCAGCGGGGCTGGCCTAGCCGGGGAAAAAGCCAAATATCGCGGAGGTAAGTTGCCATCTTCTACCTTGGCTTTGCTCATGAAGTGCCCTTTTTTTTTTTTAGCATTCTGACATTGCTGGGAATACCGTATTTTTTGGAGTATAAGACGCATCTCCTCCCCCAAAAGAAGGTGAAAATCTGGGTGCGTCTTATACACTGAATACAGCATTTTTGACCTACCGAAACCCCGCCCTCTTTGCAAAAATGGATGTGCAGAGGGTTTGGGAGGCTTGCCAAGGGTTACTGGGGGCTGGGGAGGGCAAAAACGAGCAAAAAATAGGCCGTTTTTGCCCGCCCCTTAGCCCCCCCCAGGAGCACTATACAAACCTCCCAAAGCCTCTGCCTGCCCTTTCTTTTTGCAAAAAACGAGGTGTGCAGAGGGTTTGGGAGGCCTGCAGAATGCAAAAATTATTATTTTTTAAATTTACCTCTTCGAAATCATGGTGCGTCTTATTCTCCGGTGTGTCTTATAATCCGAAAAATACGGTATTTGGCAAATCCAGGTAGTCCCTGACTTGCAGATCATTTAGCGACCGTTTGAAGTGACAGCGGGGCTTCAGAAGGTTTTTTCACACTTCCGACCACTACAGCATCCTCATGGTCACGTGATCAGAATTCAGACACTTGGCAGCTGGCTCGTATTTATGATGCAATCCTCTTGTGCGACCTTCTGACAAGCAAAACCAATAGGAGAGGTTTCCCGAGAGTTTCCTAGAAAGCTTAGGAGAGAGAGAAAGAGAGGAGTTGGGTGAAATTCAGTGTCACCGCTGAGCAATGAGTGTTCATCTCCTTGGCATACTTAAATCTCTACACCAGTGTTTCTCAACCTTGGCGACTTTAAGTCCTGTGGACTTCAACTCCCAGAATCCCCAGCTAGCAGAGGATTCTGGGAGTTGAAGTCCACAGGAGTTGAGAAGGCCAAGGTTGAGAAACACTGCTCTACACTTAATGTCTCCTCTTCCCTCAAGGTGAAACGCGAGAACAGCGTGGGGAGAACCTCGTCCATGCGGTTGTAGTAGCAGAGGGAGCCGCTGTTGGAAGCGCGGAAGTGAATGCATTCAGGGTCCTTCAAAATATCCTTGGAGCAGCCCCTCTCATTAAGAGAGGAAGCAGGATTACCAGCAAACTTGTCCAGGAGGTTATGAAGGCAACTTCCCTACCTTTTGACGTAAGCACTTTTTAAAAAAATATCAAGGGCATAGAAATCCTTGTATGCATCTATGTGTGTGTTTGTGTGTGTCCAGTATCCATTGAAGCTCACGTCGACTGCTTTGGTGACTCCATCCAGCCACCTCCTTCTCTGCCGTCCCCTTCTTCTTCTTTTGCCCTCCATCGTTCCCAGCATGAGGCTCTTCTCCAGGGAGTCCTTCTTCCTTCTCATCAGGTGGCCAAAGTCTTTGAGTTTCCTCTTCAGGATCTGGCCTTCTCAAGAGCAGCCAGGGTTGATCTCCTCTAGGAGTGACCGGTTGGCTGGCCTTGCAGTCCAAGGGACTCAATGCAGGAGTCTTCTTCTCCAGCACCAGAGTTCAAAGGCCTCCATTCTTTGGTGCTCAGCCTTCCTGATGGTCCAACCTTCACAGCCATCCATTGCAACGGGGAAAACCACAGCCTTGACTCTAGGCACTTGTGTTGGCAGGGGGATGTCTCTGCTTTTTAGGATGCTGTCTAGCCTAATGAGGACAAATTCTCCACTACATCTCTAGTTCTGATGGATTTCTTGGTTTATGACCTTAAGGGACGTGTTTTAAGACTGTGGGAAGGGATTTTTTAAAATGTCCATCTAGCAGGCCTTCCCTGGTTTGCTTGCCCATTCAGATGGACGGCCTTCACCTCCAAGCCTTTAACCATGGCCATATTATGGTCCAACCTTCACAGTCATCCATCACAACTGGGAAAACCATCCCCTTGACTATACACACTTTTCTTGGCAGGGGGATGTCTCTGCTTTTTAGGATGCTGTCTAGATATGCCATCGCTTTCCTCCCCAGGAGCAAGCCTCTTTTAATTTCATGGCTGCAATACAATCTTGAATTGTATGGTCAACTTAATGATAGACTTTCATTCATTGATCATCGGTTTTTAAAGGTGTTTTTTTTAAGGTGAGCCTTTAAGATACCTGAGTGCCAATTAGAAGCAGCATTCCTTCTTCTCTCCTACAGGAATAGTTGCACCTTCTAAACTCCTCGCAAAGATTAGTGCACCAACTAAATAAATAAAACATGCTTTCCTGCTTCGGAAAAGGAAACGATTCCTCAACTAAAAGTACATAAAATTAATTTGCCGAGGTTTCATTAAGTGACAATCTTAAAGTTTGTAAGCAAATGCTTCATCTGAACACCCAGCAGTTTGCAGGATTCAAAATAGGTCAGACTGGGGGAAAATATGCTAGAATATGCTCACTGAAGCAGCTTTTTAATTGCAGGTAACAGCATTCAATGCGAATTACTCTGATTCTGGACTTTTTGGCATATACACCATTTCACAAGCTTCAGTCACCAGGGAGGTAAGTTATCAGGGTTGGCGTAATTCTAGGAACCCCCCCCCCCCCGGGAGCCTGGGAATTGCTTGCACTCTCAAGTACGTTCTCAGGGTGGGCGTGCCAAAAATGCGTAACTCCATAGGGAGGGGATGTTAAGGGGGAAAATGGAGGTCTGTGAGGATGGGGTACCTCCAGTTACTGCAGCCAAAAGTAACATATTTTATATATAACGTTTGTGTCAAGATAATCAAAGCTGCTTTGAATCAAGTGAAGGCCGTTTCCGAGGGTGGAGTTACTGAGGAAGAAGTCAAACGAGCCAAGTAAGTGTCCATCCGTCCCCCCTCCCCCAAGATTGTTTGGTTATTCAGTGACTTAACAGATGAACAGAGTTGGAAGGGACCTTGCAGGTCATCTAGTCCAACCCCCTGCCCAAGCAGGAGACCCTGCCTCTACCTAGGATTGAACTCACAACCTCCTGATTGGGAGGCGAGAGCTCCACCTCTAGGCCACAGCAGCAGATCTTGTTCACTTTCCAAAAATATTGTGGCTCCTCCTTTCCGTTAAATTGTCTTGACCGTCAGCTATGGCTATGTGTAATATAATCTTTGTTTCTGTTGAGACGTTATTTAAGCTAGAGCAGGGATCTGCAAAGTTTGCTCTTTTAAGACTGGTGGACTTCAACTCCCAGAATTCCCCAGCCAGCCACATCTGTCTGTATGCGCAAAATTTGTTTGTCATCCAAAATGAACAACCAAGTGGTATTCAGAAGCAAGGTTGTAACAGAGATAGAGCACATGGTCTTCATCATGTATTTGTTTATTTGTTAGAGTTTTCTCCCTTTATTAATCCATAAGTAATTCAATGTGAACATATATAATCTTCCTTCCTTCCTCCTAGTTCCTGCATGACATTGTGAGGTTAGGCTGAGAGAGAGAGAGGAACTGGGCCAAAACTGCCCAGCCAGCAGCTTTCGTGGCTAAGATGGGACTCAAACTCACCACCTCCTGGTGTGATTGGCCCAAATTCACCCAGGCTGGCTTTGCTGCCTAAGGCAGGACTAGAACTCTCAGTCTCCTGGTTTCTAATTTAATTTAATTTAATTTATTAAATTTCTATACCGCCCTTCTCCCTTCCGGGACTCAGGGCGGTGTACAGGCAGCGATAAAATCAGTGATATAAAATACATGAAATATATATTTAAAAATATATTAAATAATACGCCTGTTCTAAAACCATTAATAAAACCTACTAAAACCAATTAAAAAATTACGCCAGGCCGGCCGCACGAAATAGATAGGTCTTCAAAGCCCGACGGAAGAGGCGCAGGTCCGTGGTCGTGCGTAGGTCGGTGGGTAGGTCATTCCAGAGGGCAGGAGCCGCCACAGAGAAGGCTCTCCCCCTGGGGGTCGCCAGCCGACATTGCCTGGCCGATGGCACCCTGAGGAGGCCCTCTCTGTGGGAGCGAACTGGTCGGTGGGAGGTATTTGATGGCAGGAGGCGGTCTTGCAGGTAGCCAGGTCTAGGCTGGCACCTTAACGACTTTGCCCACCTGGTTAAATGCAGAACTGCCTGGGGTCTCAAGAGCAGTCCAGAGAAAATGAGATGAGGGGCCAAACAGTTAATTTGTTGTATTTGCAATCAGTTTGAATCTTTTTTTAAAAAAAATAAGCAAAAACACTATTATCTGAAATCTATTTATTCTGATTTTACAAACTTATTTCTACATCTACATTATATTTATTACATGATTTTACAAAGTGCATGATTATGGCATTTTTCTTTTGGAGATATTTCATTGAAACATATTTTTTTTGTTCCCCGTTGCGTAAGTGAGATTTCTCAGATGATTTTCCTCCTGATGCTTTCCTTAGAGAATCTCCTTAATGCCACAGTGACAGCCTTTATAGAGTAATCCACCTCTTTGGATTCAACTGCAATACAAAGTGAATGTTTGTCGAAAGCAAAGTGACAATAATTGGAAATAATATCCCAGCTTTATCCTTAGCACACGTTTTCCTCTGCTCTTTTCAGGGTTTATCTCATGGTCAAGGTAACCTAGCCGCGCACCCTAGTTTTGAGAACGTCAGCGTTGTAGGAGTAATGCGTTAAAAAGCTCACGAAAGCAAAACTGGGTTGTAAACGCTTTTGTTAACTCATGGAGAGTCCCAATTCTTTGTGCCATCAAACATGGTGGGCTGCTGGGGGATTCGCACGGGTTCAGGCGATCCGATAGCTAGGATTCTACCTGGTTTGGCAAACACCCCCCCAAATGCCACCCCTGGTTGGCTCTGCCCCTCCCACCATACCCCTCCCAGGAGTCTCCACGTGGCCTGTTCATCGTGCAAGTTAACTACAGACCCCCTACGGAGCCTCAGGGATGGTGAAAAACAAGCCTACTGAAAGGTAGGGCCTATTTCCAGCCTCCAGAGGACCTCTGGGGCCTGGGGGAGCCCATTTTGGCCCTCCTGGAGGCTCAAAGAAATCCTCCAGAGCCTGGGGCGGGTGAAAAACGGGCCTTCGGAGAGTCTGGAAATGAGCCGTTTCTGGCCCTTGGCAGGCCTCCGGAGCATGGGGGAATCAGTTTTCGTACTCCCCCAGAGGCTCAAAGGAAAGACTCTGGAGCCTGGAGAGGGCAAAAAATGCCCACCCTGGCCGGAATGCAGGAGGCTGACTAGCCCATGCCCACCCAGCAACGGGGGTTAACCCGTTGCTGGATGGAACTTTTGACGCCCACCCCTGGAGAAACCCACACATTAGGGAAGGCATTTTTTTGTGTATCGAGTGAAAGGCTGGAGGCCTTTCCCTTAATTGGCGATCCTTTGTAAAAATCAAGAGGTGTCTTGTCACTTTTCTATTTATTTATTTATTTATTAGATTTATATCCCGCCCTTCTCCAAAAGGACCCAGGGCGGCGATTTCTGTGGGAATTATCCTAATCCCATCTCATTAAAATGCAGTAGCTTTACCAGTGGTTGGGGGGGAAAAGTGGGTGAAGATTAAGAATATAATCAGTGTTGTTCAGTAAATTAAATACCCAGACAACACAATGTTTATTCAGCACTAAGAAATGTAGCTAATACAAATATTATTAAAAAAAAAAATACAGTGGCTTTGTATCGGGGTGTCCAGCCTTGCCAACGTTAAGACCCGCGGACTTCAACTTCCAGAATTCCCCAGCCAGCTTAGCTGGCTGGGGAATTTCTGGAAGTTGAAGTCCGCGGGTCTTAACGTTGGCAAGGCTGGACACTCCTACTTTTAGATTAAAGATATAAGCATAATCTTTATTGTCATTGTACTTAAATACAACGAAGTTGGCCTATAAAAATATGCCGTTTTTTAGGAATTGTGACCAGGCTGCTGTCCTTACCTTCTTCTCCCTCCCGCCTTTCTTGACAGGCAGCAAATGAAGGCCGCTTTTTTTATGTCCGTGGAGTCTTCAGAAGGTTTGCTGAATGAAATTGGTAGCCAGGCGTTAGCATCGGGGACGTACACTTCTCCGGCCCACGTGGTTGAACAGATTGACTCTGTGGCCACTGCTGACGTCGTGAATGTGAGTCTGGCGCCGGTCGGTCCTCGTTATAATAAGATACAGAAATCAAATTAGGCCGGTTTTCTACCTCTGCGTTTTAGCAGGATGGAATCGGGAGTATCTTGATGATTTCCTTCACAAAAGGATGAACAGCCCTCATAGGTGGGACTGAATCCTGAATCATCAGTACAAAGGGACAAAGTTTGCTCTGAGATCCCGTAGCGCACCTGTATTAGGCTGGCGCCTGTGGTTAATTTGCACACTCCAAAGTAAACCGGCCCTTATTAAACAATCATTCTTTGGAATCGGGCACATTCTACATTTGCGTCTTCATCCATGTTAACTGTCTTTAGAGGCCTGTTTTAATAGAAAAGAGGATAGAAATAAGCTAGCATCGGTTCAGTTTTATGTCAGAAAGACTGCCTCTCCACAAGTAGTCCTCGGCTTACGGCCGTTCGCTTACAAAGAAGTTACAATCACCCTGGAAAAAATGGGATTTGAGCTGTCTTTTAATTAATTTACAGTGAATTCCCCCCTAGCAAAGTCTTTCCTCTCCCACATGTCTTTCAAGATAGTTCACAATTACTGACTTTTATGAGGCTTGGAGAGTGGCCAGGCCGATATCATTCAGACACCGCAATACTTGGCAAGAATGCAGGAATGAACTAATGGTCTCCTGCAAACTCCACTCCCCTTTTATTTCCTCTGGGAGGGGCCATTCATTGTCCATCTGTGGCCTTACTCCCAAGTCGACCCCTGTTCTTTAGCTCTTCCCTTCGTCTGGCAACACTGTGCATGCGCACACTGGGAACAGGATCCAGCTGTTCCTCTGCCTCACTGATGTCTGACTCTGAAGGCAGCTGTTAACTGGCATACGGCTCTGGCCCCCTCTCTGCCTCCGACACAGAGCCCTCCCCAGACTCCAGGACTGGCCCATCTTCCTCCCCAACCCTCCTCACTGTCCGAATCTGCTGCCAGCTCTGCTGGCCGCTGGCGGGCCACAACACACCTGTAATTTTAAAATAGACTTTAAGCTTAAAAGAGTGTATTTTAAAAGAAACAGGCTTTGCTAATTGTTCAATATGTGTACCAACCAAACCTTCTGCTTTTATTTTGTCAGGCGGCCAAGAAGTTTGTCAGTGGGAAGAAGTCGATGACCGCTCGGGGAAATCTATCGAATACCCCTTTCGCTGACGAGTTGTAAGAAAGACAAGGGTACGGCTGCAAGGCGAACCCCCAAAGCAAACGGATTGAGTGCTCTTCCCTGTGCTTTGGCTTAACTGATTTCCATGTCCATTTACATAACGTCAAATAAAGTGCAGAACTCGTACAACAACGGAATGGCCGGCATTTTTGTCTTCGAAAACTAAGCCGCAGAGGTTGTCAGCTTTGGTTTGGGCAACTTTGGGTTTGAAAGGCTTGTAAAGAAAGAAAGAAACTTAAGAAAGTGAGTTCTAAGGTAGCTTTACAAACAAAGCTTCTGGATCTTTGGCGTTCGCTATTTCAAAGAGAATTCTCGACGTAGCCTGTAAGAGGCAGCACTTACTTAGCTCAGGGCGGTCATTTTGAAATAAATCTCTTACCTCTAAAAAGCGAAAGGCAGCTGAATGCAGTTCTTTCCATGATCCTTCAGAGGCTGGCTTCCAGAAAGTGTCCCTAAGAAAACTAGATTTCTTCTTCCCTTCTAAAAGTGGTTTCCTCTGCAGGAGAGCATTTCTACTTTCAAAAAAAAAAAAAAAAAAACCCCAGGTTTTCATACCTCCACACAGATGGAAACCGATTCTCAGTTCAGGGATAAGGGATGCAAGCGAAAATCCAGCCCATCGGTCCAACACGGCACCCCTTCCCCTCCCAATCTTAGCTCCAGCGGCAAAGATACATCCAGGGGGCCTCTCTACTCGAGCTCGTAAGAAACGTTTTCGAGCCAAAACGCATCCGACACGGAAGAAGAGGACGATGTGGAAGGTGGGGCTTTGTGTTTGGGCATAGTCCAGTACGGAGAGGATGAAGATAAGTACACGGTCGACATATCCACCTCGCTTTCCGTTTCAAAGTCCTTGTGGATCATGATGTCGCAGCCGATGTCGGAGCCCACCGTGAAGGTATAGGTTTTCTTTTCGAAAATGTGCCAGTCTTTGGAGATCCATTTGGGTTGATGTTTCATTAAAGGCTTGATGGAAAGCGAGTGCAGAGTTTTGACGTTCTGGATACTACGGACGCTATGGGTGCTATGGATGCTACGGATGCTATGAACACTATGGACGCTATGGATGCTACGGGCGCTGCGGGTACTACGAGCGCTGCCCACCGACAAAGCTCTCACACGCTCCGGTTCCTGGTAGCTTTCCTCACTGTCACTCTCGCTCTCTTCAAACATCTCTTCGCTCTCGTTCTCCAAGTCTTCGCTGCTTGTCCAATTTTCTTCACTGGCGTAGCTCTCTATGCTGAAATGTAGAGAAGGGTCAGTTTCAGCAGGGAAGAGTCACTACTGTTTCAGTACAATAATACAATAGCAGAGTTGGAAGGGACCTTGGAGGTCTTCCAGTCCAACCCCCTGCCTAGTCAGGAAACCCTGCACCACTTCAGACAAACGGCTATCCAACATCTTAAAGACTTCCAGTGTTGCAGCATCCACAACTTCTGGAGGGAAGTTGTTCCACTGATTCATTGTTTTGACTGTCAGGAAATTTCTCTTTAGTTCTAAGGTTGTTTCTCTCCTTGATTAGTTTCCACCCATTGCTTCTTGTTCTGCCCTCAGGGGCTTTGGAGAATAGCTAGACTCCCTCTTCTTTGTGGCAGCCTCTGAGATATTGAAAGACTGCTATCGTGTCTCCCCTGGTCCTTCGTTTCATTAAACTAGACATACTAGTGTTTATTTCTCAAAAATTCAGACAGATAACAAAACTCTTACTCTATTGCAGGGCCTTTTAATTCAGGAATGTTCACGAGGGCAGCCTGCCACCGGCCTGGGATTTTAATAAAATCCCTGTAAACCTGGATTTGCAAAACGGTCCCTATGGGGACAGTGTGCAGGAGCTGTCTGAGTTCTCGCAAGGTCCAACCTAAGACGTTGGCGTGTCCGATTTTGAGGAGGATGTCGCCTGAAAGAAACAAAAATGGAATCAACGCATGATATTCTTAACTGTCAATCAGTGGTTAAGAAACATAATTGAAAATTACACTTCAAAATGAATTAGCTTCAATTAAGCATAACGTAAGCATAATAAGGGACTCAGTGGCTAAGATGCTGAGCTTGTTGGTCAGAAAGGTCGGTGATTCGAATCCCTAGCGCCGCGTAACAGAGTGAGCTCCCATGACTTGTCCCAGCTTCTGCCAACCTAGCAGTTCGAAAGCACATCAAAAAACGCAAGTAGAAAAATAGGAACCACCTTTAGTGGGAAGGTAACAGCGTCCCATGCGCCTTTGGTGTTGATGCCATGCCGGCCACATGACCATGGAGAAGTCTTCGGACAGCGCTGGCTCTTTGGCTTTGAAACGGAGATGAGCATCGCCCCCCCCCCCCCCCGAGTTGGGAACAACTAGGACATATGTGTGAGGGGAACCTTTATCTTTACCTTTTGAGCATAACAATAAAATGGTTGTGTGTGTTTGCGAAGGTCTGCAAAATAAGTCAATAAAGAGAACACATCCCAAAAATCAAGCAGTCCTTCACCAAGGAGGTTGGTTGGTTGGTTTTCTATGCCACCCATCTCCACGACTCTGGGCAATTTGATTGATTGAACATTGCTAGGAGAAGCACATATTTTTTATCAAATGGTACTTATAGCACCTATCGGGGAGTCCAGCTTTTGTAGGAGGCCACATGTTGCACATGGGCTTCATTGGGCAACAGATGCAACATAATCTGAAAGTGGGGGCGTGGGATGTTGGTTGCGGTCAGCTCCCACTCTTGCTCCAGATTGTTATGGAGCTGACCAGTACAAACAACCTCTAGGAAGGAAGGACCTTTTGGATTGGGCTGGTGGATCCTTTGGGTTTTCAAAGGGGTAGTTGGAGGTTTGCCTGAGGTCGTGACGGACAGTTCTACTGAGCTGATAGAAAAAATTTCCCTTGGATAATATTGCAGGCAAGTGGTCTCTCCCCGTTCATGTATCTACTGAGGAGGTTCAGGAGATGAAGTAGCAGGAGAAGCCAGGAGCAATGCTGGTGGAAGACCAGAAGCACTTATGACCATATATGATCCACCAAAGGTTTGGTTGACAGCCTCTATGGAGGTAACGAAAGAGGCACAATAATACAGGTAGTCCTCAACCTAACAACAGTTTGTTTAGGGACCGTTTGAAGTTTGATTTTGATTTGATTTTGATTTTATTAGATTTCTAGACCGCCCCCTCTCCCCGAAGGAACTCGGGGCGGTGTACAGGTAAAAAATTAAAAAGTGACATAAACATTACATATAAACTAAAATCGAATTAAATAATCCCCTGTACAGATTTATAAAAATTAAAAACTTAACCATAAAAACCTACAGTGATGCTGAAAAAAGTGACTCAGGACTCATACGTTTTTCACACTTATGACCGTTGTAGCATCCCCATGATCACGTGATCAAAATTCGGATGCTTGGCAACTCATTTAGGATGGTTGCAGTGTCCCAAGGTCATGGGGTCCCATTTGCGACCTTCCAACAAGCAAAGTCAATGGGGAAGCCACATTTACTGAAGCACCGTGTCACTAACTTAACAATTGCAACGATTGTTAACAACCGGCAAGAAGGATTGTAAAAATGGGGTAAAGCTCACTTAACAAATGTCTCACCATATTGGGTTCAATTGTGGTCATAAATCAAGGAACATCTGTAATCTCTCCTGGATAGTGACAGAGTATGCCTGTAGCTTATAGTGGATTTTTTTTTCACTCCTGGGAACTTAAACCCACTTACATGGTTGCAAATGCCTGGTCTCGGACTGGTTTTGTGGTTTCACCTCACCTGCTTGGAGTTTGCCATCTCTGGCAGAGGCACCTTTCTCTACCAGACCAGAAACCTGGAGATAAGGCCCATTCTGAATAAGGATGATACCAAGACCTTCCTGGTCCATCTGAATGTTTGTCTTGATCGTTGTGCTCAAAGTATGTTCAGAATCCTCCCTGTCCGAAGACTCGTCTAAATGACAAATGCAGGGAATCCTCAGAACGCTGAGCTTTGCTTACTCATCAGTGTAGAATTCCATCACACCCAGTTTCTTAAGATAACACAATTCCTCTGGCCAAGCAATCCCTCAGATCTTGCTTTCTTGACTAGTATAATTGGCAGGAGTTATTCCGAGCCATAAATAGATTTTTATATCGTGCAAATGACTGTAAACCGTGGATTATATTAAAAGAGTGTTGTGTAAAGCCAACACTGGTTTATTCGAACCAAACATTTATTGCATTCTGAACTCAATACACCATGTAAAACCTGCCTTCCTTTAGCAAAAGTCTGATTCTAACCACCGGAGCCCATTGGCTCAATTTTTCTACAATCTGATATTCTGAAACAACCCAACCCATAATACATTAGATCTGTTTTCCCTAATCTGACAATCTTTAGTGTGCTGAACTATGACTTCCCCACCAGTTACCACATTTTCCTGGTTCGGGCAATGGATTTTAAAAATTGTGTGGGCCAACACCTTTGGAAAATGTTGAATTAGCAAAATCTTCGTTAGCCAATTCAACTGATCTGTCTTCTCATAACTAATTTCCCATAATAATAATAATAATAATTTAATTTATAACCCACTCTCTCTCCCCAAAGGGACTCGAGGGACTAATTGTGTTGGATGCGAAGTTAGAAATATGTACTTACCTGAACCCCACTCGCTCTCATAATCTTCGAAGTCAGAATAAAAGCTTTCCTCATCTGCAGAGAATGATAATACTAATAAGTTACAAAGCTTATAAATCCTGACCCAAAGTATACAAGATGGTCATCATAATCCAAAGAGCATGCTCTACGCTTGATGGTGGGGGTTTTTTTTTTTTTTGCTCAAGCCAAATCTTAGCAAGAGACTTTATAGGAAATAAAGAAAAACATGGAGAGGTTGACAAAGATGAGATCCAACCAAAAAAACAGTCCCAAAACTTGAGGATGTCTAATGGCATATGATGTTTCATTAGCAAACTTTAGCGGCATATCATAAAGTCGTTAGGAAGTCCTACTTTGAAAAGCTATTTGTTACTAAGCATCAGTGGCTGCCTCCTTGTGAGGAATTTGAAGTGGAATCAAATGCGTATTTCATTGGATGCCAGCCGAGATGCCCATCGATCAATAACAATTACTGCTTAAAGAAAGAGTTGGCCAGCAGTCATTCATCAGGTAAGTACATGCAGGAGCATAATGGTGATATCAACGTCTCTGAGACTTCTGCACAATGAGCAGCATTTGTTGACCCAAAAATTTTAAAGGTCGGTTACAAGAATTTGTATCAAATTATTGATCGCATTGATGGAAAGAGAAAGGAAGAAGAGCAAGTGAGAAGGAATTTAGCAATGATACCTGATGATACATCAGACCATCTTCTGAAGGTCGGTCTGGTTGATGACCTCCTTCTGAAATATTGCCACTTTAGAGATGACTTTCTTCTTTCAAAAGGTGTCTCTCTGGTGGAGGACCGCCTTCTGTCAGAAGATTTCCTCCTGTCAAATGTCCTCTCTCGATCAGCTGATGACCTCCTTCTGAAGGATGGTTCTCTTATAGAGGGCCGCCTGGCAGATGATCGCCTTCTGTCAAATGATCTCTCTCTGCCGGAGGATCTCCTTCTGTCAGAGGATTTCCTCCTGTCAAATGGCCTCCCTCGATCAACTGATGACCTCCTTCTGAAGTACGGTTCTCTTGTAGAGGGCCTCCTGGCAGATGATCGCCTTCTGTCAAATAATCTCTCTCTGGCAGAGGATCGCCTTCTGTCAGATGAGCTTTCTCTGCCAGAGGATCTCCTTCTGTCAGAAGATTTCCTCCTATCAAATGGCCTCCCTCGATCAACTGATGACCTCCTTCTGAAGTACGGTTCTCTTGTAGAGGGCCTCCTGGCAGATGATCGCCTTCTGTCAAATGATCTCTCTCTGGTGGAGGATCTCCTTCTGTCAGAAGATCTCCTCCTGTCAAATGTCCTCCCTCGGTCAGCTGATGACCTCCTTCTGAAGTACGGTTCTCTTGTAGAGGGCCTCCTAGCAGATGATCGCCTTCTGTCAGATGAGCTCTCTCTGGTGGAGGATCTCCTCCTGTCAGAAGACCTCCGTCTGTCAAATGTCCTCACTTGTTCAAATGACCTTTTGCTGTCAGATAATCTAGCTGAAGATCCACTGATAGAAGGCTTGAGGAAAGACGATGTCTTGAAAGTTAACTCTTTCTTAAAAGTTGGCTTTTGGGGATCCATGGTGATCAATCCTGAGCAGAATCTATCTGGGATCCAACATATACAGAGGCTACATGGAAAGTGGAAAGGGCCACCAACCTGAAAATATCACATGAAGGAAGAACACTGTGGTAGGCAAGGTGATGGCAATGCCTAGCAACCGTTTAGAATCTTGATGTAATTTGAATTCCATGGATTTTGGAATTTTCAAGGATGAATAAAGATAATTTTAAAAATGGACTGCAAAGATTTAAGGTGCCTTCACAAGCTTCTGAAATATCCGGCGTTGTTGCAAAAGTGGAATTGTGAAAATAATGACCATTCAGTTGATGGGCTCACACCCATTACATGAGAGCAATGTAGTTTATAGATAGCAGAACTTTACTGAATATCATGAATGAAGGTAGCAAACAATGCACAAACTCTTCCCTTTATTTCTTTCCTAAAACAAGGCTCTGAAAACACTGTAATTTTTTTTTTGCACAGCAAGCTGTGGAAGTAATATCCTAAAGAGTAGTTTTTAAAGGTTTTGGATAAACGCAGGAGTTAAGTACTCCTTTCTCAGCGACTCTGTAATTTGCACAGATGGGTCTAAAAATACAGTGGATTGACCATCCACTGTGTAAATGTCACATGGCAATTAGTTTAGGGTAGCGGCAGTGTTATGAGCCTATCCCAGTGGTGGGTTTCTGCAGGCTCGCACCTACTTGCGAGAGCTGGTTGGTGAAATTTAGAGAACCGGTGAGAGGGGGTTCCACCGGCGTACCTGGAAGTAAATCTGGCCCACCGCTGCCAGTGACCCAACGGGAAGGAAAGGAAAGGAAAGGAAAGGAAAGGAGGAAGGAAGGAAGGAAGGAAGGAAGGAAGGAAGGAAGGAAGGAAGGAAAGAAAGAAAATTTATCATCAAATTGAGTCCAAAATTTTGGTTGCTAAGCAAGAGTGTTGTTAAATGAGTTTCACCACATTTTAAAAGGTGGCCACTCCCACCCTGTCACATGATTGCCAAGCCACGCCCACAAAATAGGCCACCACTAAAACAATTTGAAACCCACCACTGGCCTATCCTATCAACCCTTAAAAGGAAGGCATGTTGCTATGGTTCTATCTATCTATCTATCTATCTATCTATCTATCTATCTATCTATCTATCTATCTATCTATCTATCTATCTATCTATCTATCTATCTATCTATCTATCTGTATCCAAGTCTCTCTCTCTCTCTCATCTATCTATCTACATTTGATACTACTTGGAGCAAATAAATCACATTTTGATTTGGGCATCGTTTGTGGAAGAGCTGTTTAGCATTGCTGAAACAAAAAAAACTTCTCAAATGTGATAGCTCTGTAGAAGTCATGCACCCAAGAACATTTTTAAAATGTGCTCATAGGAATCCTATTTACTTTGCATAGTAAACAAGTGAGGGGAAAAAATAAACAAGTTTGAAATTTAAAAAGAAGAGAGAATTGGATAAAGAAATCCCCTCTTCTAAGACAATTGCCCCAGGCCTGGACCCAGGTTGTATAATTTTTGGTAATTGTATTCCCCAAATGCTGTTGGTAAGCACCAGATGTGTGTGTGTGTGTTTGTGTGTAAAATAAGATGATGCCTGACGTATGATATATGAGTGGCGGAGTAATGCTACCTAGCCAAGAAATCTGCTAAAATGGGTATCAGGATTTAAATAGCAAGGTCAGAGAAGAGGTACTCCAAGGTCTTCTAGTCCAACCCTTTTATTCTTCTTTGCAATTATTTATTTTTATTCTTTGCAATTATATCTTATTTTTCCTTGGGCTCCATTATTTAATGCCTCCAAAAGTCCTTTGGAAAAGAAGCAATAACTAATAAGGGCTAGTTATTTTATTTTAAAAAAAATAAAAAAAAATAACATTGGGAAAGCTTGGCTTCCTCCTCCCTCTGTCAGTTAGCATGAGGTTAGCTTAATGAGCATTTTTCTCCCTCACAACCATGAGGGAAAGTCGGCTTCGCCCTCTTCCGTCCAATGGCGCGAAAAAAACCGGCACGAGGCGCCCTTTCCCCCCCCTCCATTTCCGAAGCCCCGCCCCGTTTCCTCCCGTCACGCCCTCCAAGCCCCGCCCACCCAAGCTGTCCTGGCGACGCTCGGCGGCGTCGCCGTCTCCTCCAGAAGCCCCGCCCCGTCTGGTGCCCACTGCGAAGGGAGGGGGGGGGAAAGGGAGGGCGCGCGCCAGAGCGAGAGCGAGAGAGACCCCTGCGCTTTCGCTTCCGGGTGACGCGACCGCGGCGGCGCCCGCTTGGGTTTTGCTTCCGGCGCCGTCCCGAGTCGGGGGCCCGGCGGCGGCGGGGAGGGGCCGCCCCTGCGCAGCGGCTACCTGAGGACGGCGGTGAGGGACGAAGGGGGCGGCGGCGGCGCCCCCGGTCAGCCCAGCCCAGCCCAGGCCAGGCGGCGGCGCGAGGGGGTCGGAGGCCGCGCCGAGCCATGGAACCGCGGCTGTGAGGAGCCCCCGGCCCGGGCCCCGCCTGGGGGAAACCGGGCCGTGGCCGGAGCCGGAGGACATGGACAAATTGACCATCATCTCAGGATGCCTCTTTCTGGCCGCCGATATCTTCGCCATCGCCAGCCTGGCCAACCCGGACTGGATCAACACCGGCGAGTCCGCGGGTGGGTCGGCGGGGACGGGGGTCGCAGGGGGGGGGCCTGGGCAAGGGCGGCGGGGGTGGGAGGGAGGAAGCCTTACCCGGGAAGGAAGGGACGGCCGAGGGGGGTGTCTGCAAGCCCCTGGCTGTGCCGCAGCCTCTAACCCCACCCCCCACCCCAAATCCCCCAAAGCTTGGGGGGAGGGGGCTTGGGGGGGAGGGGGCTTGGGGGGGAGGGGAAATAATGGGGTTCGTGGGGGTGTAGGCAGTGGAGAGACTGGGGATTTTAAAGATTTGGGCTGCAGGGGAAATTGGGAGGTTCTTTGTGGGGGGACAAAGGTGGGGGTTTTGTGGGGGAGGGCGAGAGAGAGAGAGAGAGAAGAGGAGATGGAGGAGAGAAAGGTGGAAGGGGAGCCCAGTCCTGCCAGGGTTTTTCTTCCCAGGATGAGTTGCAGAGTTGCTTTAAGAGGTGAATCCCCAATTGTTCTTGTTTAGAAAAAATAGAATAGAATAGGGAAAGAAGGAAGGAGAATAGAGTAGAGGAGAAGGTAGAATAGAAAATAGAATGGAATAGGAGAGAATAAGAATAGAATAAGAAAAGAAGGAAGGAGAATAGAATAGAAAATTGAGTCGAACAGAGTAGAGTAGAAGGTAGATTAGAAAATAGAATGGAATAGGAGAGAGAATTGAATTGAATTCTTTATTGGCCAAGGATGATTGGACACCCAAGGAAATTTGTCTTTGGTGCCTATGCGTTCAGTATACATGAAAAGACAAGATGCATTCATCAAGATTCCTAAGGTACAACACTTAATGATAGTCCTAGGCTGCAAATAAACAATTAGGAACCTATCAATATAAATCGTAAGGATGCAAGCTGCAAAGTGACAGTCCTGCAGTCATAAGTGAGAGGAGATGGGTGATAGGAATGATGAGAAGACTAATAGTAATAGTAATGCAGCCTTGGTGAATAGTTTGACAGTATTGAGGGAATCATTTGTTTAGCAGAGTGATGGCATAGGGGAAAAAGTGTCCTTGTATCTACTTTATATTGACTATTTCTTCGGGGGGGGGGGTGCAAAAGGAAGGTGAGGATTAACCTGGATAAATAATCCCGGTCAAAAACGAAGTCGTGGCAGAGAATTGGGGGGTGGTAATCGTTGTTAAATGCCACCTCTGGGTTCAATGGCAGAAGGCTGCTTCCTTTGGGGTGCTTGGGGGCTCAATGGTGACTATTTCCAGGATTATTGCCTTTTGTTTTGTGAGGGTGAATTTCTCCTTGGCTGCTGTAAGGAAAAGGGTGTTGAATTGTTTAAACCTGCCCTGAAATCCTCTTTACGATGGTGTGGGCCACAGGGGTGGGGGTGGCCGACCGTGGCAACTTTCAAGACCTGTGGATTTCAACTCCCAGAATTTCCTAACCAGCTAGTATACTATTCTTCCCAGGGGGTATTCTGGGAGTTGAAGTCCACAATTCTTAAAGTTGCCACGGTTGGACACCCCTGTTCTAGTTTTGGTGGTTGGTATCTGTTGGGCTTCAGGGTTTGGTGACCATTGTTAAAAGTCTGAATTAATAGAATAGAATAGAATAGAATAGCCCTCTCTCAGCCCAACTCACCTTCAAAGGATTGTGGTTGTCGGGAAAATTGGAGGAGGAAGAGGGTTTGTTGACTAAGTCCATTGTCTTCACTTATTTGTAAACATAATAAAGGAGGGAAACAAATAAATCCCCATCTAATTTTAGTTTAGTTAGTTTACTTTATTGTCATTGCACTTCCGTACCGTGAAATTATATGCCACCTTCAGTGATCTTCAGCATCAATCTAATGTTGACTGGATGCTCTTGTTCTAAAGGAAAACCCTTTGGGGACGCTATATCTTGTGCAGGGTGATACACAGGTAACCATTACTGAAAGAATTGTGTTCAATTGTGTTCTAATGTATTTCAATTTTTTCCTTCTGTACAATGTTCACTGTTTCGAAAGAACCATCTTATTTATAAGCTTGAGAAATGAACGTCTAAGTCCAACTTGCAGGCAAATGGAAAAGCAGAATTATTTTAGGAAATTGGCAGTGGATCTCATGTGTTCACCTAAATCCGTTTCAGGTATAATAGCTGCATTTGCAAAACGTAATGAAACCTTAATTTCAATTCTGTTTAGTTTCGATGTGGTTTCTTTGACCTAGCGCGGTGATGGCTAACCTTTTTTGGCTCGCGTGCCAAAAGCGGGGGGAGCGCAGGGGGGGTCATGTGTGGGCATGCCACACCCATAATGCTATGTGCATGACCCCCTGCTTTTGGCATGCTTTTTTCACCCTCCCCAGGCTCCAGAGGCTTTCTAGGAGCCTGGGGAGGGGGAAAACAGCCTCCCCACCCCACCTCCAGAGGGCGAAAAACAGCCTCAAAAGAAGGCCTAAATCAGCTGGCCAGTGCACACATGCGTGCTGGAGTTGACAGGGCAATGCCTCGCGTGCCCTAAGAAATGGTTCCGCGTGCCACCTGTGGCACCCGTGCCATAGGTTCGCCATCACTGACCTAGCGTCAACGGGTTCGTACCCCCATTCATAAACTAAACTTTAAAACATCATTTTATTCTCCATTAATCAAGCTAAGCCTCGTCTTGATGGAGAGGCTGCCAATAAGAAGGCTGTTTGACCTTTGGGGCACATGGATCGTGTTTATAAATATCTAACTTTAAACGAAACGAGGGAAGGAGTTTGTGAGCTCGGTTCACCTCAGGTGAAAAGAACCAGTTGTGCTTGGTCAGCAAAGTACATTCCAGCTAGTTGTTTAGGAAGGAGGGGAGGCGGGAAGCAGCAAACGAAGTGGGGAAAAACGACTTGGAATTAACATCCCTAAAAGTAAGAGCAATAAATCTTCCCATTCTTTAGTCCTCATTTTGCAGCCTTCCAAAACCCCTATGTTGCCTGGGGTTGGGGGCAAACCCAGCAGAAGAATGAGGAACAGATGAAGTTTTCTTGCAGACCAAAAGAAAATGCAGAGGGTAGAGAGTAACTTTGAACCGGAGATCGAATTTAATCGAATTGTTCTATATCGGTATTTCTCCAACTTGGCAACTTTTAAGATATGTGGACCAACTCCCAGAGTCCCCCAGCCTTGATAAACTTGCTAGCTTTAGAGAAACATGGGTGTGTGTGTGTGTGTTTTGAAAAGGGTGGGTTAGAAATAACCAACCTTGGTTTTGTCCATCGCTGGTCATTCTTGGAGTACCCTGTGCTTCTCGGGAAAGGAGGGCTTACTCTCTTCATTGTACTGAGGCTTTGTATGTGTGATGGGAGAGGCTGTTCAAGGAATTGATTTATATTCCTGTGCAATACAATTCAAATGGCAGCACCGTTTGTTTTGCAAATGTGATAATAGCTGCTGAGAGTAGAGACTTGGATGCCTGCAGGACTTTGGTTGGTGTGTGTGTTTGTAGCAAATATAAATGGTGTGTGTGTAATGAGTTTCCTTGAAATAAGGATTTAAATTCCAGTGCCAGAGGGAACAATCAGCCAGCGTAGACTTTATTAATGCAGTAGACATTATGCATATGCATAGCAAGACTCCCGCGAGTCCCTTGGACTGTTAGGTGATCCAACCGGTCAGTCCTAGAGGAGATCAACCCTCACAGCTCTTTAGAAGGTCAGATCCTGAAGAGGAAACTCAAAGACTTTGGCCACCTGATGAGAAGGAAGAAGGACTCCCTGGAGAAGAACTTCATGCTGGGAACGATGGAGGGCAAAATTAGAAGGGGACGGCAGAGAAGGAGGTGGCTGGATGGAGTCACCGAAGCAGTCGGTGTGAGCTTCAATGGACTCCAGAGGATGGTAGAGTGCAGGAAGGCCTGGAGGAACGTGGTCCATGGAGTTGAAATGAGTCGGACATAACTTCGCAGCTAATGACAAGACATTAATAAAGTTGACATGCAATAAAGCAGGGGCGTCAAACTCAATTTCATTGAGGGCCACATCAGGGTTGTGTTGACCTGTGGGGGGCGGTCGCAGAGTGGATGTGGCCAAGGTGGGCATGGCCGGTTCACTGCTACTGGTGTCGGGGGTACCCATGGTAGCCAGTGCAGTCTGCCAGTGAAAATAGGCTCCTGAGTTTCTGTTTTCACTGGCAAAGGCACAGCGGTCCGGTCCTTTGCTGTTTCTAGGATGGCCCCCCCGGGCCAGATCGAAGCACCTCATGGGCCGGATCCGGCCCCCGGGCCTTGAGTTTGACACCCCTGCAATAGAGTTTATTTGTATACAGCAAGGTTTAGTGTAATCCAGATAATGTATAGTCATTTCTGTGTTGTTTGCCTTCCGATTTGTCTTAGACAGTATTTTATTTCGTGGCTCATCCCGGTGCAAAAATTAAGCAGTTTTTGTTTTGTTTTGTAGAGATGAATTCGTAAAGGTTACTCAGTTGCATTGCTTGTTTTGGTTTTGTTTGCTTTTTAAACTCATCTGCAACATAATTGTTCTGTCTTGATATTTCTCTTTCTCTGTGTGTGTAAGATTGTCTTAATCTTCCGTCATTGTCTTCTGGGTCAGCCCAAAGTGGCTTCTAATGACTTGCCAAAAGAATTTATTTTGATTATTATTATTATTTTTGCCTAGCGGGTCTCCAGGCTCCTCTTGGTAGATCTCTACGCGGGCTTGCGATTGGTCCAGCCGGCCATAGGATAACGTATATACTGTATCTTGAGAGGTATAGATTTTATTTCTGTATCTGAGAATATCTCGGTGTGTTTTCTGTGACTCAGAGGGATGTAGGGTAAGGTTCCAGGTGCCAAGAAGTTGCCCTGCCTGGAACTATGCATGTCTAGTTTAATGAAAAGAAGGACCAGGGGAGACATGATAGCAGCCTTCCAATATCTCAGGGGGTGCCCCAAAGAAGAGGGAGTCAAACTATTCTCCAAGGCACCTGAAGGCAGAACAAGAAGCAATGGGTGGAAACTAATCAAGGAGAGAAGCAACTTAGAGCTGAGGAGAAATTTGACAGTGAGGACAATTAATCAGTGGAACAGCTTGCCTCAAGAAGTTGTGAATGCCCCAACACTGGAAGTCTTTAAGAAGATGTATAACCATTTGTCTGTCTAAAATTCTGCACCCTCGGCATTATCCGAGTTTGCTAGAGTGAGTAGTGAGGGAGGCTTAAAATTTCTTTGCCGCCTCTTTATGCACATTGTTAAAAGGGTGGGGGGGAACCCCTAGAGCAGGGGTCTCCAACCTTTGCAACTTTAAGTCTGAAGGACTTCAGCTCCCAGACTTCTCCAGCCAGCAAAGCTGGCTGGAGAATTCTGGGAGCTGAAGTCCTTCAGACTTAAAGTTACAAAGGTTGGAGACCCCTGCCCTAGAGGGTTGTTTTTGGTGGAATGGATCGTTGCAATCATGGGAAATGTTTGATGCGTTTACCAGTTACATATTTTGCTCTGCTGCTCCTTCAGTATGATTTTTATCGTTCTTGAGGACCGGGAATAAATGCCGTCAGAAAACCCAACAGCCCTCCTGTTGTGAAAAGGGCCCTGAAAGCAGGAAGGCTATTGTAGCTGTGTATATGTTTTAAAAATTGCAGATATCAGTCTTGATTTTCTATTGTTTGATGATGGAACTGCAGAGAGCAAAACAATGAATAGCAAGGGAGCCCCTGAGGTTAAGCAGAGAGTTTATTCTGTTTAGGGACCATTCAAAATTACTACATCACTGGAAAAAGTGACTTACGATCGTTTTTTCACACTTAATGACTGCTGCGTCACATCTCCATGGTCACATAATCCAAATTCAGACACTTGGCAACTGACTTAGAATAGAATAGAATAAATCTTATGTTTATGTGACTTATGTTTATGTCATTTGCAATGTCTTGCAAATCAATGGGGAAACCAGATTCACTTTACAACTGTGATATTAACCCACTCCAATGACTCACGCTAGAAGTGGGCGGCAAAGTAAGTCGTAAAACAGGACAAAACTCACTTAACCAATGTCTCACTTAACAGCAGAAATTGTGGGGGCTCAGTTGCAGTCCCGAGACTTCCTTCTCCTTCCTCTTCCAATTCTTCCACTCTGTGTGGGTGGGCGCCCAGCAGGCCCTCGTGTTTTCTCGCGTTGACGTTCTTCGCGTTGACCTCTTCGTGGCGAGCTGCAGAATTTTCAGCGGTGGCGCCCGGTTTTCCCCTCCTGCGCTTGCATTCCTTGAAGGCAAGACTCCGAGCTTTTAATTAACTAGCGCTGTGTTCATTAGGACTTAATTCTTAGTTTCTTAGCGGCAATATAAACGAAGGAAATATTAACCCTGGCGCTAAAATAAAAAACGGGGATGCCATACAATTAAGTCAGCAACATCAATCTATGAACCTCGATACCTTGGGCCATAGATTTTGGTCTTAGCCCTTCTATGGGAGACGGTTGACGCTTTTCAGTTTATATTAGATAAATTATCTCTCTCACTGGTCAAGGGACTAAATCTGTTTCTTGCCCAACAGCAGTGTTCTGCTATATCTTATTCATTTAGAATAGAATGAGCTGGAAGGGACCTTGGAGGTCTTCTAGTCCAGCCCCCTATTCAAGCAGGAGAACCTCCTATACTCATGATGGCGAACCTATGGCATGCATGGCATAGAGATGGCACGCAGAGCTCTGTGGGCACATGCACCGTCGCCAGCTGCTCTTCCAGGTTCTGTTGTGCGTGCGCATGCATGCCGGTCAGCTGGTCTTTGCGACGGAACCCAGGAGAGCAGCTGGTGATGGTGCACATGACCACAGAGAGAGCTCTGCATGCCACCTCTGGCATGCATGCCATAGCTTCGCCACCATGGCCAGCTGCTCTTTCCTGGGTTCAGGCACATGTGTGCATGCACATGAACGCCTGCGCCAACTCCAGTTTCAATGGTTCCTATTTTTCTACTTGCATTTTTACGTGCTTTCAAACTGCTCGGTTGGCAGAAGCTGGGACAAGTCACAGGAGCTCACTCCGTTACGCGGCCTTAGGGATTCGAACCGGTGAACTGCCGACCTTTCTGATCCGCAAGCTCAGCGTCTTAGCTCCTGAGCCACCCCGTTCCTTCTTATTACACTTATTCTATATCAAATATAGAAACTTGTGTATAATTAGCAATCAACAACTGTTGGGATCAGGGTATCGTTGGGGACCTAAATGTCCAGTTTAGATCTTCTAAGTTCTAAGTTTATTATATTTATATACCACCCTATCTCCCTGACGGGACTCAGGGCGGTGCACAGGGAATAATAAAAACATAGGAAAATACAATAAATATTGAGAATAGATTAAAAGTAAATTAAATTTAGAACCCCTGCTAAAAGTTATCATTAAAAACCCTATTAAAATCACATTTAAGACTATACCAGGCCAGCCGCATGAAATAAGTGCATTTTTAGTGCCCGACGGAAAAGGCGCAGATCAGTGATGGTACGAAGGGCGGGGGGCAGGTCGTTCCAGAGGGCGGGGGCTGCCACAGAGAAGGCTCTCCCCCTGGGAGTCGCCAGCTGGCATTGTCCGGCAGACGGCACCCTGAGGAGGCCCTCCCTGTGGGAGCGGACAGGTCGAAGGGAGGTATGTTGTAGGAGGCAGTCCCACAAGTAACCAGGTCCCGAGCCATGGAGCGCTTTAAAGGTGGTTACTAACACCTTGAAGCGCACCCTGAAGGCCACAGGTAGCCAGTGCAGCTCACGCAGGAGAGGTGTTATATGGGAGTATTTTAAGACTCCCAAAATCCCCCGCGCGGCCGCATTCTGGACTAGCTGGAGCATCCGAGTGCACCTCAAGGGGAGCCCCATGTAGATTACAGTAGTCCAGGCGGGCGATGACGAGGACTTGAGTGACTGTGCATAGGGCACCACGATCTAGAAAGGGGCGCAACTGGAGTATCAGGTAAACCTGATAAAAGGCCCCCCTGGCCACGGCTATCAAATGGTCATCCAAAGACAGCCGAGAATCCAGGAGGACAGATCTTGAAGAAAGTCTTAATTGTGTGATCACTTAAGATTCACCCCCACCTTGAAGGAACCCAATAAAAAGGGCAGGAGATCAGAATGGAAAGGCTTAAATTGACGTCATGTATTCAGTGTGCATAAATTATAACAGGGAGGATTTATCTCTGATATTGTGGGCAGAGTCAAAAGAGGGATCAGCCTAGAATCCTTCCGTTGCCACAACCAAACTACGTTTTCTCCCCTTCAATTCCGTCAGTGGTGGGTACAGTTGCAACGGGGCCCGGCATCCTCCACATGAACATACGCACGCACGCAGCATGCGCATACGTCTTACCTTCCAGCGACGCCTCCGCAATGCTCCAGCTGCTCGGTGGAGCATCGCGCAGGGGCTGTACGCACCGTGCGTGGAAACCCCGAAGGCTTTAAAGCAGGGGTCCCCCACCTTTGCAACTTTAAGTCTGAAGGACTTCAACTCCCAGAATTCTCCAGCCAGCAAAGTTGGCTGGAGAAGTCTGGGAGCTGAAGTCCTTCAGACTTAAAGTTGCAAAGGTGGGGGACCCCTGCTTTAAAGGACAGGTAAGGAGCGCGGGCTGGCGGCTGGACCCTTTGGAGCTCCGGGCAGGCCGTATGACCGTACCGGGCCGTACCGCCTTCAACCCACCCCTGAACTCCGTTGACCCTTATCTTAACTCCAAACAGATGCTAACCATTAGCTGGGAGGACTGCTGTCCATAGGCACGATTAGCCATAAATTAGCTTAATTAGACCAGATCTTTCACGCCTGACCAATTTTGAGTCAAAAATAGAAGCCCGTGTCCATGAAAAACGGGTGGTTTTTGCAGAATGCCGGAATGACTGAAGGGAAGGCCACCTGGAAAATCTTCCCTATTTTTATTTTGATTTGATTTGATTTATAAACCGCCTCCTCTCCCCGAAGGGACTCGAAGGGACTCCTCTTCTGTGGAATCTCCCAACTTCTCCAGGATACTTCAGAACCCTGCAGGGCAACACCTGACATCTCCGAAAGGCCAGGTGGGCTCTCTTGAGGGCACCCTTTTGTTACTACTGTGTCGTGCGTATTTCAGTTCCCTTTGGTGTTGTGCCACGTGGAGCGTTGGTGGCACACGCCTGCTAATTTGCAGATTTATAGCAGCGTGATTGACTGCCTCCCATTGAGGTTGACTACAAGCTCGGTAGATAAATATCTGGTACCTGGAGGGCATCCAGTTGTTCTCTTCTGCAGTAGCAACCAGGAGTGTTTCTCCATTGTTACCTCCAAGCGGTGGCCTTATTTTAATTTCAGATCTGGCAACCGTCCCATTCATGTAATTTCCAAGACCGGATTATTGTCATAGTCAAATAAGGGATTATCCTTGGGGATCGTTAAACAGCTTCCACGGTGCCCCATGCAGACACTCGTCTCAAAGGAAATGGTTTTGTGCTAATGTCACCCTGTGGACATTTCCAGGGCAATTCATTCATTTGTGCATCTGAGAAAACAATTCCTTTCCTAAAAGTTTTGCTTTGATCTCTCTCTGTCTGTCTGTTTCTCTCTCTCACTGTCTATCTCTCTCCGTCTCTGTCTGTCTCTCGGTCTGTCTGTCTCTCTCTGTCTCTCTCTCTCTGTTTTTCTCTCTCTGTCTCTGTCTTGCTTTGATCTCTCTCTGTCTTTCTCTCTCTCTCTCACACTGTCTATCTCTGTCTCGCTGTCTGTCTCTTTCTGTCTCTCTCTCTCTCACAGTCTATCTCTGTCTCTGTCTGTTTCTCTCTCTCTCTCTCTGTTTTGCTTTGATCTCTCTGTCTCTGTCTGTCTCTCTCTCTCACTGTCTATCGCTCTGTCTGTCTCTTTCTGTCTCTCTCTCTCTCACAGTCTATCTCTCTGTCTCTCTCTGTCTCTCTCTCACTGTCTATCTCTGATTCTCTGTCTCTCTCTCACTGTCTATCTCTGACTCTCTGTCTCTCTCACTGTCTCTCTCTCTGTCTATCTCTGTGTCTCTCTCTCTGTCTCTTTCTGTCTCTCTTTCTCTTACTCTCTGTCTCTGTCTCTCACTGTCTATCTCTCTCTCTGTCTATCTCTCTGTCTCTTTCTGTCTCTCTCTCTCACTGTCTGTCTCTCTTTCTCTCTCTCTCTCTGTCTCTCTGTCTCTCTCAGCATCCAAATACTAAAAAGAGAAGCTGTGACCAGCAAGTTTAGAAGATCGGAAGGAAAACCAGGCTGTGGGCCAGAAGAGAAAAACAATTAGCCCAAGGACGTGAACAAATGGCAGAAACTTCTCCTATAATCTTAGATTGTTTTAGAAGAATAGCCAGATTAAAATATATATATATAAGATGGAAATAGTCACATATTACAGGCACCGTCAACCAACCAGTTTTTGCTACACCACCTTCTGAATCCTCTCCTTGGGTGGTACCCATAACGGAGGCTAGCACTGATGACGTTACCTATTTGGGTAATGAAATGTCTGCAAGAAGACAACCAAGCTCAGAGAGGACCAAGGACCCCTCCTCTCGTTTTCCCTCTCATGCATCTGGCCCCCTCTCTGCCTCCGACCCAGAGCCCTCCTCCGAGCCTTCCCCAGACTCCAGGACTGGCCCAGGTTCCTCCCCAACCCTCCCCACTGTCCGAATCTGCTGCCCGCTCTGCTGGTGGGCCACAATACCACCTTCCGATTCCCAGCATGCTTATATCTGTTGCCCACAAAGGCAGGTAGTCCTCCACCTGCGTCCACAATTGAAGCCAGAATTTATGTTGAGAAATTGGTGAAGTGAGTTTCACCCCATTTTACGGCGTTTTCCACCACGCTTGGTATGCGAAATCCCCCTCAGTGGTTAAAATTAGCCAGCCCGTGGTTGAGTGCATCTGGCTTCCCCATGGACCTTGCTTGTCAGATGGTCGCAAAAAGGGAACGCATGACTCCGGGACATGGCTACGATCGTCATAAGTGTGAGTCCGTTGTCAAGCATCCGAAGTAAATCCCATGGCTATGGGGATGCCACAGCCGTCATAAGTGTGAAAAACGGCCATGAGTCACTTTTTTCGGCGCCGTTGAACGGTCACTAAACAAACGGTTGTAAGTTAAAAGCTTCCTGTATGTCTTTTACGATACAATACAATAGCAGAGCTGGAAGGGACCTTGGAGGTCTTCTAGTCCAGGGGTCTCCAACCTTTGCAACTTTAAGTATAAGGTTCCTGCCCACGCAGGGGGTTGGACTAGAAGACCTACAAGGTCCCTTCCAACTCTGCTATTGTATTGTATTGTAAGGACTTCAGCTCCCAGAATTCTCCAGCCAGCAAAGCTGGCTGGAGAACTGAAGTCCTTCAGACTTAAAGTTGCAAAGGTTGGGGACCCCTGTTCTAGTCCAACCCCCTGCCTAGGCAGGAAACCCTACACCCCTTCAGACAAATGGCTCTCCAACATCCTCTTAAAGACTTCCAGTGTTGGAGCATTCACAACGTCTGGAGGCAACTTCTGTTCCACTGGTTAATTGTTCTAACTGTCAGGAAATTCCTCCTCAGTTCTAAGTTGCTTCTCTCCTTGATTAGTTTCCACCCATTGCTTCTTGTCCTGCCCTCAAGTGCTTTGGAGAACAGCTTGACTCCCTCTTCTTTGTGGCAACCCCTGAGATATTGGAAGACTGCTATCATGTCTCCCCTGGTCCTTCTTTTCATTAAACTAGACCTACCCAGTTCCTTCCTTTCTGTCCATATAATTTATGACAGCTGCCAATTATAGAGGTGACACACCCATTTTTTGCAAATTCCTCCCCCTTTGTAAGCTTTCTTCCAAGCAGAAGCCATGCTAGCAATTCTTGTTGGTACCAATTGGCCTCCAGTAATTTGTTGTTCTGCTAAAATTAATACAGGGAAGATGGGGGGGGGGGGGGGGGAAATATCCCACCAAATGCAGCCAGAGGAAATATTAGCAGCAGATGTTATTCTAATAGGAAAACGTTTCGTTTACGAGCAAACGAAGTGGCAGAGAGCTGTGCTGAGCCCCCCGAATTGCATCCAGTAAATTTTCCATTTCAACTCCCAAATTGCTTAAAACTGCTTTCAATCAACGTACGCCGACATTCGCTCCCGAATTAGCTCGAACGAGGCAATTATGCGTTTTGCGTGCTTGTCGTATTTTTAAATGGTTTAATTTAGCTGTTTTCAGAAACAGAGCAACAGGGGTCTCAATACAATACAATACAATACAATACAATAGCAGAGTTGGAAGGGACCTTGGAGGTCTTCTAGTCCAACCCCCTGCGTGGGCAGGAACCTTATACCATTTCAGACAAATGGCTATCTATCATCTTCTTAAAGGCTTCCAGGGTTGGGGCATTCACAACTGCTGGAGGCAAGCTGTTCCAGAGGTTAATTGTTCTCACTGTCAGGAAATTTCTCCTTAGTTCTAAGTTGCTTCTCTCCTTGATTAGTTTCCACCCATTGCTTCTTGTCCTGCCCCCAGGTGCCTTGGAGAATAGTTTGACTCCCTCTTCTTTGTGGCACCCTCTGAGATATCGGAAGACTGCTATCATGTCTCCCCTGGTCCTTCTCTTCATCAAACTAGACATACCCAGCTCCTGCAACCGTTCTTCATATGTTTTAGCCTCCAGTCCCCTAATCATCTTGGTTGCTCTTCTCTGCACTCTTTCCAGAGTCTCCACGTCTTTTCTACATCGTGGTGACCAAAACTCTATGCAGTCTCGGTGAAGAAATAGGGAAATTTGCATGCCGTTTAGGAGCACCTTTCTATGGGTAGCCCTACTCACTTTCGTTGCCAGCAGTTTAGACATTACAGTGGCTGTGTGTTGTGTTATGTTTGAGGGGACGGCACGTTTACACCGTTATGCAAGCTGCAAACTCACTACTTTACATCGTAGCCAAGTGTCATTTCTTCAGCGTTGTCCCATGAAAAGATATGCTTAAATATTTGCATAATGTGAGGGGAGGAGATACTCACTTCTGTGATATGCCGTAAATGTGAATTGGTTGTCAAGCACCCAAATGGCCATGGGGGGAATGCCTCAACGGTCACCAGCCTGAAAAATAGCCCGGCGTCATTTGTTTAAAAGTGCCGTTATAACTTCAAGCGGTTGCTAAGCGAACAGTTGGAAGCCGAGGACTGTCTCTCTATATGCTTACCTCTGTTGGGTCATGTTCTCCTCATACGCTCGATAATAAGCCTTCATTGAACCTCTCTTGTCTGTCAAAAAGGCTCGGGCTATTTGCTGGTATTCCGTCTTAGTTATGACCACCTCTTTCCACATTTTATACTTACCTTTTTGGTCGCCACGATGTAGAAAAGATGTGGAGACTCTAGAAAGAGTGCAGAGAAGAGCAAGAAAGATGATTAGGGGAGTGGAGGCTAAAACATATGAAGAACGGTTGCAGGAACTGGGTAGGTCTAGTTTAATGAAAAGAAGGACTAGGGGAGACATGATAGCAGTCTTCCAATATCTCAGGTTGCCCCAAAGAAGAGGGAGTCAAATTATTCTCCAAAACACCTGAGGGCAGAACAAGAAGCAATGGGTGGAAACTAATTCAGGAGAGAAGCAACTTCGAACTGAGGAGGAGTTTCCTGACAGTGAGAACAATCGATCAGTGGAACAGAAGTTGCCTCCAGAAGTTGTGAATGCCCCAACACTGGAAGTCTTTAAGAAGATGTTGGATAACCATTTGTCTGAAACGGTATAGAGCTTCCTGCCTAGGCATGGGGTTGGACTAGAAGACCTCCAAGGTCCCTTCCAACTCTGCTATTGTATTGTATAAAACCCGGCTACATTACAACCTAGCTAGCTTTTTTTCCTCTTTTCAAAAGCGCTGTCTGGGAATGCACACCTGGCAGGTTCTGTCAGATTTATTCTCGATATGACTGCTGCTTTACACAAAGCACACACAGAGACACACAGACACACCCTTGCTGATGATAACTGAGATTAAAAACTCCCTCTTCTTTCGGGATAGGTCTTCAGAGCTGCGCTGTAATTTTCAGACCACAACAAGCCTTGTTTTTCAAACCAAGCTTTGATGTCCCCCCCCCCCCTCCTGACTTCGACGGGCCCAGCAGGGTGTGTGTATCTCTGCACGCACATATGCGTGAGAATGAGCAAGCCGCTATTTATACGTAGACAACACCTGTTCTCGCCAAAGCCGGCTGAATGGAAGCTGCTGAGAACTTTGGTGTTTCTCTTGCGGGAAAAGAAGGAAGGAAGGAAGAATATTGAGAGGGAAAGAAGGAAGGAAGAAGAATATTGAGAGTGAAAGAGGGAAGGAAGGAAGAACATTGAGAGTGAAAGACGGAAAAGAAAGGAAGAATATTGAGAGGGAAAGAAGGAAGGAAGGAAGAATATTGACAGGGAAAGAAGAAAGGAAGAATATTGACAGGGAAGGAAGGAAGAGTATTGAGAGAGAAAGAAGGAAGGAAGACTATTGAGAGGGAAAGAAGGAAGAAAGGAAGAATATTGAGAGGGAAAGAAGGAAGGAATATTGACAGGGAAAGAAGGAAGGAAGACTATTGAGAGGGAAAGAAGGAAGGAAGGAAGAATATTGAGAGGGAAAGAAGGAAGGAAGGAAGAATATTGAGAGGGAAAGAAGGAAGACTATTGAGAGGGAAAGAAGGAAGGAAGGAAGAATATTGAGAGGGAAAGAAGGAAGGAAGGAAGAATATTGAGATTTATAAGTCTTAAAAGTTGCCAAGTTTGTAGACTCCGGCTCTAGTTGAAGCTCTCTGGATTTCCTTGACACACCTGTGGTTGTGCGCACACAAACATGCCCTACTTACTGTCTTTTGTGGTTCCAAGGCAAAAGTTCTAGATGTCACCAAACCCGCTCGTCTCGCTCGTCTCTCTTCAGTGCTGTGCAACACATGTCCAAAACGATTGGGCCATGTGGGCAACGGGGCTGGCATTGAATTAAACTTTCTGTGCTGGGTGAGAGCACCTTCCAGGTCCTCTGTTGTGGGATGCCAGGATTGGACAAAACCTCCATTGTGTTTGCACAAGCATTCCCTTTCAGCAGCTGCCAGTTGGCTTGCTCTGAAGATGCACCCCTGGTGTAAACACACACACACACACACACACACACACACACACATCAAAGGCCTATAAGTCATCCCAGAATCCGGACACCTCTGGATTCCCTTGCATTTAGCCACAGAGAAATCTTTATTTTAAAACCTCAATTTTTTTTATTAAAAAAAATCCGAATCGGGCTTTTAAAATGTTAATGGGTATGCGTTGTTTTTGATCTCTGCGTGTGTTCGGTTCCATTGAATTTAAATTTTAATGCGCTTCCTTAAACGCGCATATTAACGTGGAACACGGCTGCTAATTGAATTCTATTCGGCGGGTTAATTTGAGGAGGAGAGACGAGGCGACTGAGGAAGGGAATTCTCTGGGAAGACGCACAGTTTTGTTCTCTTTTGATCAACAGGAGGGTCCTTTTTTGGAAAGTTATGTTTGTTACTGTGCATCTATTAATATAACGGGAGTGTTTGTGTGTGTAGAGAGAGAGGGAGGGAGATAGGGGAGGGAGAAAGAGGGCAGGAGGGATAGAGAGAGAGGGAGGGAGGGACGGAAAGAGGGTGGGAGCCGGAGAGAGGGTGGGAGAGCAAAGGGGATAGGGAGGGAGGGAGAGAGGGTGGGAGAGGGAGACGGAGAGAGGGTGGGAGAGCGGGGTGAGAGAGAGGGAGGGAGTGGGAGATGGAGAGAGGAACAGAGAGGGAGGGAGAGGGAGGAGGGTGGGCGAAAGAGGGCAGGAGAGATGGAGAGAGGGTGGGAGGGAGAGAGGGTGGGAGAGGGAGACGGAGAGAGGAACAGAGAGGGTGGGAGAAAGAGGGCAGGAGAGAGGGTGGGAGGGAGACGGAGAGAGAGGGTGGGAGAGATGGAGAGGGAGGGACAGAGAGAAAGAGGGAGACGGAGAGAGGAACAGAGAGGGTGGGAGAAAGAGGGCAGGAGAGAGGGTGGGAGAGATGGAGAGGGAGGGACAGAGAGAGGGTGGGAGAGGGAGACGGAGAGAGGGACAGAGAGAGAGGGCGGGAGAGGGAGACAGAGAGAGGGTGGGAGAAAGAGGGCAGGAGAGAGGGTGGGAGAGGGAGAGGGAGGGACAGAGAGAGGGTGGGAGAGGTGGAAGTGATAGAGGGATGGAAAGAGAAGGAGAGGGAGAGAGAGGGACGGAGAGAGAAAATCTACCTCTTTAATCTAGCCTTAGCTTTAATATTTCATGATACTAGCTCTTTGTGTTCGTTTGTGCTGCGTTGTTTAGATTGTTATGGCTACTTTGTTTTCCAGTGTTGTGTTATCTAATGCTGTCTAGGAACAAAATAAATATTTGTTTTCCCTGGCAAGTGAGCAAGACATATGCTCTTCTTCCTTGTTCACTTCTTCTGTTTCCAATTTTTTTTAAAAAGCGTGTACATTCTAGCAATTACACTTTCGTCATTTGTTCACAATTCAGCTTCAGATTCTGCCATCTGCTGTTCTATGCACGGCTGTGTTGAAGTCCACAGGTCTTAAAGTGGCCGAGGTTGGACATCCCTGGTGTTGTGGCCCATCAGCGGCCAGCACAGCTGACCACTGACTCGGAGAGTGAGGAGGTTGGGGAGGAACCTGGGCCAGTCCTGGAGTCTGGGGAAGGCTCTGAGGAGGGCTCTGGGTCGGAGGCAGAGAGGGGGCCAGGGCCGTATGCCAGTTATCAGCTGCCTTCAGAGTCAGACATCAGAGAGGCAGAGGAACAGCTGGAGCCTGTTCCCAGTGGTGCGCAAGGAGTTTGTTTCGTGCTCTCAGGAAGCCTCGGTCGGAACACCTGGGCTGAAAATTGTTGTTGGTTAGAACTTGGAGAAGAGGCTAGTCATTGCAAATTAGACTGGGATGGGGTGGGGGGAAGTCCTGAAAATCTTTGACAGTCTCCTTTGGTCTTCATGCCAGAGGAGGTTTCAACCATCGAAAGATGAGCTCAGTTGGTAGGTCTCCAAGCTGAAGAAGAAGGTGGGTCCTTCATCCACTTTCCTATGACTCTTCTTCCTTCCTGTTTATTCAGTCTTCTTCTTCTTCTGGTTCTTCTTCTTCTTCTTCTGGTTCTTCTTCTTCTTCTTCTTCTTCTTCTTCTTCTTCTTCTTCTTCTTCTTCTTCTTCTTCTTCTTCTTCTTCTTCTTCTTCTTCATTGTCGTCTTCTTCTCCTTCTGGAGGGTCTCCTCCTCTTAGTGGGTCATCGTCATCGTCGTCTCCTTCTCCTCCTCCTCCTGGTGGGTCTTCTTCTCCTTCTCCTCCTCCTCCTCCTCCGGGGGGGTCTTCTTCTCCTTCTTCTGGTTCTGGTTCTGATGCCGAGTAGATGTTCCTAGCACCAACCCAGTAGAAGGAGACCATTTCGGGCCAGCTGGCCATGGAGGCGACTCAGAAAGTTCTCCTTTCCTCCGACTTGGGAGGACAAAGCCTCAAGGACTCGTTGGCCGTCTCCCCAACTTGGTCCTTTGCCAAACAAACCCCCGCCAGTGTCTTTCTCTCCGTGTCTTTGCTTTGTGGAGCTGAAATAGTTTCCTTTCTGGAAAACCTCAGAGCAGCAAGCTCAGCCCTCTTTCCACTCCAAAGTAATTCCAGGAAGCCTCTTTCTCTCTCTCTCTCTCTCTTTCCAAGCTATTTAAATATTTACGCACTCCACAAATACCATGGCTACACCTTACTACTGCTTAAGATGAGGCCAAGTTCGGCTTCGGCAGCTTAAGCTAAGAAGCTCTTTGTCCTTAAACTGACCCCACCAGCCATCTGGCTCGACGTTTGGCTCTTTAAGCCAATTACCTTATTTTGTTTTTCCAGGTATAAAGTGAAATTCACATATAGGAATACCCCTATAGAAGTCCCTTTGTTTTGCAAATCTACAGTATACTACAAACTCGATGATGGTTGGAAGAGAAATGCACCTGTACCACCAGGCTCTTTAAGTGTGAAGAGGAAGGGCAATCAATAAAAACGAAAGCAAAACTTTGTAAGCAGCTTATAAATATAATATTAAAGAGCACCTGTCGCCTGTAAAGAGCCCCCCCCCCCATTGGTGCAGTGGTTAGAGTGCAGTGCTGCAGGCTCCTTCTGCTGCCTGCTGGCTGCCTGCAATTTGACAGTTCAAATCTCACCAGGCTCAAGGTCGACTCAGGCTCCCATCCTTCCGAGGCGGGGAAAACGAGAAAGCTCCTGAAGCCTCCGGAGGGCCTCGGCGGGTGGGGGGAGGTGACGGGGGGCTGTTTTGCCTTCCCCAGGCTCATATAAAGCTTCTGGAGCTTGGGGAGGGCGAAAAAAGCATGCAAAAAAGGGGCTGGACCTGTTATGCGCGCTGGGGTGGTGGTGTCGTGCATTGCATTATGGGTGCGGCAGATTCGAGCACAACCCCCTGAGCTCCCCTCGCTTATGGCACGCAAGCCAAAAAAGGTTCCCCACCGTTGGTCTATGGAAACGAAGGCGAGGCATTGATAAATGTAAGATATAGACAAATCGAAATAGCTGGAATATCTTGGAATGTAGTAAGATGGTATACGATGTTACTTGGTAGCTTTGTACATATAAGGGGTGGGTTACTCCCAGTTGTATCTGTGTAGTTTTGCTTTGCCTTGTCAATGTCTTAGTTATGTTCTTTTTTCTGTTACCAATTTACAATAAAATTATATATATATATATATTAAAAAAAAGAAATGAAGGAGAGGGAAGAAACCAAGTATTATCCAGTTTGGAATAGATGGTATTCCTGGCTTGAGAGTAAACGTAAAAATTAAGGCAATAAAGGCTAAACATATAAATGTGTAGAGAGTATCTAAATAAGGATATAAGTTAGGATAATGAGCATAGAAATAGAATTTTTTGTAAAGAGGATGGTTACGAAAAATATGGATACCGATATGGAAAAGCTATTACAAGTTTAAATTTCTGCTTTGTCTTTTAAATGTTGGGAAATGTAATAATTTTTTTTTTTAAAGTGATTTAAATCGAGTTAATTTAAAGCCAGCCTTTTTACTAGGGACCATGATTTTAAAAACGTGATTCAAATCGACTCGATTTAGTTTAGTTTAGTTTATTGGTTTTTTTATACCCGCCCTACTCCCGAAGGACTCAGGGCGGTGTACAGCCAGAATAAAAACAAATATACAAACGTTAAAAAGCTTTTAAAAACATATTCAACCTTGGCCGAAACGTGGGAAAAAACCCCCAAACTAACCCTGATTAAAATTAATTAAAAATATGGATTTAAAAAACCATGTTTTATGCCAGCCTGGCTTGTTGGGGGAAAAAAAGGTTTTGAGAGCACGGCGGAAGATGCGTAAGTCAGGGATAGTTCTTAATTCCGGGGGCAATTCGTTCCAGAGGACAGGGGCTCCCACGGAGAAGGCTCTCTCCCTTTAGGGTGGATCTGATTTAAGTCAGATCCACCCTAAAGATGAAGTCAAACCGAGACAGGCCGGTGTTTAGTTAGTCCCCTGCTTCCGGAACGTATGTTGATTAACGCCCACGTCATCTACATCTCTGTGTGTGTGTGCGTGTTTGTGTGTCGTTTCAGGTGCTCTCACCGTTGGCCTTGTGCGACAGTGTCAAACCATCCATGGACGTGACAGGACCTGCATCCCGCCACGGCTGCCTCCAGAGTGGATCACGACTTTATTTTTTATCATCATGGGAATCATTTCACTGACGGTCACCTGCGGCTTGCTGGTGGCGTCTCACTGGCGACGGGAAGCCACGAAATACGCACGCTGGATAGCCTTCACTGGAAGTAAGTCCCTTCCCCACTCAGTGGACCAAAGAGGGCAGGTTGCCGTTTGGGGATAATCGGCCCCTCCATCCCAAGATCTCCCTGGCTTTCCAGAAACCCAGAGAGATCTTCCACGCCCTTTCAGAAATCCACAGCCCTTTCTCTTTCTCCCAGGGTTCCAAATAGCATCTGAAATTAAATCAGAGTCCGAGGCAAAGGTTTCCTCAAAGTTCCCAGTTTAATAAGAGAGACATGTTGGTACAATCTGTGGAAACCCGAATCTGAAAGCTTCCCGGTTTTCCCCACCCAGTTGAAAGTCCCAAGATCTTGCCCCCAACACCCACAAGTCCATCCCATGGTCCAATCTCCCACTGCTATGCTGGCAGCTTCCACCCATCCACTTTGGGCAGGTGCAGAGGTGCAGAGACAAAGGATGACCTTGGCTTTCTAGAAAGAATGTTGTTATGGCTACCTCTCCTCTAACTCCATACAATTCCCCCCTTCCCATTTTCCCACCATAGAAACGGCACAGTAGAGTAATAGAAAGTGTGGCAGGCCAAAGATTCAAAAGGGTCTGCTTTCCCTGGCCCATGTTCCCCTTCAAATGCCGGACTCCCAACTCCCATAATCCCCAACTGGACATCTCTGGGGTGGCAGAGTTATGTCCTGAAGGTTAACAGCGAGCTCTAAATGCTCTAGGGAGTCCTTGACTTACGGCCACAGCAGGAACTAGAATTTCTGCTTCCAGAACAATTCAATTCTGGGAAGTTGAAGTCCAGACATCATAAGAGTTGCTGATGTTGAGAAATGGTGGCCGTTAGCTGTGAAAGAAAATGTTTAACAACAAATACAGGTAGTCCTCGACTTACGACCACGATGGAGGCCAACTTTTCTGTTGCTAAGCGAGACAGTTGCAAAGTGCCCCCATTTCACCACCTTTTCTTGCCGCATTTATTTAAGCAAATCCATGCAAGTTGTTAAATTAGTCACACGATTGTGACGTGGAAACCCCTCCCCCCTCTGACTGCTGGTCAGAAGGACGTAAAATGGGGATCGCACGACTCCGGGACATTGCACCCGTCATAAATACGAGTCAGAATTTATATCCAAGCGAATTTTGATCACATAACCATGGGAATATTGCAATGGTCGTAAGTGTGAAAAACTGTCGTGAGTCACTTTTTCCCCACTGCCATTGCAACTACAAACGGTCGCTGAACGAATGATTGTTAAGTCGAGAACTGCCTGAACTTTCAGCCATGGATACAATTTTTTCCACTAATCTAATTTTTTTGTCTCTCTCTCTCTCCTCCTCCCTCTTTCCCTCTCTCTCTCTCTTTCTTTCTCTCACCCCCCTCCCTCCGTCCCTCCCTCTCTCCCCCTCCTCTCTTTCTCTCTCTCCCCCTCCCTCCCTCTCTCTCTCCCCCTCTCTCCCTCCTTCTCTCTTCCTCCCTCTCTCCCCCTCTCTCTGTCTCTCTCTCCCCTCCCTCCATCCCCCTCTCTCCCCCTTCCTCCCTCTCTCTCCCCCACTCTCCCTCTCTCCCTTCGGCCTCTCCCTCCTTCTCTCTTCCTCTCTCTCTCTCTCCCCCTCTCCCTCCCTCTCTCTCCCCCTCTCCCTCCCTTTCTCCCCCTCCCTCTTTCTCCCCCTCCTTCCCTCCCTCCCTCCTTTATTTTTCTTTCCTTCCTTCCTTCCTTCCTTCCTTCCTTCCTTCCTTCCTTCCTTCCTTCCTTCTTCCTTCCTTCCTTCCTTCCTTCCTTCCTTCCTTCCTCCAGTGATCCTTTTCTGTATGGCAGCCTTAATATTCCCCATAGGATTTTACATCAACGAAGTGGGAGGCCAGCCGTATAAACTCCCCAACAACACGGTGGTTGGCTCCTCTTACGTACTCTTTGTTCTATCTATTTCTTTACGATAGTCGGACTTCTGTTTGCTGGCAAAGTGTGTTTACCGGGCTGACCACCGTCCTCCCTACCTATTTTTGGGGGTTTGGTTTTTTTGGGTGGTCGGGGTGGGCGTGAACGGTCACGAAGGAGAAATCGGACGTCCGCCTGGCGCATCCGCGGGGGGAAGATGCTACGCTCCGGCCGCCACCACCACCGCCTCACCGGGAAACGAGGAGGTTTCTTCTGTTCTCACTATGCACTTTTATGGATTTTTTTTAAAGAAGAAGAACTTTTATTATTATTATTATTATTATAATTATTCCCTTTTTACGGAGAGTCTTTCCCTCCCTCCCCCTCCTCCCCCCACTCCACCCCCAACCCCCCCCATAACCAAAACCAAACTACCACAACTCATCTCGTCAGCATCTGGACGTGGTCAGGTGTGCACTGTGATCGGACCTCGTGTGGAAGAAAAGGTGGCGTTTTTTTTTTCCTGCGCACTACAGCATTATTTCCCTCCCTCCCTTCTTCCCCTCCCGCTCTTCCCCCACCCTTCCTATCCCTTCCTCCATCACCGTACTGTACCTCCCCCCCCCCCCCTCCGAAATGATCTGACAATATTGAAAGTCTCAAAACAAAAGTATTTATGCACTTTGATTGGACCGGCGTTGCCAAGGGCGGGGCTGGGCCTCACCCGAATCTTTAGCGATTCAGCATCTTCCTTCTATGATAGGCGAGAAGCGTTTGCCATCAATCCTTTCCTCTGCCTCCCCCCCCCCCCTTCGTGTTAACCCCCCACCCTCCACGCACACAAGTCATCGGTCTCACGTTAGCTGCGTCCTGAAGCCGGTAGATCAAAAGACATTTTGGGGGTGGAACCTTGTGACGAAGATCCGTTTGCTCGCTCACGGTGACCGCCTCCCGGGGATTCCAGGTGGGGGCTGAGCATTTCTTCCAGATGTATTTATATGTGTGTGCCTGTGTGTGTGTGTGTGTGTGTCTGCATGCGTGTGTGTGTGCGTGTGTATTTATATGTATGATGCAGTACACCGAATGTCTATGTATGTGTCTTCACACACAAGCACGCACCTATGTGTACATGCCGACCGACACAAGCGAAACACTGCGCTGTGCAACACTAGGACTTGCGAAGGAAGGAAGGAAGGAAGGAAGGAAAGAAAGAAAGAAAGAAAGAAAGAAAGAAGAAAGAAGAAAGAAAAAGAAAGAAAGAAAGAAAGAAAGAAAGAAAGAAAGAGCCATTTCTTTGAAGTGAGAAAGTCTTCATTATACCTCATTCGCTGTAGCAGCCCTTGCTTTTGATAGGTTTTTACAATAGGAACCAACTACTCCATGCCTTCCTAGGTGCAATTTTAAGTAAGTTAAGCTAAGAAGGTTGCTCCTCCTCTTCCTCCCCCTCCTGCTTTTCTTCCTCCTCGTCCTCCTCTTCCTCATCCTCCTTCTGCTTCTCCTCTTCCACGTCTTTCTCCTCTTTCTTCTCCTCTTCCTTCTCCTTCTGCTCCTCTTTCTTCTCCTCTTCCTTCTACTCCTCTTTCTTCTCTTCCTTCTCCTTCTGCTCCTCTTCCTTCTCCTTCTGCTCCTCTTCCTTCTCCTCTTCCTTCTCCTGCTCCCTCTTTCTTCTCCTCTTCCTCCTCCTTCTGCTCCTTCCTTCTCCTTCTCTTCCTTCTCCTTCTGCTCCTCTTTCTTCTCTTCCTTCTCCTGCTCCCTCTTTCTTCTCCTCTTCCTCCTCCTTCTGCTCCTCCTCTTTCTTCTCTTCCTTCTCCTTTTGCGTTTCTTCCTCCTCGTCCTTGTCTTCCTCTCCCTCATCATTCTTCTGCTTCTCCTCCTCTTCCACGTCTTTCTCCTCCTCCTGCTTCTCTTCCTTCTCCTCTTCCTTTTCCTTCTGCTCCTCCTCTTTCTTCTCCTCTTCCTTCTCCTTCTGCTTTTCTTCCTCCTTTTCCTCCTCCTCCTGCTTCTTCCTCCTCTTTCTCTACCTTCTCCTCCTCCTCCTCGTTCTGAGTCTTGATGTTCAAAGATGAAATCATGTCTTCTTTTGGAAAGCCGCAAGCGATGGGAAATTCAGCCCAACAATTGAACGCCTCATTTAAGCCGTGTAAATCATGGCAGCCTCTCCTCTTTTAGAGGTCTTGTTCTTTTACATCACTTTTACATCTTTTGGCCCAGATAATCTGCCACAAGCATCTCCGATGCAGTAGACCCCCAAATGGCGCCCAAGAGCTACAGCAAAGCAAGCCCAGGCCTTCCCTTTCCCCCCTCCCCTTTGAAAGTAGTAACTCTTCTGTTGTCATTCCACAAAAGAACCAGGTGATTATTGGATAATGAAGGATGTTGGGTGTGGGTTTTTTTAAATGGCCTGTCTCTTTTGCAGGTAACGTCTTTCTCTTTCTCGACAGATTCTCTCGGGGAAATAGTATCGCTAACATTCAGATCAGGGGTGAAATGCTACCGATTCGGACCGGTTCATCTGAGCCAGTAGTTTAAAAAAAAATGCTGCCGGTTCGGACCGGTTCATCCGAGCCAGTAGTAAAAAAAAAATGCTACCGGTTCGGACCGGTTCATCCGAGCCAGTAGTAAAAAAAAAATGCTACCGGTTCGGACCGGTTCATCCGAACCAGTAATTTTTAAAAATGCTACCAGTTCAGTGAACCGCTATTTCCGACGATCAGCTGTGACATGCGATTTATATTAGCTAGAATCATTGCATTTCCTGCTTTTAGCTAATCTAAATCGCGTGGCACAGCAGATTCCCCCCCCCCCACTGTTCTACTTACCTGTGCAGGCGCGCTCAGTAGCAGACTCCGCCCACATGCCCCGGACATCATTTTGATGCTCTGCGTATGTGTGGAAGGTCCTACACATGCATGGAGGTGCTCCCATTTGCGAACCGGTCGCGAAGGTCAGTTGATTTCACCCCTGATTCAGAGACAGGCCTGCCTCCTTGGTTGATGTCCGATACTTTGCCTTTCGGCCCACGTAAGCCAAAACTGGGTACACTGCAGCGTGGGGATGGGGGGGGGGACAACCCCCATCACCCAAATGCATGCTAAGCAACATTACGAATCTGTCACGCTGGACGCAAGGGTCCTGCCTTAGAAATCCCGCATCTGATCATCTTAGCTCAAAGATACAGATTAACGGAGTTGGAAGGGACCGGGTAGGTCATCTAGTCCAACCCCCCCCCAACCAGGCAGACCCTAGTTGAGGCCCTTTTCCTCATTGCTTGCAGGCAAATGCCCGTGGTTGAAGGAAATGCTGAGGACTTCCCCTGCCACACAGTGGGGAAAAATCCCCCTGTTGCAAACAACCCAAGAAACGCCTGCAGACCAAAGGAATCTCACTTCAGTGATGCAGATTTTGTTTTTTAAGGAAGCCTATTGTGGTCGAAGGAAGCGGCTTACCAAGCTTGCCTTGACCATCGTGCTGGACGGGTCCCTACCTTCTCAATGCCCTGCAGGGACCCTCATTGGCAATCTCCATTTGTTCAGGGCACACTCCCATCGATCCGTCTCTCAGAGAGTCCACGGGCCTTGCGTGGAATCCATGAATCCACCCGTTGCTTGTGTCCGTTTTAGCTTTCTTCCATTCGAATGTTGGAAAAAGCGGATGTGGTTGGGCAGCTGGCAGCTAATGGAGGTGGTGTGTATGCTGGCAGTGGCACCCTGGCCGCTACACCAAGGTTCCTATCTTGTGGATAGCCCCAGGAAGCACTAAAAGGAACCACTTCCAAGCAGTGGTGGGATTCAGCCGGTTCGCACCTGTTTGGAAGAACCGGTTGGTCACTTTCTAAGCAGTTGGGAGAACCGGTTGTTGGAAGAAATCTCAATTTATTTTTGCCCACTTTACAGGGCTCATCCTGTAAGGAAGGCAGGAAGCAAAGAAACATTCTGGTGGTGTTTCTAGCCTCATCTTGATTGCCCTGCTTACAGAAACTGCCTCCCCGGTTAACCCTCATGACATTATCACAGCTAAGGCGAAGCGCCCATCGATGTGAGTGACGTTGAGTTGGCCACGCCCGCCTGGTCACCTGACCACCGGGCCCCGCCCTACCCAGCTGGTCCTTAGGGCAGAGAACCGGTTGTTATTCCCACCACTGCTTCCAAGGCCTGGTTTGCAAGCGCTTCTCGTTAACGGAGTTTGTGGAGGACCACGATTCCATTTATCTCTGCAGACAGAACAGGCTCTGTAGATGCCACATTGTTGTTGTTTTTTTTAACAACAAAAACGAACTCTTTAAGTTAAAATAACGGCCGCAAACAGGAGCAGGTTACCTTTTTGCAGGCCAAGAGCTAGGGCTAACATTTCGGGAAGGATAATGGGCCACGGCGGTCGAGACACAGCACAAAAAACAAACAAAAAAATCCCCGGGTTGCACAGGTGGACAAGGCTGGGATTTTGCTCCCTGGCTCCCTTTTTGTAGGATTCTGTGTATATGTGATTCTTGCTCGGTTTTGTCGGATGGAAATGAGGTCTTCGTGCTGCTTTTAGCGTTTGTGCCGTCGTTTTCATGTGTGTTTCCCCTGAAATTGCACCGCCAATTGTGGGCCGTCCGTCCGTCCCCCCCTTTCACTTTGGAGCAGACTTCAAAGGCTGCTCAAAGATGGGAGTCTGCGAGAACCGGTTGCAGAACCTTCTCCACAATATCTCACACCAGTTGTCGGTGGCTCCCTGGCATGGTTTGGGCAGTGGCCCTTTTTCTCTTGCAGCTCTTGATATTAAAAACATCTGTCCCATCGAGCTGCGTCTTCAAAAGACACACAAGCTAATGTGCTCCAGAGCCCTGGCATGATGTTCCTGGGGCTGATTGCGCAGATGTTCTACAACCTCGAGGTTGCACACATCGTGTGTTGCAGGTTGCCTGATCAGGATTTAGGAAGAGTGGCAGGCTAGGCCCTCATCCTTTCCCCTCTCCCTCTCTGGTTCTCCTTTTTTCTTTTAAAATTACCTCTCTTCCCATCTCTCTGGCAGGGCACATGATAGGATTATCTAGACGAGGGGTCTGCAAAGTTGGCCACTTTTAAGACTGGCGGACTTCAACTCCCAGAATTCCCATGCTGGCTGGGGAACTCTATGACTTGAAGTTCACGAAGCGGCCCAAGTTAAAAGTGGCAAGCATGGCTAGCTGAAGAATTCTGGGCGTTGAAGTCCACCAGTCTGAAAGTGGCCAACTTTGGAGGCTCCTGACCTGGATAATTTGTGAAGAAGAGTGTTCTGACCCAGACTTCCTTAGAAAGCAAGGTGGTCCCTGCAAAGCCCCTTTTATTTACGCGACTGTGAATTCCTTTCATTCACAGTCAGCAAGGCTTTAGCAAACAGTCTTTCCAAGGAATATTTATCCACACGAACCTTATCTCGCTCGGAGAGCTGCCAGATAACTAGTTTCCATAGGCAGGACAAGGCAAAACCTGGCACAGAATCTCTTATAGTCGCAAACAGAACTTTCCACTCTTGAAACGACTTAATGAACGAATTGTTTCCTGCAAAAGCCCCCTCCTCATTCGCTCCTCTTTTGTTTCCTCTGGGAGGGGCCAATCACCTCCAAGGTGTGGCTTTACTCTCAAGTCCACCCTGCTTTCTTAGTTGTTCTTGTCTTCTGGCAGCTCTGCTCATGTGCACACTGGGAACAGGTTCCAGCTGTTCCTCTGCCTCACTGCTATCTAGTCCCTTCTCTGCCTCCAATGCAGAGTCCTCATCTGAGCTTTCCTCAGCCCCCAGGACTGGCCCCTGTTCCTCCCCAACCTCCCCATTGTCCGACTCTGCTGGCTGCCAGCAAGCCGCAACAAGGAGAATCTGGCTTTTCAGTCCATTCCCTTACGCATTATCTTTCCCCACTTCTGTAAGACGAAGAACCGTGGGACCCAAACCCAACTCCCGAAGCCATTTTCAACCAGGGTGGGTCTCCAGGAAGCAAGCAATCCATTTTTCTTTCCCAAACCTGTTTTAAGAAATGCCCAAGAAAAAGGGAGAACCAGCGAACCAGCCTACCCTACAAGCAGGCCTTGTAGAGAGAATCTGTAGCCAGGGAAGGGTCTTCGCGCTCTTTGACAAACAGCTGTCGAGCTAACATTAGGACGCTATCCACACACACACACACACAAAATATTTGTGAATTTGTATCCCCTGCAGAGGAGGGGGCCAGAGTGGATGGGCTCCCCACCCCCCCACCCTCCAATTCAAGTGAAGTTCCTTTTGTGGCTCTTAAGAAAGCTCGTCTTGTCGAGTTTTGACAAATAACACAATGCTACAATAACCGAGAGCTGTGATGTTTTCGCCACAGCAAAGTGACTTCTTTGACACCCTAAAAAATACTATTTTGTGTTTGTGTGTGAGGGGGTGACTTTTCCACGACAAAACCGGAGAAGCACATGGTCTGGAAATCACGCGGCGATCACCCTAACCTTAAGGGGTCCACGCTCGCCCGCTCCGATCCTGGTTAGGTGAAGGGACGTCTCAACCCAGATCTGCATCCGGCAGAAGGTTTTTGGCTTTCGTGTGACACGAAAACCATTTCTCGGAAGGGGAAGAAAAATCAATCAATCCCCGCAATTATTTTTTCTATAAAAAAAAAAGAGGGTGGGTGGGACAGGACAGGCGGGGAATTTAAGGGTGGGTGGGGGGAATCAACTCTTGCTTTAAATAGACATTGCAAAAGTGTGCAGTATTAATTTATAGCAGAAAGGCCATATCTTGTAAAACTGTATATAAAGCAGTTTTTTTTTATATATTAAAAAAAAAAAATTGGTGCAAATGTCCTGTCGGTTTTCTGTCTGTCGCATTGGGGGTTTCGGGGTGGGGTGGGGGGGACATCTGATCCCTCATGTGTGTGTGTGTATGTCTGTGTGTGCGTGTGTATGTGTGCGTACGTGTGCGTTTCTTTTCACTGCTCGCAGCCTTCCCCCCCAACCCAAGCTTGTGCAAAGCACCAGGTTTGAGAAGGCAGCCTGTAAAAGCTTTGGAGTCAAGTGAGCTTATGAATTATGCCTCGCTCCTCTTAAACCCTGGGATATATTTTCCTTTCTTTTAAAACAACAACAGCAACAGGTCTTACTTGGATTTTAAACGTCTGCACCCTTCATATTGGCTCTGTTTGCATTAACTATCTGGTCCTAAGCAATTCATACGAACAGGGGTTGGAGGGGTGGAAAAGGTTGGTACCAAGCCTTTGCAAACTGCGAGATCAATTTGATCGATTTATGACCCTTGGGGAAGAGTTCGCTGCTGTTTTGTTGATGCCTCAACATCTTCAACGTCTTGGGAGGGGGAAATCAAATGTTTATTTTCTTTTTCTTTTTTTAAAAAACCCTCCCAGCTATGGTGCAATCAGATGTTCCTTTTGTGCACTCATTTGTTGACACGCTTGTGTGATTCTTATCTATGCAGCCAAGGATTTTAAAAAAAAAACATTATTTCTCGTGCGTGTCTCCCATCGAAGGGTCTCAAATGGGATGAATCTGCAAAAACAAACCTGAGTTCTCGCCGTCTCTAATCCTAGCGGCATTCAAGACATTTTGGGGGGGGGGGGGGTGTTTTGTGTAAGAAGACTTGGCACCTATCCAGACGTGGCTGAAGTAACGTCTCCCCATTCACTCCGGTCAGTGAAAGCCGCTTGAGAATGGTGGTTCCAACGCCTGGAAAAATAATAATAATAATAATCAGAATTTGCTCTCTGTTATTTAATGCCCTCTTGGTGAGCAAAATTTGAGCCAACCTTCTCCCAGGTGGCTTTTTCTAGAGCAGGGGCCAGCAACCTGCGGCTCCAGAGCTGCATGTGGCTCTTCCCTCCCTCTGCTGCAGCTCCCTGTTTTGCCTGTCAGCTCCACAGTTAATAGGGCTTTCGAGTTGATAAGGCTTTTGGTTAGGACAGGCAGAGAAAAAAGGACGTTGCGCTAGGAGGAGACTCTATGGTGGGGGAACCGGGCTTATGGTCGGCCGAGGAAAAAGGACACCACACTAGGAGACTATGGTGGGTGGAACTGGACTTCCGGTCGACTCCAGAATTGAATGGGGGAGGGGGGGGGTTTCTTCCGGTTAGGATCTTTGTGGCTCTTTGAGGGTTTAAGGTTGCCGACCCCCGTTCTGGAGAATCGATAAAAAAGGTTCCACCATCCTTAAACAAAAGTTGTGGCGGCTGGACCGGGTGACAGGAGTTGTAGTTCCATGATTTCAGAAAGCCGATTATTATTATTATTATTATTGCCTTATTCGAGCAATTTAGCCACACTGACGTGCACCCGATATAAATTTACAGCCGTTAAGTCTCTAGGCCTTTTTTTTTTCTTGCAAATTTTACTTTCTGGGGGCATTTTGGGAGAAAGTCAAAACTCTTCCCCCACCCGTCAGCCGCTGTTCGGTGTGCTGTTTGTTAGAAGCCTGAAAACGTGAAGGACCCCAAAACCTGAAGGGAAAAAAATGGCATTTCACTGAGAGATTAGCTTCCCTGGGCGATTTCAAAATGAGGTGGGCTTTGCAGTGGGTCCCTCCGCCTTCCACCGCTTCCTCATCCTGCAACTCCAAAACAATTGTTTTTCTAATTGGTTGGGGCGGGGGGGGGGGGAAGTGGGGTGCATTACCTTTCGTTTGTTTTCTATTTCTTTTCTTTTGCGGTTAACGTCCCAACAAATTGTTAATACAGACTGTATAAAACGGACATGATTTTCCTCACTTGTATTTTTGTTATTGAGCAAGTTTATCAAAATAAATTCTCTACTGAAAGAAATCCACCGGGCTCGGTGTGCTTGCTTTTTACGCACACACACACACAAACACACACACACACACACACTCACACACACACTTATTTCCAGAAGTTGTGAATGCACCAACCCTGGAAGTCTTTAAGAAGATGTTGGATAGCCATTTGTCTGAAATGGTGTAGTGTTTCCTGCCTAGGCAGGGGGTTGGACTAGAAGACCTCCAAGGTCCCTTCCAGCTCTGCTATTGTATTATTGAAATAATAATAATAATAATAATATAATATTTTTATTTTATATACCGCGTCCTCTCCCCAGAGGGACTCGGAGCGGTGCACAGGGAAAAACTAAAAACACAAAATATGTACATCAATAATACAGTAAAATAAAAATAAATTAAACTAATTGTCCATGCGCTAAAATCCCCATTAAAAACTAATGTTCCCTAAAAAAACCCAAAGGAAGAGACTAACCTAGGCCGGCCAAGCAGAAAAAGTGTGTTTTTAATTTTTGGCGGAAGGAGCGGAGGTCCGTGGTTGTTCTAATGTCGGGGGGAAGGTCGTTCCAGAGGGCTGGGCCCGCCACAGAGAAGGCCCTTCCCCTGGGCGTCGCCCGCTGACAAAGTCTAGTGGACGGCACCCGGAGAAGTCCCTCTCTGTGGGAGCGAATCGGACGTGAGGATGTATGGGGCAGGATCCGATCCCGCAGATAGCTAGGTCCCGAGCCATGGAGCGCTTTAAAGATGAGAACTAGCACCTTGAAGCGCAGTTGTGAAATGGTATAGGGCTTCCTGCCTAGGCAGGGAGTTGGACCAGAAGACCTCCAAGGTCCCTTCTAGCTCTGCTATTGTATTGTATTATTTATTTATTTTTAAACACCGACGGTTGTGTGTGGCAATCCCATCCTCAGAGCTGAAGGGCTTTCGGAGGGTGAAAAGCTTTAAAATAGACCAGCTCAGAGCCCTCTGACAGAATGGAGCAGCAGCTCCCCAAACTTCCAATTGCGTAAGTGCCTGGTGGCTGGTGGTTGTTTCAAAGTGGATTTCCGGTTTCTAATGAAAACAATGAAAAGATCAAAAAGAGAACTCAAAGCTTCCCTCTTCCTTCCCCAAGATGGATGGGTGAATGCGTGGAGAGAGAGAGAGAGATAGGTAGATGATAGATATAGTGTAGATAGAAAGATAGAGATAGATAATAGATAGTTACATCGATAGATAGAGAGTAATATTGATAAATGATATACCGGTATATATATATATATAGATGATAGATATAGAGTAGATAGATTGATAGGTAGATGATAGAGTAGGGAGGTAGGTAGGTAGAGATGATAGCTAATGATAGGTATAGATGATAGATAAAGATAGATGATACAGATAGATATAGATGATAAAGATAGATGATAGCTAAGGAGAGATTGATAGATAAAGATAGATGATATAGATAGATGATATAGATGTAGATAGATGATAAGGATAGATGATATAGATAGATATAGATGATAAAGATAGATATAGATAGATAAAGAGATGATACAGATAGATATAGATGATAAAGATAGATGATAGCTAATGAGAGATTGATAGATAAAGATAGATGATAGATATGGATAGATGATGTAGATAGATAAAGATAGATGATAGATATAGATAAAGATAGATGATATAGATAGATATAGATGATAAAGATAGATATAGATAGATGATATAGATAGATATAGATGATAAAGATAGATATAGATGATAAAGATAGATGATATAGATAGATATAGATGATAAAGATAGATATAGATAGATAAAGATAGATGATATAGATAGATATAGATGATATAGATAGATATAGATGATAAAGATAGATAAAGAGATGATATAGATAGATATAGATGATAAAGATAGATGATATAGATAGATATAGATGATATAGATAGATATAGATGATAAAGAGATGATATAGATAGATATAGATGATAAAAATAGATAGCTAATGAGAGATTGATAGATAAAGATAGATGATATAGATAGATAAAGATAGATGATAGATATAGGTAGATGGATAGATAAAGATAGATGATAATGATAGATTATAGAGATAGACAGATAGATATAGATGATTGATAAGCTGAGCATCTTAGCCCCTGAGCCACCCTTTTGGGCTCACCTGTAGAGCCATCCTTCATGAGGCCCCCACAACCTGGAGCAGATCCCTGGAAGATGCTATCCATTCTCTTCAATGAAACCCACATTTCAAAGCAAAGGGGGCACGTGCGTGAGGGGGTCTTAGCCCCAGACCCTAGGGGTGGACCACGGCACACACACCCCACCTCCTCATTTTGCCCAAGAGTTGGCCCTTGTGTCACGCAGGGTCCGAGTTTCCAACGCTGCCCGAGGTTTCAAACTCTCACTTGGAATGGACTTCCTTTAAAAAAACCAATCAGTACTAATACTTTACACAAAGGATTACGTCGTGCAGGGAGGGCAGAAGGCAGGAAAAAGGGTTCCCCACGCTCTCTTTACAATTTATGAAAATGTTTTCTGGAACTTCTTGGGTGGTCCAGACCTTGCCCAGCCTTCTTTTCCTTTCCTTCTTTCCTTTCCCTTTCTCCTTCCCCTCTTCCACCTTTCTCCTCCCTCCCTCCCTCCTTTCCCTTCCCCCTGTTTTTTCTCCCTATTCCTCCCTTCCCTCTTTTTCATCCCTCCCTTTCTCCTTCCCCTCTTCCACCTCTTTCTTCCTCCCTCTCTCCCTCTTTCCCTTCCCTTCCTCCCTTCTCCCTATTCTTTCCTTCTTTTCATCCTTCCCATCCCTTTCTCCTTCCCCTCTACCTCCTCTTTCTCCTCCCTCCCTCCCTCTCTCCTTCCTTTCCCCTCTTTCTCCTTCCCCTCTTCCACCTCTTTCTCCTCCCTCCCTCCCTCCTTTCCCTTCCCTCCTCCTCCCTATCCTTCCCTCTTTTTCATCCTTCCCTTTCTCCTTCCCCTCTTCCACCTCTTTCTCCTTCCTCCCTCTCTCCCTCCTTTCCCTTCCCTCCTCCTCCCTATCCTTCCCTCTTTTTCATCTTTCCCTTTCTCCTTCCTCTCTTCCACCTCTTTCTCCTTCCTCCCTCCCTCCCTCCTTTCCCTAGCCTTCCCTCTTTTTCATCCTTTCCTTTCTCCTTCCCCTCTTCCACCTCTTTCTCCTTCCTCCCTCTCTCCTTCCTTTCCCCTCCTCTTTCTCCTTCCCCTCTTCCACCTTTCTCCTCCCTCCCTCCCTCCTTTCCCTTCCCTCCTCCTCCCTATCCTTCCCTCTTTTTCATCTTTCTCTTTCTCCTTCCCCTCTTCCACCTCTTTCTCCTTCCTCCCTCCCTCCCTCCTTTCCCTAGCCTTCCCTCTTTTTCATCCTTCCCTTTCTCCTTCCCCTCTTCCACCTCTTTCTCCTTCCTCCCTCTCTCCTTCCTTTTCCCTCCTCTTTCTCCTTCCCCTCTTCCACCTTTCTCCTTCCTCCCTCCCTCCTTTCCCTTCCCTCCTCCTCCCTATCCTTCCCTCTTTTTCATCTTTCTCTTTCTCCTTCCCCTCTTCCACCTCTTTCTCCTTCCTCCCTCCCTCCCTCCTTTCCCTAGCCTTCCCTCTTTTTCATCCTTCCTTTTCTCCTTCCCCTCTTCCACCTCTTTCTCCTTCCTCCCTCTCTCCTTCCTTTCCCCTCCTCTTTCTCCTTCCCCTCTTCCACCTTTCTCCTTCCTCCCTCCCTCCTTTCCCTTCCCTCCTCCTCCATATCCTTCCCTCTTTTTCATCCTTCCCTTTCTCCTTCCCCTCTTCCACCTCTTTCTCCTCCCTCCTTTCCCTTCCCTTCCCCCCCTCCCTCCCTGCTCAGAATGGTTGCTTCCGTTGCTATTGGAGATAGAAAACACAGGGCCAGCCACAGCCTACCAGACCCAAAGGCCCCAGGAGCATCAGCCGCACATGGACGAGGTGTGCAAGAGCATGGCAGGCGCCCGGTGAGTCCCACATCCTGGAGAACCTCAGCTTGGGGCGTTGGGTGGGATGAAGCCGGCTTGACCTTGGCAAGGAGGGGAGGTGACTTTTATTGACCTTTCAACAGTCTTCGAAAGGGGAGGAGAATCGTGTGTGTGACTATCAGCATTGATGCAGCCTTGGTGCAACTGTTTGGTTCGTGCAAAACTTGCATCTGCCAGGTCCTAGCAACTAAAAAAAATATATATTGCAACTCAGAGTCAGGGGCATCCTGGGAGTGGCAGCCCATACTTCTTAAAGTCCGCCGAGTTTGAGTGAAAGTTGCAAAATTCGTTTGATGGGACGTGCTTGCATCGCTCAACGACCGCCATCAAATGTTCTGTCTTATCTGCTCCGTTTTCGGCCGCGAAGGCTTGCAGCTCTCTACAAGTGGAAAGGGGGCTCTGTTTTGCTGGCAGAAGGTTAGCAAAGCAAGCTCAAAACCAAAGGAAGAAATGTTTCTTCCCCTTTTGCGTTTGAGCATGCAAGAAGGGACAGGAAAGGAGAAAGGGAAAGAGAGAAAAGATGAAAGAAAAAGAAGGGAAGATGGCAAGAGAGCAAGGGGTCAGAAAGAAGAAAGGAGAATGAAGCGGGAAGGAAGGAAGAATTTAATTTAGTTATAAGACAGGAAAGAAGGAATTTAATTATAAGGAAGGAAGGAAGGAATTTAGCTATAAGGAAAGAAGGAATTTAGTTATAAGGAAGGAAGGAAGGAAGGAAGGAAGGAAGGAAGGAAAGGGGAAGGAAGAAGAAAGAATGAAGAGGGAAGGAAAGAATTAATCTAGCTATAAGACAGGAAAGAAGGAATTTAGTTATAAGGAAGGAAGGAAGGAAGGAAGGAAGGAAGGAAGGAAGGAAGGAAGGAAGGAGAATGAAGAGGGAAGGAAGGAATTGATTTAGCTATAAGGAAAGAAGGAATTTACTTATAAGGAAGGGAGGGAGGAAAGAGGAGAAGGAAAAAGAAAGGAGAATGAAGAGGAAAGGAAGGAAAGAAGTTAGCTATAAGACAGGAAAGAAGGAATTTAGTTATATGGAAGGAATAAAGGAGAATGAAGAGGGAAGGAAGGAATTGATTTAGCTATAAGACAGGAAAGAAGGAATTTAGTTATAAAGAAGGAAGGAAGGAAAGAGTAGAAGGAAAAAGAAAGGAGAATGAAGAGGGAAGGAAGGAATTTAGCTATAAGGAAAGAAGGAATTTAGTTATATGGAAGGAAGGAAGGAGGGGAAGGAAGGAGGAAAGGAGTGAAGAGGGAAGGAAGGAATTGATTTATCTATAAGACAGGAAAGAAGGAATTTACTTATAAGGAAGGGAGGGAGGAAAGAAGGAAGGAAGGAAGGAGAATGAAGAGGGAGGAAGGAATTTTTAGCTATAAGGAAAGAAGGAATTTAGTTATAAGGAAGGAAGGAAGAAAGGAAGGAAGGAAGGAAGGAAGGAAGGAGATGAAGGAAGAGTACTACTCTACTTCTATTATTTCTACTATTCTATTCTATTCTATTTTCTTTCCATTTTCTATCCTATTCTCTCCATCACTTGTAGTGAAAGATGAAAAAAAGATGGTTAATGTTTTGCAGTGCAAACCCAGATTTCACGGCCAGGTCACCCAAAAGGCAGAGATCCTGGCAGGACGTCCTTCTCACCCATCCGGTGGATGACGATGGATTGCTAGTCACCCATGTTAACCAAACGCACGATTTAATGGTAAGTGGACATTCCTATCCAGAAGGCAGGCTGTTGGTGAAACTAGAAACCGGTTCGAAGCAGACCTGCGCTCTCAAACGCCACAGGTAGCCCTCGACGTACGACCGTGAGGGAGCTCAAAATTTCTGCCGCTAAGCGAGGCTGTTGTTAAGTGAGTTTTTGCCCCATTTTAATGACTGGCTTTGCCACATTTGAAGAGGCGACGTAGAGGTTAGACCGCAGGAATGCAGGCGACTTCGGCTGACTGCCAGCTGACTGCAATTTTGAAGTTCGAATCCCATCGGGCTCAAGGTTGACTCAGCCTTCCGTCCTATTTTTAATTGTATTTTAATTGGACTTTATGCTCTATCTTATTGTTCTTATGTTCCTGGTTTGCCCACAGCGGCTGAAGGACACGGAGGTGATGTTTGCCAACTTAAAAGCCACCGACGATTGGATTCAGGTGTACAGCTTGGCAAACTTGCAACTCTCCCGTGAGGATTTGATGAAGAAGGGCACTGCTACCACGTAAGTGTGAGTCCCTGTTGTGGCCCGCCAGTGGAGATGGCATCAGATTCGGACAGTGAGGAGGTTGGGGAGGAACCTGGGCCAGTTCTGGAGTCTGCTGAGGGCTCTGTGTCGGGTCGGAGGCAGAGAGGGGGCCAGGGCCATATGCCAGTTATCAGCTGCCTTCAGAGTCAGGCATCAGGGAGGCAGAAGAACAGCTGGACCCTGTTCCCAGTGTGCGCAGGCGCAGAGTTGCCAGACGAAGGGAACAGCTAAAGAACAGGGGGCGACTTGGGAGTAAGGCCACAGGTGGACGATGAATGGCCCCTCCCAGAGGAAATAAAAGAGGAGCGCCAGCCCCTCTCCTTCTGTCAGCCCCAACTCCGACTCGTCACTCCTCCGTGGATTCAGACTCCGACAGGGCGCAACAGCGCCTCCTCCTGGCTCACCGTGGGATGTTTTCCTTTAGGGATACGAAGAATACGGTGGAGTTCACTGAAGAGGAGGTCAACAGTTTCGAATCTCAATTACAAACGTGAGTATCCCATTAAAAAAAAAACCCAAGAAAGATACGCAGAGTCGCCTCTAAGCCGTTTATTTTATAGTTCCTCCCCTAAAGGCAGAATTCTTGCCGAACTGATTCAGGGAAGCCCGAAATAAATAAGCCAGCATTAAGCACATTTTATTTATTTCTTCGATTTGTTCGCCACCCATCTGAGCCACAAGGTGACTGTTAAGGAGATAGCTCCGTTGGGAGACAGCAAAGTTGTGCAGCAGAGTATGCAGCTAGAGAAAACGTTGCTAGTGTAGTGTACCCACAATTAGTAGACCAGACACTGTTAAGAAAACTAGAATAGCTTTTACTGGAGTTGTAAAAACTAAAAAAAGCTAAGCTACTGCTCAACAAGCAGTGATGTTAAAGCAAGTCAAAAACAAAGTCTTAACAAATATCAAATTGCTTACAGTCAGCAAACACAATCTTCCGTCTTCCTTCTTCAGAAATTCACAGCATACAAACAGTCAGTTCTCAAACAGTAAATCAGCAAAACAGGGCAGAGAGAGAAAGAGAGATGCGCTCTCCATACCTCCTTTTATGGTGGAGATAATTACATTCTCTAATTACAGTCTCTAACCTTCCAACATCCTTAAAGCCACAATGGCCATTTGTCATCATGGGATTATATATTGCCTACCCAACTCTACTCCTAACAGTGACTCTTAATAATGCATTGTTTTTTGGGTGTGTTATGTGTGTGTGTTATTGTTAGGATACAATACAATACAATAGCAGAGTTGGAAGGAACCTTGGAGGTCTTCTAGTCCAACCCCCTGCGTGGGCAGGAACCTTATACCATTTCAGACAAATGGCTATCTAACATCTTCTTAAAGACTTCCAGGGTTGGGGCATTCACAACTTCTGGAGGCAACTTCTGTTCCACTGGTTAATTTTTCTAATTGACAGGGAATTTCTCCTTAGTTCTAAGTTGCTTCTCTCCTTGATTAGTTTCCACCCATTGCTTCTTGTCCTGCCCTCAGGTGCTTTGGAGAATAGTTTGACTCCCTCTTCTTTGTGGCACCCTCTGAGATATCGGAACACTGCTATCATGTCTCCCCTGGTCCTTCTCTTCATCAAACTAGACATACCCAGCTCCTGCAACCGTTCTTCATATGTTTTAGCTTCCAGTCCCCCAATCATCTTGGTTGCTCTTCTCTGCACTCTTTCCAGAGTCTCAACGTCTTTTCTACATCGTGGCAACCAAAACTGTATGCAGTATTCAAAGTGTGGTCTTACCAAGGCACTATACAGTGGCATTAACATGGTTGACAATATATATGAGATGTTCTTAAAGAGTACATGTAGCTTTAAGAACTGTGTTGAATTCTGACTGGCTGTGCTTCTCAGCTCTACCATAAAGGAAGCTCAGGAACACAGTCCATTCCCTTTTCGATTCCTGTTGATTCCTGTGATTACTGTTTGCCGCTGAAGACTGAAGAAAAGTAGAAGTTATTTGTTTTTCATCACTGTAAGATAACTCTGTGTTTTGGTGAAGGACTGTTATTGTTTTGAGAAGTTCGTATTACTGGTCGGAAGAAGTATTTTAATTGCTACAAAGTAAAGACTATTTATTTTCTTACTATCAGAGTTTTAGAGTTTGTGTGTGGTTAAAGCAACGTATCTCTTTACTGTCCGGTGTATTACACTATTCCGCATTTATTTTCACACGGGGTGTTTGTGACCCCTAACACTGGTTACAGTACCAGAGTTGTAACACTGGTTCTGAACCCAGAGTTATTAACAGTTATGTTTTATCTTCAGGGCTATCAATCTTTATGATAAGAGGATGCGTTGGCTACTTCGAGGTTCCAAGAAGGTAACATTTTTTAAAAAGTTTTTTTATTTTTAAACATACAAAGACAAAAACAAAACATAAGATATCAATTACATATAGCATGTCGTTTGGTTACAAGATTTTTGTGCTTCCATATTTTCAATTGCATATACAATCACGAAATATCCATCACATATAGATAAATACATCACTATCCTTATGAATATTATATATTCATTTACAATTAATATTCCTTCTTTTTAGACAAAAATTATTCCCTTGCCTCCTTAATTATCCATTTAATAACAATAAAACTTTACGTAATCACCTATCTCATTCTATTTTATTTTTTTACAATACGAATACGGAAAATTTTTCCCAACAGTTTATAATTTATACATCGTTACTTTCTGTTATGCATACTATCACCAAGCATCCATCAAATAAACATGCATTCATCATTATCCTTATATTTCATATATTCAAGCACGGATGTTATTCACAAGGTAACATTTTTGAACACAGTTCAATGATAGTTTCTAGCATTAGAGAAATTGCATAGTCATTTCATTTTGAGCCCTGGTGGGCCACGGGTGAGAATGCAGTATTGCAGGCTAATTCTGCCGACTGCCAGCAGTTCGATCATGATCAGGTTCAAGGTTGACTTTACAATAGCAGAGTTGGAAGGGACCTTGTAGGTCTTCTAGTCCAACCCCCTGCATGGGCAGGAACCTTATACCATTTCAGACAAATGGCTGTCTAACATCTTTTTAAAGACTTCCAGGGTTGGGGCATTCACAACTGCTGGAGGCAAGCTGTTCCAGAGGTTAATTGTTCTTACTGTTAGGAAATTTCTCCTTAGTTCTAAGTTGCTTCTCTCCTTGGTTAGTTTCCACCCATTGCTCATTGTCCTGCCCATTGCTCCTTGTCCTGCCCCCTTGTCCTGCCACTTATTCTTCCATCCTTCCAAGGTGGGTCAAATGAGGACCCAGATTGCTGGAGGGGGGGGGGCAAGAGAGTTGGGCTCTCTTGCCACTTAGACCACTTTAGAGAGGGCTGTAAAAGCACCATGAAGCGGTATATAAAGTCCAAGTGCTATTGCTGTTATGTATCTAAAAGAAAATCTGGGTGGACATGAATGGGAAGATTGAACCTCTGGAATATCCAGCTGGTTGTTTTGTTCACTGCATGCATGTGTGCGTGTACACACACATACAAACACACACACACACACACACTAATAGTCCTGACTTTACAACATAGGTGGGTTCCTAATGGTTCGGCCTGGTTCGGCCGAACTGTTAATGGTATGCCACTCTGGGTGACAGAACCAGCAGCACCTCAGGCTGGCCACGCCCCTCAACCAGATCCCTATTTGCCACCACCACCATTTATTTATGGATATAATTTAATAATAATAATAATAATTTAATTAGTTTTTAATAATGTATTTTTGTATTTTTGTATGGTTTTTAATATTGCCTGTGCGCCGCCCTGGGTCCTTTTTAGGAGAAGGGCGGGGTATAAATTTGAAAAAATAAAATAAAAAATAAAAAAAATGTATTTATTTATTTTATTATATTTCTACACCGCCCTCTCTCCTCAGTGGGACTCAGGGCGGTGCACAGGAATAATAAAAACACAGTCATAAATACAATCGAACAGGGTTAAAAAGAAATTAAATCAATTGGACAACCCGTGCTAAAATTCCCCATTAAAACCCTGACTAAAAATCGATCATAAAAGACTATGCCAGGCGGGGCCACATGAAAGAAGTATGCTTTTAATGCCCGGCGAAAGAGGCGTAGGTCCGTCCATGATTGTACGGAGGTCGGGGGGGGGGCAGGTCGTTCCAGAGGGCGTGGCCTGCCACAGAGAAGGCTCTTCCCCTGGGAATCGCCAGCCGGCATTGACCATCCTTTTTTGCAGTAAAAAAACCCCGATCTGTATTTCCTGAAGCCTGGAGAGCGCAGAAAACGGCCCCAATGGCCCAACTTGGAAGTTCGGAAACGATTTGTTTCCACCTTCTGGTGGGGTGGGTGGCGGTGGGGGAGGACCGTTTTCACCCTCCCCAGGCTTCAAGACAGCCTCCAGAGCCTGGGTAGGGTTCATGCATGCATGCAGGTGGGGGGGGGGGGGGATGTCGCACACCCCTGCACAGGTAGGCAGGAAGGAGTGAATGGCCGTGCGGGTCATAGTGCCATTTTGCCACGCCGTTTTTGCCATCCCTGTTCTAAGGTCTTTCCATGTCTTTCTCTTTTATCTTGCTCATCCTCCGATTCCAGCTGTTTGGCGTCATTCAAGGAAACAAGCTTGGAGTCCTGATCGAAACGTCCAGCGTAGGTTACGGATCGGGACTGCAAGGACTCCAAATGGATCTCTTGGTACGTATGACAGGCGGTCCTCGGCTTACGACGACAGTCGAGCCTTTGCTGTGCACGACGGTTGTTCGCGAGTTTCTGTCTTTTGGAAAGAAAAAAAAAACACCCAGTCAGGTGACTACATAGCCACGCCTACCCAGACACATGATGCACACCCCATCAAGCCACACCCACAGAACCGGTGGCGGGGTGTGTGTGGGAAATTAGATTTCACCACTGGAATAATGCGTAGGTTATCATTGTTGGCTCTTTGGTGGGGTCGACTCGGATCCACCTGATCTCTGATTATTTTCCTCCCAGGCACTAATTAACGAACAGCTGCACTACATGAAAAAGCTCTACTTTATGTCGTTCGGGAGTGAGCCCTCGGCTCTGTGGGAGGAACCCTGCACCGTCAATGGGGATCGGTAAGGTTTGCAACGGCTTTCATTGTCATTTCGAATGTACACCAATCGGCAGATACATTATCATGAAATTCCATTCCATGGCGTCCAGCTCTCAAAGGGTCACCACCTCTATTATACACCACAAAACAATACCATGTTTCTCAAACTATGAGATGCACCAAAATTTCGAAGAGGTAAGTAAGAAAAAAGAGTTTTCGCCTGCCCCCCAACACCCCAGGAGCACTCTGTAGGCTTCAGCAGGGCTGGGGCAAGGCAAAAATGCCCCCCCTCCCATTTTTCACCAAAATGGGGGCATTTTCCCTTCCCCCAGCCTTGCTGAAGCCTGCAGAGTCCTCCTGGGGTGTTGTGGGGAGGCGAAAACATCCCCGTTTTGGTGAAAAGCAGCCTGGTTTTTTTGCCCATTTTTCACAAATATGGGATGCAAGCGTGGGGCTTCAGGAGACCAAAAAAATGGATGTATTCAGTGTATAAGACGCACCAACATTTCCATGCTCTTTTTTGGGGGGGAAGGTGCGTCTTATACTCTGAAAAATACGGTAAATACTCCATAAAATGACAAATACATAAATAGGAAAGTATGAACATACCCACATATAGTAAATGATACTGAGAAACAACACAGTCCACTCAGGATGTGTACATGCACATGGCGAGAGAAACGAGTCTTGGGAATTTACCAGACGGATAGCATAGGGAACAAAGCGGTCACAGAATCTGCTAGAAATTCTTCGAAACCTCCTCCCAGAAGGGGAGCAACAGAAACAGACCCTAAAGTGGGCGCATGGGGTCTCTAACAATGCTTTGAGCTCGAAGAACATAGCGCTTATAAGCAGCGTCATGAAAAACGGGAAGCGAGCTTCCTGTAATCTTCTCCACTGTCCTCACCACTCTCTGTATGGACTTTCTATCTGAGGCACTCCTGCCACCAAACCAAGCAGGGATGCGGTTTGTGGACAGGCTCTCAATCATGCCTCTGAAAGAAGTGGCCAGGACAGCGGGAAAAAGATGTGCTCTCCTCGTCCGACGCAGGAAATTCAGACACTGGTTTGCACGCTTCACGAAGGATGAAAGGATGACATTTTACACAAGAGTGCTATTTGTCTAAAATTTCAGATTTTTGTTTCTCTTGCTGGAATTGTCTGTTTTCCTTTTTCAAATTCCACGTTGGTTGTGTTGCTATTGTGACTGGTGCACGCTTGCAGGAGTCGCTTTTAGTAGAAGTGAAGAATTGTTGTCATTATTCTGCTACAATTTTATTGCCTAATTTTACCACGCCAACGTTGCCATTTACTGGTTGATCTTTGCATTCGCTAACCACACGACTGGTTGGCTTTCAGCGTTTTAATTGTTTGGAATTGGCTGTTTGAGATGTGCTTTGTCGACAGGCCCGTCACTTATTATCGTTAAACTCAAAGGGGAAACGGGGTTTAATTGCGCTGTAGAACTGCAGGCTTGCGTCTAAATTGGCGTGCAGTAAAATTTACTCTCCTTTATTTCCCTCTCTCCTAGATTGAATGAAGCCAGGCAGTGGGTCCAGGAGCTGGAACCCACCAGAGGCTGCAATTTGCTAAAAGCTTTAAAGAAAGTCCTGCAGATGAGAGAATTGGATTCGCTGGCGATCATAGTCGGAACCTGGTAGGTCACCTGTTGAAAGGCAGGTGTTGGCTTCGGTTTAAATGTACAGGTGGTCCTTGACTTACGACCGCAATCGAGCCCCAAATGCAGGGGTGAAATTCAGCAGGTTGTGACAGATTCTAGAGAACCCGTAGTGGAAATTTTGAGTACTTCAGAAAACCGGCAAATACCACCTCTGGCTGGCCCCGCCCCAATCTATTCTCTGCCTCCCGAGTCCCAGCTGATTGGGAGGAAATGGGGATTTTGCAGTATCCTTCCCCTGGAGTGGGGAGGGAATGGGGATTTTGCAGTATCTTTCCGCTGGAGTGGGGAGGGAATGGGGATTTTGCAGTATCCTTCCCCTGGAGTGGGGAGGGAATGGGGATTTTGCAGTATCCTTCCCCTGGAGTGGGGAGGGAATGGGGATTTTGCAGTATCCTTCCCCTGGAGTGGGGAGGGAATGGGGATTTTGCAGTATCCTTCCCCTGGAGTGGGGAGAGAATGGAGATTTTGCACTATCCTTCTCCTGGAGTGGGGAAGGAATAGAGATTTTGCAGTATCCTTCCCCCTGGAGTGGGGAGGGAATGGGGATTTTACAGTATCCTTCCCCTGGAGTGGGGAGGGAATGGGGATTTTGCAGTATCCTTCCCCTGGAGTGGGGAGGGAATGGGGATTTTGCAGTATCCTTCTCCTGGAGTGGGGAGGGAATGGGGATTTTGCAGTATCCTTCCCCTGGAGTGGGGAGGGAATGGGGATTTTGCAGTATCCTTCCTCAGGAGTGGGGAGGGAATGGGGATTTTGCAGTATCCTTCCCCTGGAGTGGGGAGGGAATGGGGATTTTGCAGTATCCTTCCCCTGGAGTGGGGAGGGAATGGGGATTTTGCAGTATCCTTCTCCTGGAGTGGGGAGGGAATGGGGATTTTGCAGTATCCTTCCTCAGGAGTGGGGAGGGAATGGGGATTTTGCAGTATCCTTCCCCTGGAGTGGGGAGGGAATGGGGATTTTGCAGTATCCTTCTCCTGGAGTGGGGAGGGAATGGGGATTTTGCAGTATCCTTCCCCTGGAGTGGGGAGGGAATGGGGATTTTGCAGTATCCTTCCCCTGGAGTGGGGAGGGAATGGGGATTTTGCAGTATCCTTCCTCAGGAGTGGGGAGGGGATAGGGATTTTGCAGTATCCTTCCCCTGCCAGGCCCACCAAGCCACGCCCATAGAAACAGTAGTAAATTTTTTTGAATCTCACCACTGTCCAAATGTCTGCTGCTGTGTGAGAGGGTTGTTAAATGGATTTTGCCTCCTTTTACATCCTTTCCTGCTAAGGTTGTTAAATGAATCGCTGTATTTGTTAAGCTGATAACAGGATTGTTGTTCCGTCCGTTTTTTTTATTGTATAAAATACAAAAACAAAAAAAATTGGAAATTAAGGGAAGAAAAGGGGACAGGGAAAAGAGTGTGGGGGGATGGCTATTTGCGCATTGAATTTTGTGGGTTCGGATTCATGCACACTTCGGGCACTTGGTCCAGAAAAGATTAGCTATCACTGCTCTAGTATCCTATGTCATTCTTATAGCTCGTCCTTTCTCTCCCAACCCATCCCTTTCTCCTTCCTTGTTTTCCAAACCAGCCCAGACCAGGCTCCCGAAATTTTGTCGGATTACATCCAACAGTGCTCGGCTGGAAGACGTTTGCTGGTTCACACTGTGGCCTACAACTGCGGCAGTGAGGCGCCTCCTGTGAGTATCCAGGTTGTGGGAAGGGAAGCATAACTCAGAGGTCCCAAAGGAATCAAGAGCTTTTGCTCCTGCTTTATGTCCTATGGAAGGGACCCATCACCTCCAAGCCTTACTCCCAAGTCGCCCCTTCTGTCTGAACTGTTCTTGCCTTCTGGCAGCTCTGCGCATGCGCACACCGGGAACAGGGGGAGCCTCTTCCTCTGCCTTGCTGATGTCCGACTCTGGAGGCTCCAGAGGCAGCACATAACTCCCAGATGGCCCGTTCTCTGCCTCCGACACAGAGCCCTCCTCCGAGCCTTCCCTAGACTCCAGGACTGGCCCAGGTTCCTACCCAACCCTCCTCACTGTCTGACTCTGCTGCCTGCTCTGCGGGCCGCCGGCAGACCACAACACATGACAGTTGCTGTGTCCTGGGGGGGGTCACGTGATTCCCTTTAGCGACCTCCTGACAAGCAAAGTCTTTGGGGAAGCCGGATTCACTTAACGGCCAGGTTATACTAACTTAACACCTGCCGTGATTCACTTAACAGAGTTGTGGCGAGGAAGATTGCAAGGCCCAAATTCACTTCACACACACACACCCGTCTCGCTTAGCGACAGAAACGTTGGGCTCCATTGTGGTCGCAAGTCCTTTGACAAGGAATAGACAGAGAGGAAATTTTTACGACCACAATTTATTTTCTGGTTTTGTTTTTCCCCCTTGTCTCCAAGGGGAGACAAGAATCTTTTTGCCCTTGATAAAATAGAATTATGGTTCCGAGGGAACCGCTACGGATTTCCAATCGTTTCCTTCCTGTAGGCCATTCTCAAGAGCTTGGCGGAAGAGGTGAGAGGCCGCTACCATTGCTACTCAGGGGAAATGGAGGTAGGCTTTGCGACTTTAAAGCAGGGCTGTGTCGTCTTAACCCCGAGGACTGCCTGGGGCCTCCCAAGTTTCCCAAATATGTCAGAATTGGGTTTTTTTGTTTTTTAAAGACAATAAAGGTAGTCCTGGACTTACGACGGTTCGTTTAGTGACCGTCCCAAGTCACAACGGCACTGGAAAAGGAGACTTGCGTAGGGCCAATTTTCATACTTAGGACTGTTGTAGCATCCCCATGACCAATGGGGTCAAAATTCAGGTGCTTGGCAACCGGTTCCTACTTACGACGGTTGCAAAGTCCTGGGGTCATGTGATCCCCCTTTGCGAAGTCCATGGGGAAGCACACGATTTGTATCTGTGTTACTAATTTGTCAATGGCAGGGATTCACTTAACAACTATGGCAAGTAAAGTCATAAAATGGGGCAAAACTCACTTAGCATAACTTTTGGGCTCAGTTGTGGTTATAAATTGAGGACTACCTATAATCAATCTCTCTCTCTCTCTCTCCCTCCCCCCTCCCCCTATCCCTCCCCCCTCTTTCTCCCTCCCTTCCTCCATCCCTCCCTCTCTCTCTTCCTCTCCCTTCCTTTTCCTCCTTCCCTTCCTCCCTCCCTTCCTCTCTCCCTCTGTCCCCCTCCCATTCTCTCTCCCTCCCTCTCCCCTCTTCCTCCCTCTTTCCCTCACTCCCTCGCTCCCTCTTTTTCCCTTCCTTCCTCCTCCCCTCCCTCCCTCCTTCCCTCTCTCCCCCTCCCCACTCTTTCTCCCTCCCTCCCTCCCTCCCTCCCTCCATCCCTCCCTCTCTCCCCCTCCCTCCCTCTTTCTCCCTCCCTCCCTTTCTCTCTCCCTCCCTTTTCTTCCTTCCTCTCTCCCTCCCTCCCTCTCCCTTCCTGCCTCCCTACATCTTCCTTCCTTCCTTCCTTCCTTCCTTCCTTCATCTCACCCTCTCCCTCCCTCCCTCCCTCTTCCTTCCTTCCTTCCTTTCTCCCTTCTCTTCCTTCCTTCCTCCCTCCCTTCTCTTCCTTCCTCTCTCCCTCCCTTCTCTTCTTTCCTCTCTCTCTCCCTCCCTCTCCCTCCCTGCCTCTCTCCCTCTTCCTTCCTTCCTTCCTTCCTTCCTTCCTTCATCTCTTCCTCTCCCTCCCTCTCCCTCCCTCCACCCTCCCTTCTCGTTCCCTCATTCCCTCTCTCCCTCCCTCTTCCTTCCTTCCTCTCTCCCTCCCTCCCTCTTCCTTCGTCTCTCCCTCCCTCCCCTCTCTCCATTTCCCATGGCCTAAGCAGAGCTGCAACAGCACGGATATTCATCTGGTTGCCTCTGAGCGGCAGAAAGCCGAGAGCCTGCTCGAGATCGTGAACGAGATCTACGAGGGCAAGATGGGGGACTCGCTCTTCAATTTAGTGATCGACGTAAGTCCCTGGTTCCTTTTAGAGGCTTCGTTGGCCTGCCTGCAGGCCAGGGCTGGGAAATCCTGCAGCTGAACAAGAACGCCCAGTTTTTGACAGAGGACATGTTGACTCTGTCTCTCTCTGCCCAGAGCTCAGCGGAAGGCGTGAGGTCCTCATCTCTGGTGCAACTGTCCAAACCCTTCCAGCATGAAAGGCTTCTTGCAATCCAGACCCCCAACTTCTTGGCCAAATCCTCCACGGAATGGTTGAAAACCAATGGATTGCGAGGTAAGGCACAACCAGGGGTGGGTTCCTTCCGGTTCAGATAGGTTCGGCCGAACCGGTAGTGGTTTGGCGGCCTGGGTCTCTGGAACCAGCAGAGACCCAGGCCTGCCACGCCCCGAACCGGTTCTCCAAGTGGTGCCTATGGCGACTCACTGCGCTGCACAATAGAAGCCATTTTACAGCAGTACGGTAGAAGCCGATCTTGTTTTTCAGTTCTGCGCATGCGCAGAACAATTTTAATTGCACTGCGCATGCGTGTGTCAGGGTTCCAAATAGAATCCAAAATTAAATCAGAGTCCAAGGCACAAGATTCTGAACTGTTACCGCAAAAGACGGTAACAGTTCAGACCAGTTGCTGGACTCGGTCTTCCTCTTTACCTTCCTGCAGCCAAGAAGCTCAGCCTGTACCAAGTCTTAGCCCCCAACGCTTTCTCGCCCGTGGAAGAATTTGTGCCGGTCCTTCGCAAAACGGTCTCGTCCACTCTGCACGGGGTGAGTCTCCATTTGGGTTTGCTTGCCGAGGGATTGTGGGAATCGCTCGTTCCTGTGATGAGTCAGCAGGGAATCCAAGAAAATACCATCCAGTAAACGTTGGCAGGTTTGATCTTAAATCGCTCGTCCAGAACAACTGGTTTATAGCGCCCATGAATTCAGCTTAATGGTAAGCTCCCTTCCAAAGTCTACAATTCAACTTACAACTGCCAGTGGCCAACGGAGCTGTCAGCAGATTTGGATAGTGAAGAGGTTGGGGAGGAACATGGGCCAGTCCTGGAGTCTGGGGAAGGCTACCCATAATCTGTTTTGTGATGTTGTGCTGTCTTCTTCTTTGCAGAAAGCCATGATGCAGTTTGAATGGCACGATGGGACCGTGAAAAACGTACACGTCGATCCTCCGATATTATACGATTACCAGGTGAATAAATTGCATCAAATACAAATACAATGCAAATACAATGCAAATAATAATAATAATAATCTTTATTGTCATTGTAATAAGATTTGTAATAAAATTACAATGAGATTGGTTACAATGCAAATACAATGCAAATACAATACAATACAAATAATACAAATGCAAATACAATACAAATACAATGCAATACAATACAATTACAAATAAAATTCAGATACAGATACAATACAAATGCAAATGCAATTACCAATACCAATACAATAATACCAGAGTTGGAAGGGACCTTGGAGGACTTCTAGTCCAACCCCCTGCCTAGGCAGGAAACCTTACACCACTTCAGACAAATGGTTATCCAATCTCTTCTTGAAAACTTCCAGTGTTGCAGCATTCACAACTTCTCGAGGCAAGTAGTTAATTGTTTTCACTGTCAGGAAATTTCTCCTTAGTTCCAGGTTGCTTCTCCCCTTGATTAGTTTCCACCCATTGCTTCTTGTTCTGCTCTCAGGGGCTTTGGAGAATAGCTTGAGTCCCTCTTCTTTGGGGCAGCCCCTGAGATATCGGAAGACTGCTATCATGTCTCCCCTAATCCTTCTTTTTATTAAACTAGACATAGCCAGTTCCTGCAACCGTTATTCATATGTTTTAGCCTCCAGTCCCCTAAATCCTCTTGGTTGCTCTTTACACTCTTTCTAGAGTCTCCACATCTTTTCTACATCGTGGCAACCAAAACTGGATGCTGTATTCCAAGTGTGGCCTTCCCAAGACCTTATGAAGTGGCATTAACCTTCACGTGATCTTGATTCTCTCCCTCTGTTGATGCAGCCTAGAACTGCGTTGGCATTTTTGGCAGCTGCTGCCCACGGCTGGCTCCTATTTAAATATTTGTCCACTAGGGCTCCGAGATCCCTCTCACAGTTGCTACTATTTGCTGCCTTAAATGTTTGCATCCTCACGAGCCTGTCGCTTCAGTCGATGTCTTTTCTCCTTGGCTTCACAGAAGCAACTCCGGCACACGGTGAAGATGTACGAGAGACGCATTGATTGGCTGTCTATTTCCAGCAGAGGAATTTGGGGAACAGTTTGTGAAAAGAGGTACCAAGATTGGACTTCATTCCAACCATTTCAAACACCCTTTTACCTTTTATTTTTACATCGATCTGTTTCTCTTGATTAATCCCTTTTCAGTACTTCGCACCCTGGGAGGGAAACTTCCCGGTGAATGTGCTAAAATAATACCGTTTCCCCCCCAAAATAAGACTGGGTCTTATATTAACTTTTTGCTCCAAAAGATGCTTTAAGGCTTACTTTTGAGGAAATACAATAATTATTTATTATTTATTATAATGTATAACACATCCACACGGTGACTCAGTGGCTAAGACGCTGAGCTTATCGATCAGAAAGGTCGGCGGTTCGAATCCCCAGTGCTGCGTAATGGAGTGAGCTCCCGTGACTTGTCCCAGCTTCTGCCAGCCTAGCAGTTCGAAAGCACCTAAAAATGCAAGGAGAAAAATAGGAACCACCTTTGGTGGGAAGGGAACAGCGTTCCGTGCACCTTCGGCGTTGAGTCATGTCAGCCACAGGACCAAGGAGAACATCTTCGCACGGCTCTGGCTCCGTTTCGGCTTTGAAACGGAGATGAGCACCACCCCCTAGAGTCGGGAATGACTAGCACAGATGTGCAAGGGGAACATATCAAGGTTTTATCTTCCACCTTCCTTGGTCTCACAAGGCTGCTTAAAGTGGAAAAGAAGGGAAACCAAACACAGGAAAATTAACATGATTGTGTGAACGCCAGTCCTTAAAAAAAGAAGAGAGAGGAAACCTTAACGGCTTTTGGCTTTTCCTTTTAGGGTGGTGGTCTTGGTGGACATCTCCAAAACGAATTCCTCTTACATCTTTCATATCCAACATTCTTTACGCCTTTTGCTGGAAGAGCAAATGGCAAGCAAGGAGCTGTTTAACATCCTAGCGTAAGTGGCTTGCCACCCCCCCGCCCTTTGATCGGTTTTCAAACTACCATATTTTTTGGAGTATAAGACGCTCCAAAGTATAAGACGCATCTAGCTTTTGGGGAGGAAAACAAAGGGGGGAAATCTGCTTCTGCCTCCCACCAATTTGCCTCCTTGCCACAAACAGCAAACAGCAAAGATGATATACACTGTTTGCAGTGTTACATTTCAGACTACACTTGTACAAATGCTGTTAAAATTGATGTGGCTTTCTGGAAGTATACATTATTTTCTGCTATTTAAAAGAAAATACAAGAGCACTGGGCCTCTTCAGATCAAACATTTATTTTAAAAAGCTTCTTCATGTTGTTAAGCTGTCTAGAACAATAATAAAGCAGTCTTTCAAAAATAAATTTGAACATTCTATAGGCATTTATAGTTATGGACATCTTCTTACAGCAAACAGCCTGATTAGCACAAGAGAAAAAAAATCTGCCTCTGCCTCCCAGCAATTTGCCTTGTGGAGCAAACAGCAAGTTTCACTTTCAGTTTCTCCCGATCATCAGCTGTTTCAGACTGCAGGGATTGCTATAGCCTATTGCAGCCTCTGCAAGCCCCATCTTCCCCATTTGCTGCAAGGAGGTAAATTGTGGGGAGGCGGAGACCAAAAGGTGGGTGGGACGGTGGGTGGGTGGGGCTACATTCGGTGTATAAGATGCACCCAAATTTTCATCCTCTTTTAGGGGCGGGGAAAGGTGCATCTCATACTCCGAAAAATATGGTAGATCATATTTTTCAGGAAATTAAAAACCTAGAAGAGAATAGAGCTGTAAGGGACCTCGGAGGTCTTCTAGTCCAGCCTCCTGCTCAAGCAGGAGAACTTGGGGTAACTAATTTATATTCTTCCAACAAGTCATAGCTATTGGTTGATTCTATATTTCTTTTGCAGCTTTGGAAGCGAAGTTACGGCTTGGCAACCTGAAATGGTCCCACCTCATCCAGACAACTTACAGAATGCTTGGAGGTAAAGGACTACACCTGTAGGCCTGCGGAGGTTCTCCATCATCCGGTTGTCACAGTTGTTCCAAAGGTGCTTTTTTTTCAAGAGGCAACAGGACTTCCTGGTTTCTCTTCTCCTCCAAGAAGCTTCTGAAGGTTGTGGAGAAACCTCTTGGTTGAGAAGGGAAACCTCTTCAAAGAAACACAAGAAAGTCCAGTTGCCTCTCAGAAAAAAAGCATCTTTGGGACTATGATGATGACATGTGGTGGCGCAGTGGTTAGAGTGCAGTACTGCAGGCTCCTTCTGCTGACTGCTGGCTGCCTACAATTTGGCATTTCAAATCTCACCAGCCTCAAGGTTGACTCAGCCTCCCATCCTTGTGAGGTGGGTCAAATGAGGACCCAGATTGTCGGGGGAAAGAGGCCGACTCTGTCAACTGCTTCGAGAGGGCTGTAAAGCATTGTGAAGTGGTATATAAGTCTAAATGCTCTTGCTATTTCTCTTCCTTTTCTCCTTCCTTCCTTCTATCTTTCCTTCTATCCATCCATCCATCCATGGTGCACAGCGGTTAAAATGCAGTATTACAGGCTAACTCTGCCAAGTGGCAGCAATTCGATCCAGATTGGCTCAAGGTTGACTCAGCCTTCCATCCTTCCGAGGTGGGTCAAATGAGGACCCAGATTGTTGGGGGGCAAGAGGCTGACTCTGTAAAAGCTTAGAGAGGGCTGAAAAAGCACTGTAAAGCTGTATATAAGTCTAAGTGCTATTGCTACATCTATATATTTTTCTACTTCCTTCAGTCAATATCAATGAGCAAAACTGGAGGTGTCCACCTTTTGGCAAATTGTGCTCAATGGCCCAACCAAAGCCACCATTTTGACCTTCTCCATCCTTTGAGTGGTGCCGCTGGTTCTTGATGTCCCAATCTTCAACCGTTGTGTGCCACTAAACAGATGTGGAATATCCAAGGAGAACCTTTCTGACGCGTGGTTGTTTTTCTAGATGGGTGTTGTGTCTACGCTGTAAGGGCTCCAGAAATGTTCTGAAGGCCCTCAAAAGAGCCGTGGAGGTGAATTTGAAAGATAAAGACAAGCACAAATCTCAAGGCCTGTACCTACTGGCAGCTGGAGTGCCTGATCAGGAGACGGTAGGTGGACTTCCAAAAATCAGTTTTGTGTGCAACTCTTAATAAGAAATATCAAATGTTACGGTTAGGAGGGCCCTGACTTTTTGATTCTGCCTTATTTACATCTCCTTCCAAAATAAGCCACACTAATCAATTCCACCCAGTAAAATACATGGGAAAATCCCATTGGGGGAAAAACCCACTTAGGGTTAGGGTTAGGGTTAGCTCCCCATGAATTCAGGGAGCAAAATGGACGTCGCCAACGGATTCGGAGCGCATTGTTATGGTTAGGAGGGTTCCGACTTTTCCAGCCCGCCCTATCTACGTTCCCTGGCAAAATACATGGGGCGCAAATCCACTTATCGTCCCATGAATGTTATACAAATCGGTTCTTTCAACCGATGTGTCCCACTTTTTCAAGCAAGGAATCATTGTGGTCTAAGAGTCCAATTCAGTTCCTGCCAAATGATCCTCTTTGTGTTGTTGGTTTTCGGTCTCCTTTCCTTTCAGCCCTTCGTCTCTTCTTACCTGGTTGAAGTCTGTGGGGGCTGCGATTTGCAACTCCACGTTTGCCTCTTCAGTGTGCACGCTTATTCGTTGGAGGACGACCTTCCGCCGCGCTACTCAAGTCCCGAAGAAACCGCCACCGCTTACAAAGACATCGTGCAGGCTGCCCACGGACGTTTTCATTGGTTTGGAGAAACAGGTGTGGTAGAATTAGCCTCCGTCAAAAAAAAAAAAAAGGTCGCCTTCCCAAAATGTCCCAAGAGGTATTGTGTGTATGTGGTATTGTGTTCTTACCATTTTTGTAAAAATTGGATTGCATCAAATTTCAAAACTTAGGAGTTTACATATTTTGTTTTTTTTTTAATTCCTCCTTGCCTTCCGGATACCGAGGTATCAACGAAAGTGATGACATCAGCCTTATCCTATCAGAAATGGAGAAAGCAGTTCATTACTCACACAAGGTAACTACGTCTCTTGACCACGAGGAAGATGGAGGGGTTTGGTCACCCGGATGTAGCATTTTGCACCACCATTGAGGTCAACTTGCATTCCCCATGTCAGTTTCGAGGATTGAGTAGATCTGAGCTAGGTAAATATAAACGACCACAAGGTGGCAGCAAAGGCACCCAGAAATCTCTCACTCTTCGCGGCCCTCTAGTGGTGGTTGGGATTTATGCAGCAGAAATCTGGTGACCATAATGGGTGATAAAAAATGAAATCCGTCTCTAAAGCAAAGCCTCAATGCATTTGGGGATTGGGGATTTGTTTTCTAGTGTGCCATGTTAGTGGAATCTTTAAGGCAGAAGTCAGGAAACCTTTCAAGGAACCAGTCATCTTCCACCGTGGATGACCTCTCATCACTAAAGAAGGGAGAAAATAAGGCCAGATCTTCCAAAGTACCATTTCCAAAGCCGACAGCCCTCACCCTTGCCAGGATGGTAAGTTGGCGCTGGTATTTCGAAACGATCTCTATCCTATATTATCACATTCCTTGCATTGTTCGATATTTTCCTGTTCTGACCCCCCATTTCTCCGACTAACACGAGACTGGCTGCTTGCCACTCACTCTCTTGGCTGCTTGCCTGAATGACTCTGAACAGATACGAAGCTTCCTAACTCGACTAGACAGGAAGGGCATCAGGCCAGTAAACCCTCCGCTCCATTCAGTTGCCCAAGACTCCAGCCCGCAAGGGATTATGGGGTCGTTAAAAGAGGATGATGAACAATGATGCAGTTGACCTTTGGGAGAACCAGGACCTGGATGAATGAGAATCTCCATAGGCAAGTGGTTTTCTTAACCTCTCCTCCATCTCTTTAGGGTTTCCGCGAACAGCACCAAGATGGCGAGAGGATCGGTAGCCCCAAAGCCCCTTCGTGGCGTCCTCCGAGTAGCAAGGCAGAAATCCCACCAGGTGTGTAGAAGAGAAGTGACCACTACATGGGATAAACAAGGGTGTTTCCATAACTCTCAAGTCATATTTAAGTCACCGTCAGCTGATGCCCATCTACGTTGAAGAGGCCATGGTTAATTTAAGTCATAATATGACTTGCTTCGATTTGCTTTAGAATTGTTGTTGTTAGTTGCAAAATCATGTCCGACCCATCGCGACCCCATGGACAAGGTTCCTCCAGGCCTTCCTGTCCTCTCCCATCCTCTGGAGTCCATTGAAGCTCACACCTGCTGCTTCGGTGACTCCATCCAGCCACCTCCTTCTCTGCTGTCCCCTTCTTCTTCTTCTGCCCTCCATCTTTCCCAGCATGAGGCTCTTCTCCAGGGAGTCCTTCTTCCTTCTCCTTAGGTGGCCAAAGTCTTTGAGTTTCCTCTTCAGGATCTGGCCTTCTAAAGAGCAGTCAGGGTGGATCTCCTCTAGGACTGACCGGTTGGATGGCCTTGCAGTCCAGGGGACTCAATGCAGGAGTCTTCTTCTCCAGCACCAGAGTCCAAAGGCCTCCTTCTCATTAAGTGGAGTGGAGTGGAGTGGAGTGGAGTAGAGTAAAATTAGAATGAAAGGAAGGGAAGGGAATAGTTGAAAGGGATCTTGAAGGTCTTCTAGTTCCTGCTTAGGCAGGAAACCCTACACCACTTCAGACAAATGGATATCCAACATCTTCTTAAAAACTTGCAGTGTTGGGGCAGTCACAACTTCTGGAGGCAACTTCTGTTCCACTGGTTAATTGTTCTCACTGTCAGGAAATTTCTCCTTAGTTCTAAGTTGCTTCTCTCCTTGATTAGTTTCCACCCATTGCTGCTTGTCCTGCCCTCAGGTGCTTTGGAGAATAGTGCTTTGACTCCCTCTTCTTTGGGGCAGCCCCTGAGATATTGGAAGGCGGCCATCATGTCATCCCTAGTTTCCTCTTTTCATAAGACTAGAAGGGATGGGGCAATCTGATTCTATACGAGGATGAAGATGATGATGATTTGATTTATTGTGCAGTTCAGCCCATAAAAGAGATTTTCCTGGCCAGAAGGAAACTGAACTCCAAGGCAACGAAACAGCCAGCAACATCAGTCTCTCTGTTGGATCACAAAAACATAGGTGAGTGTCTTCAGGTAATGGGAAAATTACTCTTTTCCCCCCCTACAGACTTTACTTTTATTAGATTTCTATCCCGCCCTATCTCCCAAAAGGGACTCAGGGCAGCGCACAGGAACTTAAAATCCAAAAATACAAACAATACAAAATACTACAAAAATTAAAACTACAATTAAATAATTTAACCCTTCCTAAAAAAGGAAACAATTAATTTTAAAACCCAACTCTAAAATAACATGGTTGTAGCAGCTATGCCGGGCCGGCCATATACAGAGATGTTGGAAAACTTTGTAGCATCCTAAGTTGCGTAACAGGTTGTTTATGCACCTACAGAATCGGTGTATTTTTCCATCTGAGAGATTTAGCTTAGATTTAGATTTAGTTGCAGGAACTGGGCCTGGCTAGTCTAGTGAAGAGAAGGACCAGGAGAGACAGGAGAGCAGTCTTCCAATATTTGAGGGGCTGCCATGGAGAGGACGAGGGTCAAGCTATTCTCCAAAGCCCCCAAAGGCCAGACAAGGAACAATGGATGGAAACTGACCAAGGAGAGATTCAACCTAGAAATAAGGAGGAATTTTCTGACAGTGAGAACAATCAATCGATGGAACAGAAGTTGCCTTCGGAGGTTGTGGGAGCGTCAAGAAGAGACTAGACTGCCATGTGTAAGAAATGGTGTAGGGTCTCCTGCTTGAGCGGAGGGGTTGGACTAGATGACCTACAAAGTCCCTTCCAACTCTGTTATTCTGGTACAAGGTCTATAAAATCATGCACGGTGTGGACAAAGTAGAAAAGGAAAAACTGTTTTCCCTATCGCACAACACTAGAACTAGGGGGCCCTCCATGAAACTTTTGATAGCTAGACCTCAAACAAATAAGAGGAAGTACTTTTTCACCCAGAGGATCACTGGTCTATGGAACTCCCTGCCAGAAGAAGGGGTGACAGCTGTCAGCCTCGACACCTTTAAGAAAGGATGAGAGGAGGTCATGGAGAACAAGGGTATCCATGGCTATCATGATGGATGCCTAAGGACACCCTCCGGGTTGGAGAGATAGGCAGGATATCTCTCAATGCCATTTGCAGGGAATCATAAGCAGGTGAAGACATCTGCTTGGGAAGACCCTGAAGCGAGTGGGGAGCCACTGTGGGAGACAGAAGGCTGGACTGGATGGGCTGTGGCCTCTTCCAGCAAGGCTGTTCTTATGTTCTTAAGGTCCCTCCCAACACTTATTAATCTGTTAAAGCTTGACTTTAGAAGTTGCGTAGAAGTTGGTTTCATCACTGGAAACTTTCAAGAAGAGACTGGTTTGCCCTCTGTCAGAAATGGTGTAGGCAGGGTCTCCTGCTTGGGCCCCGGGGGGGTTGGACTAGATGACCTACAAGGTCCCTTCCAACTCAGTTCATTTACAGACGTGCCATATTTCTCTCCTTCCAAGAAAGCGACGATTTCAAAAAAACAAAACCCAGGATGTATTTCAGAAGGAAGAATAAACTGGTTTTTTTGTCTACCCCTCCAGAGGCACTTTTCAAAAAGAGCGGGAATAGCTTGATTCCTTCGGTGGTGCCACCATACGAGGAGGAAATTTGCTCCACCAAGACAGTATGTATTGTCCCTAAAAACACTGCCTGAACAGAACGGTGGTTAAATCATCGAATGCTATCCTACATGGTGGACCTACCCGGAAACTCAAAAATATCAGATGAAAATTTGGAAATGGGTACAACAA